>OZ018328.1:161994930-162585295 GCA_963969495.1 Ceratothoa steindachneri
GATCCAAGCCTTACCCAGTACTCGTACACTTGCGCCCTACTTTTAACGCCAAAGTGGAAAACTTGCTAAAGTTAGGAATAATTGAACCTTGACGTCGAATTATTGTGCTCCTATTGTTATGGTCAGAAAGCCGTATTAGTCTTTTCGCATGTGCGTAGACTTTAGAAAGCTGAACGCCGTAACAGTTTTTGACGCTGAGCCTATCCCTTTGATAGACCAGAGCCTACATCTATTTGGAGAAGCCAAGTTTATTTCAGAGATAGACTTGTGTAAGGCCTACTATCAAATCCCCCGTAAGGATAGTGCCCGGAAATACACAGCATTTCCCACAGAAAAAGTTCTTATGCAGTTTAAGCGCCTACCTTTTGGTTTAGTTACTGCCTGTAGTAACTGTAATCGAATGATGCGCAGGTTACTGGATCAGCTGAGTAACATTTCATTTTACCTCAATAACGTTTGCGTGGCCACCCGTACATGGGACTAGCATCTTACCTCCCTGCAATCGCTCCTCAATAGGCTTCGTGAAAACGGCCTCACTCTAGGCTCTAACAAGGACCATTTCGCCTATAGCACTATTAAATACCTCGGTTTCCACATTGGTGAAAATCAAATGGCCCCTCAAAAATAAAAGGTAAAGGCTATCGCGGACATGCCCCTCCCGCGTACTAAAAAGCAATTATGCTCTTTTCTCGGGTCGACATCCTCGCACCGACGTTTTGTCCTGAATTTCGCGGCCTTAGCGTCCCCCTTTAGCTCCCTACTAAATAAACGTCCTCCGGACCCCCTCGCATGGAACCCCAAAGAGACCGACCACTTCTATCAGCTGAAGGAAAAACAAACATCAGCTCCCATACTGAGACTGCCAAAACACGAACAAACCTTTTGGGATACGAACGGAGGCTTGTGATGAAGGCATCGGTTGCATCTTGCTTCAGTATAAAGAAGACAGCAACAGTTACCCCATTGCGTCACGCGAAAGGAACTATGCGGTCATAGAACTTGAAGCTCTAGCGATCGTATGGAGTGTACAGAAATTCCAAACATATTTGTTAGGTAAGGAGTTCGTGATCAAAACCGATCATCGCCCATTGGCTTACTTAAAGAATTATAAAAGCCAGAACGGAATGCTAATGCTTTGGAGTTTACTTCTAATGGAATACCAATTCCGAATAAGGTACAGAAAACTGTGTTTCAGACTGTCTAAGTAAGAATCCGGTCGATGATCCTCCTTCTGCAAAGTAAAATGTGTTAAGCATTGTACTCCCGTGCACAAAATCGAGTCTGTGTACTCGTTTTTTTTTATAATTCTAGAACTCCGTCTTAACTTTGTATGTTTATGTTCCTTGGTTCTCATGTGAAATTTTGTTTTCTTTTTGTATATATTTGTCTTTTGCGTGTTTTTGTTTTGTTTTTCTTTGTTTTTTTCTGTATGGTAATTTTTCTTTATTTTTATTGATATGTGGTTCCACTACCTCGCATTTATTTACTTTTTGTCTTGTTTTTTTTACCCTGGTTAACGACCATAGACTTTTTAAGTATATCCTGCGCCAGGGGTGAACGGAAGTAATTCATTCATTTAGTGCCTGCTGTGTCGACTTAAATTTAAAGGTCTACCCTTATTTAGCACCTGTAGAATCAGGTCAAAATTTTCCCATACGCTAGTCCTCTCATGTTTGTGGATGCCCTTTTCTCTCCTCTTCAAATTAGGACAACATCAACTTCGGAAAGAGAGGCGTGTGAGAGAATGCCCTCGAAAGACCATCATGAGAGAAAGCCCCTTGGAAATAACCCTCTATTTTTTCAAGACCATGTGAGCCAGCGTGAGAATTTTAGAAAGTTGAGGAAGAATCCGTCACTCGCTTAATCACCCGTCCCAGCTGTGTTTGTTTTTAGCCGTCAATCACCCTCCCCGTCCTCTGCGATAACGCCGTGCGCGGCCATATTAACTCTACCTCCATATCGCAACGCGAGTTTGATCCTCTGGAACGACGCGTTATCATGAATTATCTTTGCTTAGACTGGCGCCAAAAATCCGGTAGGAAACGCAAGGCCCTGAGGTGTCTATCAGAGCAGCCACCTAGAAATTTAACCCGAAGCTCACCATCTCTTGAGGAGATTGAAAGCCCGTCATTCACTCCGTCCAGACTGCCGTCTGTTTCCCGTGACCTCCCATAACTCGTCGTCGTACGTTGTCGAATATCTCATCAACAAATCTACCTTTGTTAAGCTCTGGCCCTGTTCAGTGGAAAGCTATCGAGTCCTCTTCTTTAAAGAGAGTTGTGCGGCCCTCTCATCTTCACCACCCCTTCAAGATTCCCGTTCTTGCGAGACTAAGACTCCCTCCCGAACAGCAGAATCATCTTGAGTTGAGATTACGTCTCTCTGAAGCAGAGAAAATCTCATTCTTCATCACGAAGTATTCCAACCACTTCTTCAAGTCATCCTAGTCAGGACTCCCCGAAGTATCTTCTTGAAGATCTGCGCCGTTGTCTTCCACCCCCATTTAAATCACCTGCGCTTGAAGGTAAAGCGATCATGTATGGTCATCCACAGATTACCTCATTAATCTTCAGTTAATTCATTTAACAACCATAAATAATTTGTTCGCCCTTTTATATATATATATATATATATATATATATATATATATATATATATATATATATATATATATATATATATATAAATATAAATTGCCCCTTTTTTTCATATATATTAAAAATATATTTTGGGGTATTGTCTTTATATATCCTTTTAACTGCAACTTGGCAAGCCATTAATCTAAACTAGTTCAACCGTAATTGACACTCTTTATTAATCGCCCAGACGTATATTCGGCGGCCTGTGGTCAGCTGTCTGCCCTGCCCGTGCTTGTGTGGGACTCTGAGCGCCGAGATAGTCTACACAGGTATACCTCGCCCCTTTTAAATTTCCGAAACCTGTTATTATTTTCCAAATCTATCTAATTGTATATAGGAAGAAAATAACCGATTTATAGGGGCTGGAAGCCTCCCTATCTAAAGTAGCACATAGATTTACTAATATAAATATATATATATATATATATCAATTGTTGATCTGAATTAAAGCGGATGCTCGCTGCCTCAGAGTACTTAGATCAAATCTCACTCCAGTACGGATTTTTCGAATTAGGAAATAACATTTTTCCGAAGAAAAAATTGATTCCGTTTTTCTCTTATGCGGAATGCTGGATTTATTTATTTTATCCTTCTCTTGCCCCCATGAGAGATATACATTATTTCTCTCTCTCTCTCTCTATATATATATATATATATATATATACGACTAAAAATATACCTTTAAATTGAGAGCGAAATTCTTATATCTCATTCCTCAGTTCAAAGAATTGTTAAAGAAGATCTTGTGGGGCCGAATTCTTTAAGAAGCTAAGTGCCATTGCAGCCTCAAAGAAAATCGTTTGGCAAAATGCAAACAAGGCTTAAAATAGGTTTACATCAACCCGTAAAGTTAGGAAAATTCGATTTTCACATGAATAAAGTTTCACGGTCAAAACTTCTCGAAATGGGAGGGAAAAGACACCACAGATAAAATCATGGTTTTTTTTCCAGTTTCTTGTGGGAAACAACTTTAAACTTAGTGAAACATAGAGTAAAGATTAATTCACCGTACCATTACGATGAACCTTTACTCCAATTTCGGCTAAGCATAATGAGTAAGGTGGGTCTATCCTATGTACACGTGATAGACAGCGCTCTCATACTGCTAAAAAAAAATTGTAGTTTCCTAAACGCTATTTGATTTCACCCGAGCTTCAATACATTTAGTTTCAAACCATGCTTTTGCGTATTCATTTTCTTTCTTTCTTTATTTATTTATTTATTCCTTTCTTTCTTTTTTTCATTTTTCTTTCTTTCTTCCCTCCTTTTTTCTTTCTTTTTTTCATTTTTCTTTCTTTCTCTCTTCCTTCCTTCTTTCGTTGCTCCTTTCTTCCTGTATTTCTTTCTTTCCATCATTTTTTTAATATCTTCTACTTAATAGGAAATAATACGTAATCCTAGAATCGCCTCTCTATTTTGATCTGCCCCTAAAACTAATCAACCTTTTGGACAGGAAGGGGCTATGACCCCCCATCCACAATATACCATTATAATCCTTATTTTTGCGATATCCTAAATTAATTTAACATACTTACGTTATCCAAAATTCGTATTCGAATCTGTATCAGCCGCAAAATAAAATCAATTCTTCTTTTGGCACAAGGCAAATCTTTCCTCAAAATCGCTTGCAAATCCGTCTCTATTTACTTAGGATAAATAACCCTGTACACAATCAAAAAGTGATTAATTGATGCAGACTTCGCTTCCAGATTTAGTTCTATCCTAAAATCTAATCACCTTTTGGCATGGGGAGGGAAGCTTAAAATCCATCCATACTCAAAATTTCTTCAAAATTCATCAATAACTTCTAAGATATAAACCATAAAATTAATAACTGATTCCGAATTCTTATTCTGATTTTGATCCTTTTTAAAATCAAGTAACCTTTTCTCTTAGCCTTTGGAGTACTTCCCTACATAATTTCATGGTAATCCGTCAATATCCTTTTAATATATATTTTAAAAAAACAAACATGCAAAGTTAATCACGTAATCTCCGCCAAATCATTGGGCGGATGTAAATGATCAATTGACTGGACCAAATACATAACCATCTGGAACACCAATAAATAATGATGACAGTTCAGAGAATTCTCAATCCAGAACGTCAAGCTAGTAATTGGTCTGTAATTTGCAAAGTCTCTGGTATCTCCTTTCTTATATATAGGGCTATGGCGACAAACTTAAAATCGACGTGATAATTCACTGTTTAAAAAGGATATATTTTTTTAGTTAATAACAATACGATTTCTTGCTTAAAAGACATTTTAAATGACACTTAAAAAGATAGTTACACACTTGGTCAATTTGAGAACTTACATTTCATCTATAAACCTAAATACTGTAATTAATCTCAGGTATCGACTGCTGTGCTTAACGGTGCAATGTCATTAGAATTTTTTCATCTTACACCTCTAGACGGTGAAATGAATGCTCAGGGGCGAAATATCCTCTTAAAAAAGAAGAAAAAGAAACAAACCAAACATAACAAAAGGTGATTTTAAATGTTTGCTTAATTTTTTAAATTGAGATTTCTTGATATTCGTCCGAATTAAAAAAAAACAGGGAGCCTACTGGTTTCACACTCAATAAAGACATCTTCCTTTTCGCAATTTCGATTCCAAAACTTTTAAATGATTTTTTTCTAAGAAATAAATTATATATAAGCATATAACACTTCTACTAAATTGTTTTACCCTACTTCATTGTTATTAAAAGGCAAATAAATATAACCACACCCCATCTCTTTTTCTTTTTTTTGATAACGAAAATAGAGGGAGAGGTGACGCCCCCTTGTCGCGGGAAGAGAGCTTGTGTGGACCTTGGACTTTTTGAGCTATTTCGGCGGGGGTACCTCTTCTGGGTACCCCTGGTAGGGCTTCCCTTGTCGATTTGGTCGGAAAAGAGGTTCCAGACTAAGTGCGTCATTCCTTCCTTTTTCTACTCTATCTCTCTCCTTTTTTACTTTTATCCTATCTCCCACTCAAACAAAAAAAAAGCCTACTCCTATCGTGTCACTCTTTCCCTTTCTTCCTCTATCTACCTATAAGGACCTGGCAGCTACCTCATGCGTCAGAAGAGAGGCTTTGGAACCTCTATAAACAACGCCAATCGACGCTCACTGGTTGCGAGAGACTAGGACTAGAGGTGTCCTAGGCGTTGGGGCACGATGAATGGGATGAGGGTAGTGCCTCGTTAACCCCTTGCCTGGCGCGTAATTATTGACCGTTCCCAGTGCCCGTTGACGGGTGCTTATGGTAGCATTGGTCCGAGGTGACGGCCCTTTGTTCCCATGTTGGTTGCCAGGCCAATAAAAAGCCTTGGGTCAAGTTCCTTGGTGTGGCTGGATATCCATTCAAACGCTACTCCGAGATCCTGGCCGTTGTGAAGGGAACTAGTAGGAGTTTAGTACGGGGCGTGCTTCGTTGTTGTTCACCTGGTGAGAAATCGATGACCCCTTCGGGGACCGTGAGTGCTGCTTGGTTGGGAGCCACGGCACGCCGAGGTTTGACGACTCGGTCGGACGAACAGCAGCACATGGAGCGTGCCTTCTGAAAGATCCAAAAACTCTCCGGTCGATAGGCGGGAGCAACTCACGCTGGGAGAACTCACCAACCCCCCTTTTTTATCATTGATTGGTCACGAGTTTTCAGAGAGAGAGAAAGCGCTCAAAATGACAGGCAAAAAAGGACCCGTTCGTCTCAAACACAACTGTGCAATATGCCAGTTAGAAAAGTGGTGCGTTGACTTTCCGGAGGGCTGCTACTCAAAATGCAGCCCTGAAAGTATCTGCACTACTTGCATATTGACGCGAGAGGTGGAAAAATTAAAAGACCTCTATAGAGCCTCAGAGGAGAGAGCTAAGGTCTTTGAGGGAAAGTTGGAGAAGCTCGAAGCCCTTAACGTAGCTCAGGTTCGATGCCTAGAAGAGGCGCCACCCACTGACGTGTCGGAATCCCCTGGTAATGAAGCGGACATTCCGGCATCATCTGAGGCTAAGCCAGCTGAGGCGAGAGAAAAGGAGAAAAAGAAGAAAGGAGAAACGAAATAAAAAAAGAAAAAGAAGATAGTTGAAACAAAAGTAGAACCCAAAATAGAAGAAAAACAGATAAACAAGAAGAAAAAGAAAGATAAGAATGTGGAGAGTAAAGAGGAAAAGGGGAGGCCTCTTCCACAAGGGAAGACCCCGTCTTCAGAGACCAAGTGTCCGAAGGTCACCCTCATTGGTGACTCGCAAACACGGGATCTGCAGCCGCTGCTAGCGACCCGCCTTTGCACTAGCGTGAAAGTAAGCTGCCTGTCAGGACGGGGTAACCAAACCATCAGAGTAGAGGCAGAGAAAGCTCAGATTTCTGAGAATTCAGTTGTTGCTCTGATGGTGAGCGGCAACGACCTCTACCTCAGAGGGGGTAAGGTTGGCCTCAGTGCTAAGACCATCCAAACAGTGATGGGAGCCGTGGACGACATAGGGCTTAAAACCCGCAAACGTGTGGTGGTTGGGATGCTTCCGAGAAGAGGTCCATCCCGAACCGCTCACGAAAGAAACGTCGCAGTGAACAGAAGGTTGGCGGATCTCTGCACGGTAAAAGGAGTCTTCTTCGTGGACCCCTATCGTACCTTTATCGGTAGAGACGACCTCTACCAAAGGGACGGGGTACATCTCTCCTTTAAAGGGAAGGCATTTCTCGCCAATCTAATTCAAGATGTCGTGGAACGCACCCAAAGGAGCGTTCGAAACAGAGCGAAAGCGGACGTGCGCCAGCATGCCCGTGTCACTCCTGGAACGACCTTCTCGGAGGTCGTGAAAAAGGGTGTGACCACGAAAACAGAGAAGCCGGGAAACGGAAGAGCGTAGGGAGTCCTACACTAGGGGACTCCCTTAAAGTTCTTCTGTTCAATGCGAGGTCAATCAGAAATAAGTTTCTTGAGCTCCGTGGCCTCGTAGTAACAGAGGAACCTGAGATGGTGGCCATAACGGAGTCGTGGATAAAAACCTCAAGCCAAGATTTTGAAAGTGAATTCACGATTCTCGGTTACCAGCTCTTCCTGAAAGATAGGCCAGACAGAGAGGGTGGCGGTTTGATGTTGTATGTCAAGGATACTCTCAACTCGACGGATTGCAACATCATATCCGACCATGAACTACTAGGTGTTGACCTAGAGATAAGTCCTGCCAAATACAGGACCTCGGTGCTTTATAGACCTCCTGCCCAACTCGTTAAAAAGGAAAGAGATCTGTATTAGCTGCTAGGAGAACTTGTCGAAGACAGAGTGTGTATCGTCATGGGTGATTTCAACACACAAATTGCCTGGGAAACCAGAGAACCCTGTGACGAGAACGCACTACTCCTGGAGTTCACGAACAACGAGTTCCTCACTCAGTGGGTGAGAGAGCCAACGAGAGGAGACAATATCCTCGACTTGGTTTTCACCTCTGAGGATGACATCGTTGAGGACCTCTCTGTTGGCGAAGAGCTCGGTGGCAGTGACCACCGACTAATTAGATTTGAGAAAAGCAGACTTGGCAGGTCTACGCGCGGGACTGACTGACGCGAGGCTAGAAGAGTGCGATGCTGTTGAAGACTCTTGGAACAGTTTCAAAACTACATTCATGAGTCTTCAATCACGTTTTATCCCTCTAAAATGCCCCCGTCGGTCCTCTGTTTGACCAAAGTGGTTTGATCGAGAAATCGGGCAACTGCTAATGGAGAAGAGAAATGTGTACCGGCAATCGAAGATCTCGGGTGACTTTGACGAATACCGGAGGCTAGCCAGGAGAGTGAAGTCCAGTATAAGGGCGGCTAAGCGGTCTAAGGAACTCCGAGTGGCGAGACTCTTTAAAGAGAATCCCAAGGAGTTTTTTGGATATGTGAACAGCCGTAAACCAATCCGTCGAACGATTGGCCCTTTGAGGAATGAGGAGGGGACATTAAAGCATTCAGATGCAGAAAATGCTAACCTCCTCAACGACTACTTCTCTTCAGTGTTTACTGAAGAGTGTGGTCCCATTCCCCAGCCGACGGATTCCTACTCGGGGGAAAAGCTGGAGGCAATGGACTTCACCGAAGGAGAAATAAAGAAAAAGATCGCTGACCTAAAGACGAATAAGTCCCCTGGACCGGACGGGTTTCTACCTAAAGTGTTGAAGGAAGTGTGCGATGAAGTATCACGACATCTGTGCGCTATCTTTAACATGTCAATCCGGAACGGATGCGTTCCTAGAGACTAGCGTGAGGCGGAGGTGACTCCTATCTTCAAGAAAGGAGACCGTAACCAACCGTCGAACTACCGACCTATCAGTCTGGCTTCGATAGTCGGTAAACTCATGAAAAGCATCATGGTGGACAAAGTGACGTCGTATTTAGAGTCAAACTTGCTACTGAGGAGTTCCCAGTACGGCTTCCGAAGGCAACGGTCATGCCTGACGAACCTTGTGGAATTCTTCCACTTCGTTTTCAGTGAGCACGATCGGGAAAAGGCGGTGGATGTGGTCTACTTAGACTTTCAGAAAGCCTTTAAAAAGGTACCACACCGCCGCCTTCTCCAGAAAGTGCGAGCGCTTGGCATAGACGGAAAGGTAGCCGGCTGGATCGAGAACTGGCTAAGTGGCAGACGGCAACGGGTGGTGGTAAATGGACAGTCTTCTGAGTGGGTGCCCGTTACTAGCAGGGTGCCTCAAGGTTCTGTCCTGGGACCACTACTATTCATTATCTACGTCAACGACATGGACGGTGACATGGTTGCCAAGATTTCCAAGTTTGCCGACGATACCAAGCTTGGTATGAGCGTAACAAAGGATGGAAATACTGCCCGCCTGCAGGAAGATCTTGGGAAGATTGGGGAGTGGTCGGACACGTGGCAAATGCCTTTTAACGTGGGGAAATGCAAAGTGATGCATATCGGCCAAAGAAACCTCCAATCTCAGTATATCCTTAAGGGCACTGCTCTTGAATCGAGTGACACTGAGAAGGACTTGGGTGTTACTATCACTAGTGACCTCAAGTTCTCGAAACAGTGCATTGAGGCGGAGAAAAAGGCCCAAAGGATGCTAGGCTATATTAAGCGACAGTTTGGTTATCGGAACCAGGAGATTGTACTGTGCCTGTACAACTCACTTGTCCGACCGCACCTGGAGTATGCCGTACAATTTTGGAGTCCTTCATTGCGAAAGGACATTGCGAGATTGGAACGCGTACAAGCCAGGGCAACCAAGCTGATTCCCTCTATCCGACATAAAAGTTATGAGGATAGACTAAGGGAATTAGATCTGTTCTCGGTGGAAACCCGTAGACTACGTGGTCAGCTCATCGAAGTCTTCAAAATACTTAGAGGGTTCGACAATGTTGACTACCGGGATATTTTCACACTGAGTGAGAACAGAACGCGCAATCACGGCTTAAAACTTGAACTGAAGCGTTACAACCGCAATCTGTGTGGAAATTTTTTCACTTACAGTATCTGCGGTATGTGGAACGCACTTCCAGTAGAAGTTATCAACAGTGAATCTGTTGACCAGTTCAAGTCAAGACTAGACAAGGTCTTGAAACGTGGCCGTTTAGGGACGCAAAACAATTGAGCAGCCATGTGCCCGCTCGATTGATAGTCCAAAGGTACCCTCCTTGAATGGACCTTAAGGTCTCCTAGGGTACTTACTTACCTTGTTAAATCTGTTCTTCTCGACCCTGCTCTAAATTCTGAAAGACAATGAGAGGTGTGGTAGCAAAGGTCTGTACTGAAAGGACAGGGAGACTGGTTTAGAGGAATAGTAAAAACAATCTATCAAAACAAACAACGTTCATTATTCATGAAAAAATGTTCTTTCACAAACGATTTTGTCTTATTTATTTACTTAGATCCATTTAGGCTGTAAAATTATAAGGAATTTTCTATCTTGTTAATAAAACTCTTGCTGACATTCTAACTCCTTCAACTGCTGTGTAAGAAGCTTGGAACCTTTCTTACTTATATTCATTCTTAATCTTTCCAGATCATTTCACTTCGTACCTCTGTTAATTACACTCTAACCAAAGGTGAATTAAAATGAAATGGCTCTCTTATTTTTTCTTTTTACACACTTCATAAAATAACTAGCACTACTACTCTCAAAAAATGTACAGAACAAGCCACTCCTTTATAAATTCCTTCTTCTCATTCAAAGAATTTCCCTTAACACCATCTGTTTCATCAACCAATCAACCTCTACCTCGATTAAGGAGGGGTGAAGGCATAGAAAAGGTGAAATTAGGGAATAGCAAAAACAACTTAATTGGTTTAGCAAAAGTAAACGATTGATGCAGAAAAACTGAACTGTATTGTCCGTCGTGTGCGAAGAAGGGTAACTAAATTATAGCGTCAGAATTTTGTTATGAAAGCTTCCACACCAAAAGATATTGATTGGAAGTCGAATAAAAGATGTTACAAACTAAATAAAAATAAAGGAATTTAAGGAAAGATGTGGATTTATTTTTACAAACTTGATCAGTATTTATAATTCCTAATCTTGTCTCTGAATCTCTGATAGGTGGCCCTGAAAGCCTGTATCAAAGGAGTAGCTATTATTCATATGACTTCTGCAAATCATTTGCAGAGTAGAAGATGCTTTCGAAATTGTACAACCGAGTATTCACTATCCATAAATCTTCCAACCTTGAACCGGAAATATGTTTAAATCCAAAAGATAAGGTGATCACAAAAGCATAAAGGTTATCGGCGAGCCTAAGTCGGATTGTTTGTGATTCACAAGTCACAAAATCAATTTAAAACACGACGCAGCGTCGTTAAACGCTTCCCTTTACTAATAAACTCTGTTTTTGTTAGTTTTCATTCTTTATAATTTAAAAAAAGAATAATAAAAAGAACTAAACCATTATAACTAATGACAAAACAATACAACTACTTGAAACCACCAACAAAAAAACAATAAAAATTAACTATACGTTTTTTTTAATGCGTCCATTATTTTCTCAGCAAACGAAGAGCCAAAGCGAATCCTCGCTTCAAGCATCGCCAGAAAGGAAGTCCGAGTATTCATGCTATCCTCTTTAACTTCTTTACCCACACAAGAATCTATGCTTTATTCACATTTTTCAGCTGAAGTTGGGCCAGGTGCGATCTCTTCATCTCTATTTTACTTTTCAGACCCAAATTCCTTGATATTTTGTCATTCTACACCAAGTATGACATCGCAAGATGACCGAATTTTATAACTTAGATTTGACGAATTGGTGCCATTAGTTTTTTGGGGGGGTCTGATTTATTGTTTCAAATTTGCACTGAATCACAAATAGTTACAGAAAATGGAAATTCCTTTGAGACATTTTATAGAAGTGAATCCCGCAGGAAAGAACCAGTAGAAATTCCTTTTGACAACCAAAGTAATGAGGTTTATTTCAGTCGTTGTTAAAAACAACTCACGGATTTTATGTACCAGAAATTAATTTAATTAATTGTTTCCGGGTCACGAAAATAAACTACAATATAAAGTCACAGGTCCTAAAAGCCAATTTTTTATTGGAAAAATAGATGAACCTACATAGTGCAACCAACAAAACCACTTTCTCAATTAGTTATTTTTACTTACACATGTTGGTATAGAAACCTGTTATAGAGAAAATAAGGGCAAAAATATTTAGCAAGGCCAAAACCTCTAACAGACATTTTTAACTCTAAATACAAGGCTAAAATATGTTTGTACAAGCAGTACAAGGACATTTAAAATTTTAATGTACTAGCGGACAAGCTAGTGAAGAAAAATATAAATTTCTTGTGGAAGATATAGATGAATTGGATGCAGGTCACCATAAGAAAAAGGGCAGAACCTATGAGGTCTTTTAGAAGAAATATGCTTCAGGACCTTACCCACAGCTATAGTCCTTAAACCCAATCGTAATCTCAAGGTCACTTCCTCAATCAGCTCCGCAAACCGTTCAATCTAAAATAAAAACTTTTTATCTGTTTCCGGTTTGCGATATAATAGTATTATATACAACTTTATCTCCCCCAAACGACAGCAATTTATAAATTTCAATGTTTACTCAACTCATTGCCCATATGAAGTACAAACTAACATCCGAATAAAGTTCACTTTTCAAGGAAAGATTCAATTACGCCAACATCCTGAGCCACAGCAGCTTGCAGTTGGACTGACCACAAGAAAAAGTCGGAATCAAGATCAATACTGCGATGTGGCCAGTTCTCGGCTTATAAAACTTGTAGTATGAACTCTGAACTATATGTTTCTTTAGCAGCATGTCAAGAAGTACTATCTCGCACAAAGATAAGAAAATTTGTAATTTTCCTTATTTCAGGAAGCCTTTTAGATGCGATAAGATCACGAAAGTATTTTTACCTGCTCCGAAGCAGGTAATGGGTCATGGAAATCTCGTTCTGTATTCATCTTCGTGTCTGCAACGAGTCACTGACTCAATGTAGCCAGCTAAAACCAATTCTGCCAAAGGTAATTGGGGTCACTAAGTTCAAATATTATATAAGTTGACCACAGTTGGCGCCAGCTAGTGGCTAGAGGTGTTAAATTGATCATTTTCGCTGTAGGTACACTTCTATTTCATCAACTTTCAGCCTACGAGTAATAAAAAAGGTTTGCTTTCCAAAAGGTCGCGGGCTCTCAAATATTCTGATTTATGACCTTACGACTTTCAAAACTTCTAATAATTCCTGGACTATCCTTGGGAAGACCTTGGTAAATTTATCATGCGAAAGAGAATGTAAAACAAAATAAGGATTTTAAATTTCGTTAGAATCGGCCGAATAGCTATGATGTTATTGACAAAAGAAAACAATTATTGGCTAACTTTGGGAGGACCTTGGTAAATTTATTATGCGAAAGAGAATGTAAAACAAAATAAGAGTTACAAATTTTGTTAGAATCGGCAAAATAGTTATGATATTGCCAAAACAAAATAATTACCGGGGTAACCTTGGGGTAACCTAGATGAGGTGGCGCTTTCAAAGATACTGTTAGGAAACTGCAAGACACTGTGTACTGTTACGCTTGGTAAAATTAAAAAAAAAAGTAATATGATGTAGAGAAGTCATTGGGTAGTGAATGAAACTAACGAATCATTGGGTAAAATGATGTTTTGAGATTTGTTGTTAAGAAAAGATATGCGTCATCAGGTGTGGTTTTGGTAAAACACCACACATGTTTGTAAAAGGAAGGAATAAAATTGCAACTGGCGTACACCAACCGAGGTATAAGTGGAAAAGAACGAAATAAGAGATGTAGGATAAATTCAGTTATTTAATTAAAATCTTTATTTTTTAGTGGTTTTCTTTATTTTTAATCGGGATAAATTTATAAATACCAATTTTTGTATTGAGGTATATTGCAATCTCTGTCATTTTAGTAGGGATAAATTTATAAATGCCAATTTTGGTATTGATGTATATTACAATCTCTGTCATTTTAATAGGGATAAATTTATAAATACAAATTTTTGTATTGATGTATATTTCAATCCCTGTCTTTTTAAAAGGGATGAATTTATAAATACAAATTTTTGTATTGATAAATATTGCAATCTCTGTCATTTTAATAGGGATGAATTTATAAATACTACCTTTTGTATTGATGTATATTGTAATCTCTGTCTTTTTAATAGGGATTATGCATTGATGTATATTGCAATCTCTGTAATTTTATTAGGGATAAATTTATAAATCTCTGTCATTTTATCGCGATAAATTTATAAATACCAATTTTTGTATTGATGTATATTGCAATCTCTGTTATTTTAGTAGGAATAAATTTATAAATACTACCTTTTGTAGTGATGTATATTGTAATCTCTGGCATTTTAACAGGGATAAATTTATAAATACAAATTTTTGTATTGATGTATATTTCAATCCCTGTCTTTTTAAAAGGGATGAATTTATAAATACAAATTTTTGTATTGATAAATATTGCAATCTCTGTCATTTTAATAGGGATGAATTTATAAATACTACCTTTTGTATTGATGTACATTGTAATCTCTGTCTTTTTAATAGGGATTATGCATTGATGTATATTGCAATCTCTGTAATTTTATTAGGGATAAATTTATAAATCTCTGTCATTTTATCGCGATAAATTTATAAATACCAATTTTTGTATTGATGTATATTGCAATCTCTGTTATTTTAGTAGGAATAAATTTATAAATACTACCTTTTGTAGTGATGTATATTGTAATCTCTGGCATTTTAACAGGGATAAATTTATAAATACAAATTTTTGAATGATGTATATTGTAATCTCTGTAATTTAAATAGGAATAAATTTATAAATACCAATTTTGGTATTGATGTATATTACAATCTTTTTCATTTTAATAGGGATAAATTTATACATACCAATTTTTGTATTGATGTATATTGCAATCTCTGTCATTTTAATAGGGATACATTTATAAATACCAACTTTTGTAGTGATGTATATTGCAATCTCTGTCATTTTATCGGGATAAATTTATAAATACCAATTTTTGTATTGATATATATTGCAATCTCTGTCATTTTAATAGGGCTAAATTTATAAATACCAACTTTGATAGTGATGTATATTGCAATATCTGTTATTTAATCGGGATAAATTTATAAATACCAATTTTTGTATTGATATATATTACAATCTCTGTCTTTTTAAAAGGGATAAATTTATAAATCCTAATTTTGGCATTGATGTATATTACAATCTCTTTCATTTTAATAGGGATAATTTTCTAAATACCAATTTTTGTATTGATGTATATTGCAATCTTTGTCATTTTATCGGGTTAAATTTATAAATACCAATTTTGTATTGATGTATATTGCAATCTCTGTCTTTTTAATAGGGATAAATTTATAAATAGAAATTTTTTTTATTGATAAATATTGCAATCTCTGTCATTTTAATAGGGATAAATTTATAAATACTACCTTTTGTATTGATGTATATTGTAATCTCTGTCTTTTTAATAGGGATTATGCATTGATGTATATTGCAATCTCTGTAATTTTATTAGGGATAAATTTATAAATCTCTGTCATTTTATCGCGATAAATTTATAAATACCAATTTTTGTATTGATGTATATTGCAATCTCTGTTATTTTAGTAGGAATAAATTTATAAATACTACCTTTTGTAGTGATGTATATTGTAATCTCTGGCATTTTAACAGGGATAAATTTATAAATACAAATTTTTGAATGATGTATATTGTAATCTCTGTAATTTAAATAGGAATAAATTTATAAATACCAATTTTGGTATTGATGTATATTACAATCTTTTTCATTTTAATAGGGATAAATTTATACATACCAATTTTTGTATTGATGTATATTGCAATCTCTGTCATTTTAATAGGGATACATTTATAAATACCAACTTTTGTAGTGATGTATATTGCAATCTCTGTCATTTTATCGGGATAAATTTATAAATACCAATTTTTGTATTGATATATATTGCAATCTCTGTCATTTTAATAGGGCTAAATTTATAAATACCAACTTTGATAGTGATGTATATTGCAATATCTGTTATTTAATCGGGATAAATTTATAAATACCAATTTTTGTATTGATATATATTACAATCTCTGTCTTTTTAAAAGGGATAAATTTATAAATCCTAATTTTGGCATTGATGTATATTACAATCTCTTTCATTTTAATAGGGATAATTTTCTAAATACCAATTTTTGTATTGATGTATATTGCAATCTTTGTCATTTTATCGGGTTAAATTTATAAATACCAATTTTGTATTGATGTATATTGCAATCTCTGTCTTTTTAATAGGGATAAATTTATAAATAGAAATTTTTTTTATTGATAAATATTGCAATCTCTGTCATTTTAATAGGGATAAATTTATAAATACTACCTTTTGTAGTGATGCATATTGCAATTTCTGTCATTTTAATAGAGATAAATTTATAAATACCAACTTTTGTAGTGATGTATATTGCAATTTCTGTCATTTTATCGTGATAAATTTATAAATACCAATTTTTGTATTGATGTATATTGCAATCTCTGTCTTTTTAATAGCGATAAATTTATAAATATCAATTTTGGCATTGATGTATATTGCAATCTCTGTCATTTTAATAGGGATAAATTTATAAATACTACCTTTTGTAGTGATGCATATTGCAATCTCTGTCTTTTTAATAGGGATAAAATTATAAATACAAATTTTTGCATTAATGTATATTGCAATATCTGTCATTTTACTAGGGATAAATTTATAAATACCAACTTTTGTAGTGATGTATATTGCAATTTCTGTCATTTTATCGGGATAAATTTATAAATACCATTTTTTGTATTGATGTATATTGCAATCTCAGTCTTTTTAATAGGGATAAATTTATAAATATTAATTTTGGCATTGATGTATATTGCAATCTCTGGCATTTTAATCGGATAAATTTATAAATACCAATTTTTGTATTGATGTATATTGCAATCACTGTCTTTTTAATAGGGATAAGTTTATAAATACAAATTTTTGTACGCTCTCCTTAAATTCTAAGCAGCGGAAGTTGTTGTCTATTGCACTCTCGGTCATTGGCATTTAGGATCACGCACAGACGACGTATTTCCCTCATTATTTTCTTGCACTCATCTAGCGACTACTTGCAAAGGCACAAACGCCGTAATTAGCTTGCAGACTGATATTAGGCTAGATTAAAACAAGCAGAAAAACTAACAAAAAACCAAGGACAAATAATAACAAACAAAGCCTGAATAAAAAAGCATATGAAGGAAGCTCGCCTGCCCGCGCCGCAGATCCATGTAACCAACACCGGAGAGAGTTAAATAAAATTGAGGAGGTTATCCTCCTCCAAGACGTTAATTAGTCCACAAGTCTTCGTACACAAATATTTCTCGAATTCAGACACGGTGTGTAAATCGTCTCTATTAATATTTACATTGAATGTTCATTCCTTATTCTCTGCCATATTCTTTTTCTTTATTATTGCCATTTTTTTACACAGATATTTATAATTCTATTGTAGTTTACTCCTGTCATCTTCATTTCCTTATAAGTCTCTGGCTTAGTCCTAGTTAATAGACTAAAGGAGAGATTAAAGGTTTGCCGAGCAATTCCTATTTTTCAAATAATATTTTGGACTCGCTTTGCTCAGCCCTGTATTCGGGTGGGTAGATCTTACACTTCACATCACATACAGAACCAATTACGACATGACTATCCTTTCTCTTCCGCCCTCTCAAGACAACGCAGATTACGACCAGATAATGAAATGTACATAAATGTCAGTCTGACAATCGTAGATGTGCTCGAAGGCGCCAGGGTCTAGGCTTCTTTGGGGAGAAGTGTCTGGAACTAACCATGTTTTGACACCAAACAGCGTTCAGGTGGAATCTTAGTCGCCCCTCTTTTGCGTCAGAGGTATGTGAATATAGATAACCATCGGCAGAATTCCTTCGAACATAGAGTTCGCCTGTGTTATGCTGCGAAGACGGGATAGGAAATAAAGCAGTGTTGTAATTTGCTATGTGTGTGTTGTGAGAAGTGTAAGTAGATCTACCCACCCGAATACAGAGCTGAGCACAGTGCGACCACCAACTGGTAGCCAGATCTCTACGTGCGCTGACGTTTGCGTCCGCTCTTGCCGAGATCGAACCCCGTCCCTCGACGTTCGCAGACCAATGCCGTATCCACTTGGCCAGCGAGAGCTCTAAGGGATGGGTGTGGAACAAAATGGTAACAAGTGGAATTTAAGTAATATTTCTGGATTTTTAATAAAGTTAAATATTTTCCTCTATCCCCCATATTATGAATAAAAACAATTATAACCTAGCCCTTATCTTACCCTAATCCCGAAGACATCATCATCAATCAATCAATCAATCATTACCAGCCCCAATCATGTAACATAAATAGGAATAGGTCAGTATTATTCTTATAGAAGGTATGCAGGTTTCAACTATTATTCCAGAGTCTCATACTATGTACTATGAGCAGCTTGATTCCTAACTGTTAATCATACCTTAAAATTATGTAAGTGAAGGCATCGTGTTTTATATTATGTAGCTTATTTTTATTCCTAAATAATTTCGACTTGTTACCAATGTTCTTCAAATGTCTCGGTGCCGATTATGTAGAAAAAAATTGATTTAGGAAGCAAAAGTTGCGGGTAATTCAAAAAAGGTAGCATAACATACAAATTTGAGAAACATAGAGGTATTTATGAAAGTTGGGATAGCACTAGAGTACTATAACCCTTATGGAGAAAAAAATTGATTTAGGAAGCAAATTTGCGGGTAATTAAGAAAAGGTAGCATAACATAAAAATTTAAGAAACATACAGATATTTATAAACGTTAGGATAGCACTAGAGTACTATGAACCTTATGTCGAAAATAACTTTTACAGACATAGTGCAATAAAAAGAGCGAATAATAACCTATTACTTTCTTTTTATTCGGTAAAGGAAATTTTATTGGTTCAACTGGAATTCTTTTATGAGAGAGAAGTTTCGAAACTCAGACCTCGCTCATTCTAATCAACTCTGCCAGCACACAAATGAGTCAATGGGGGAATGGAATTGTCGTCTCGTTGTTTATTGACTGCGTGACTTATTTTAGGAGTTAATCTTTCCCTGCGCTTGAGAACCCGTAAATTTTAGATCAGGAGATTTGGATGACAAAAAAATAGATGAAAAATTATTAAAATAAAAAAATTATATAATTATAAAACGCTAACAACTCTAAAGTAGCTACATTCCTTAAATTAAAAGTGTATTCCTAAACATGAGTCTACTCTCTTCCTTTCCTTTCTTTCTCACAGACGCACTTACTCCCATACAAAATTATTTATATTCACCCAGGTTTTATAGTTTCTGTATTTTCAAAACCATAGATCTAGCACAGGATTTACATTGTTAAATCTTTCAAACGTCGCTAATCTGAAATCAAGTGACGTACATTCATCAGTCTTGCTTGTTAAAGAAGAAATATACTTAGAGTCATATTCATCTACTTTTCGCATATTTCTTTCATTTGCTTGTCCATATTGAGTAACGCGATGGTCTTCGAGGGAGGTGCACGTCCCTCTTAATGCGACGCAGAGGAGCCAAAAGGGAACCATAAATACACAAGAGCGACCAATGGGACGCGATGCCTTGTTAATTTATCAACAAATAGGGGCTGATAGACGGACCCTAACCTACTGGCAAGGAAATTACATTGAGATCGAGCCATGCTTCTTTATTCCGTTCCTTACTTACCTACCATTTGAGTTCTTATGAATCCTATTACGAATTCTGGAACATTCCCTCTGTGTGGTAGCAACAGGGTGTTATGTTTTATGGTGGCAACTAATTCAAAATCTGCCCATTATCGCCTTTAATTATTGTTATTAATTGCGTTACTCTTCCTCACGGCCGAATATTGAAACCAACAAAAAGATTAGAATGATTACCAGTATCCGATCAGCATCGGGATAAGAACGTCCAAGAAGAACGAGAATAATGTTTTTTTTTACTAACAAACAAAATGTTAAAAACTCTTCATGGCCGAAGGGACAGCCACCCAGTCCACGTCAAGGGAGCGTCGATTAGATACGATTTGGCGTATTCTGTAGACGGAAGATTGAAGCGCTGTGTGACCTACAGAAGGAGGTGAAAATACAGTGTTGTTTTATTGTCTATGTGCGTACTAACGTGTGTAAGTGGAGTTGCTTGCACGTATTCTTCAGACTCCCTCACTAATAACTCACTATTATTGGCGGGAGATCCCTACAACACCTAAAATTGTTAAATCCGTTCCAACTGGGGATTGAAAGCGGGACACAGGCGTGAAATCCAGCATATTTTCCACTAGCCGCACTAAGAGGCCACGAGCCCTCAGACAGGAGGGTCTACCAAACAAAAAAAATGACTGGAAGAAGATTTGTGTTCACCAGGCATGCTTAATTGCATCTAGAGATGAGTAGGAGCTTATAAAAACAGACAGAACAGTACGAGAACTAGGTCTTGTAGAACACTTCTTGTCTGGCTTGAATATTTCACTCTGGTTCGAACAGATTGCGGGATGAGTGTTATGGTTGAAGCCAATCAAAGGCTGGTCCTAAAACACTCAAAAACTCACGAAGAGGATAAAAAATAAGAATGTGATACTGGGTATCAGAAGCTGCCGAGAGATCAATTGATTGATTGATTTTGAGTGGCGCAACTACTAGGTTATTGCCACTCGGGAGATCAATAAGAACTAGAAGTGAACTAGAAGATCTAGAGAAAAGGGCTACCAGCAACAGCTGCTTGATGAAGGCGGTCGGTTGCATGTAAGATTCTGTGCTGCGTCTAGCCTCGAAGTCAGACCGTGAGTTTCTAATAGAAATAAAACAGGAGCTAAAAGGTTGAATGGTAACTTGCTGGGTAGTTTAGGTCCAGGCATAGTTTCTTTAGAATTGGTCGAACATCAGCTTACTTGAAGTCTGGTGGTGGTGCTCCTACACCAGACAATAAGTTTAAGAGATACAAGTATGTGAGGAAGGAAAACAATAAGGAACTGTAGATGGCAAATTGGGTGGAAATATTGGAGCGGAGAACTGGTCTAATTTAAGAGCGAAAGGGGAAGATTTTTGAGGGGACACGTGAGAGAGAGACAGGAATGTGAGTAAAGTGGCAAGGGGAATTGCCTTATGGCAAGATTTAGGGAGAGAGAGTATACCAGGTCCAATATAAGCAATCTTCTTGAAGACTTTGGCATGGGTGAGATAGAAAAGAATGAGTTTTCACAACGAAAGAGAGACGCAGTAGATGTTTTACCATTGTGTGGATTTGGGGGTTGTCATAAAAGATACACCAGATATGTGCTTTACCTGTAGAATATAGAAGTGTTGTAGGAGTGAGCCGAGAAGGTGTAGGCTAGGATTCAGCAACCCCCCGTCCCCTCACAGCAATCTAGGTTTGCTCCTCGAATCGAATCAGACAACCAAAGGGCAGACCGCTGATGAGAGAAAGGGGGAAAAAGGGACACGTGGACGTCATGACAGGCTCAAGAAAAGAAACGAAAGGGTGCGGTTGAAGCCAAATGAATTGGTTGAGAGTCTGGTGGAGAAATGATGGAGGCAAGGTCAATAGTCATTCGTTCCTAGTCGAAGGAAAAAACTGACGAAGACAAGCCAAACTGGCAGGTAGTGAAATTTGGGTGTGACGGAAAGGGAGAAAGAAGTGAGTAGTGAAGTAGTCAGAAATCGACGAAATGGGATCGATTAATTATGTTTATGTTATGATTTGAGAAAGAGGAGATAAAATCAATTTTATTTCCCCTGTATGTGGGTGGGGTAGGATGTAGCTTGTGAGAAGGAATAAAGCTTGAATCAGCCCAAAAGTCGGAGATATGAGACGAATGTTTAAGCCGCCAAGGAGAAGCAAAATTGGGGGAGTGGAGGTAGGAGCTTCATGGTTTAGAAGTCAATCTAAGTGGTCAAAGAAACTGTTTGATGGGTAACCAGGAGATTTGTCAATAATTTCAATTTTGAAAAAAGGTTTCAGAGCCAAGTGCTCTCTTCCTAATGAATTAAGGAAGAGAATAGGAATGAAAAATGGAAATAGATTAGAAGAAGCGATTAGAACAAAGATACAACTACTTCACCTGGTAGCTTCAAACCATAGAGAAACAGTCCCCATCAGGACAGATGGCAGCTGAAATAACTTTAGCTTGAGCAAAGGCAGGGTTTATGTCACTCTTAACGGAGTTTATTAGGAAATATAAGTCAAAAAATAAACCGGGGCAGTTTAGAATACCATCAGTGAAATAAAAACAATGAAGAGAGGTAGTGTGTGCAAGTTGGGATGAAGTGAGATGGGTTGGAAAAAATATTACGTAGTGTAGTGATGAAAGAGAAGCCCTATGACTCCTGAAATAAGGTCTTACTAAACTAAGGGACATAATTTTGCATATGAAAATCCGAGTAATGCACAAAGGATTTATGAAAGGTCAAAAAAATATAAATTAAGGGGCGCAGTGGCCTACTAAGAGTCTAAAAAATAAAAATAAATGGGCACAGTGACCTATTAAGGGTCTACAAGTATAAATAAAGGGGCTCAATGACCTAACATCTTAGCAAGTAATACTTATACGGCGGCACAAGGAGAATAATCTATGGCGGGAGGAGTAATAAACTGAGATGCAGTCACATAAATGAGCCAAAAATACGTTAAGATCGATGTGCTACAACCCCAAAGCACACCAGTCAATAAAACAGTATAATAAATCAAAAGACGACATAAGAAACACTGAATAATATAAATCAATAAAAGCGAAGAAAAATACCACGTATACAAGACACCATCATATCTGTAATTGAGGGATAGGGATATTCAAAACGAGCCTAAAATCATTAAATAATGATATTTATAAATGTAAATAATAAACACTATATTAATTTTTAAATAGAACAAATGAACACTAAAATGAATTGTCATTACAACAAATGAACAAAACAATGTCTCTTAAATAGAAACAATAAACGCTACAATGATTTTAAAATGTAACAAATAAACACTCTAATGATTTTAAAATAACACAAATGAACAATACAATGATTTTAAAGAAGAATAAATAAACAAAACCAATACCTTTGCTTAAATAGAACTAATAAACACTAGACTGGTTTTGTAATAGAACGAATTAGCATACACTGATTTTGTACTATAAGGGATACACGCTACAATGACTTTTTAATAGAAAGAATAAACACTACGATAATTTTGTATTAAAATGAATAAACATTACAATTATTTTTAAGAAAATAGATGAAGTGAGGAAGGCACATTTCAACGATTTTGTATAAAAATGAATGAATGTTACAATGATTTTTACAGCAGCGATGAACACTGCAATTATTTTATAATAGAAGGAATTAACATTACAATGATTTTTATACTAGAAAGGGTGAATACCGCTATTATTTTGTGCTAGAAATTATGAACGCTACATGGATTTTGCAATACAGGGTAACCCCCACAAAACAGGCCCCAAATTTCAATAGGTCTTATTTCTTAATTTTCTGCAAGAATTGAATGAAACTTTGATGATAACTATTTTATTGTGTTTAAAAACATCATATCAAAACATGAGTCTTTGGACTTTTCTTGTTTATTCTAGAGCACGTGTTCGAGATGACCGCCATTTAGCTCAGCGCATTTCTTGAGGCGCAGCACAATGTTGTCCATGACGTCCTTACAAACCGACCGACTGATGGCTCTGATCTTCCCCCTGATTGCTTCCCTGAGATCTGTGAAGGTCCTGGGTCTCCCAGCGTATACACTGTCTTTAAGGTAGCCCCAGAGAAATAAATCTGGGGGTCTAAGGTTTGGGCTTTGAGATGCCCGCTCAAAATTAGCCTTGAGACTGATCACACGGCCACCAAAGTTCTCTTTCAGCCAATTTCAGGATAAGTTTGAGGCGTGAGAGCTTGCTCCAGCTTGCTAGAACCAGAACTTCCCCATGAGCGACGGGAACAGGGTCTGCAGCTCCCTCTTGAAGGTTTTGAGGACCTCAACATACCGCTCCTTGGTGACTGTCACTGTCGCGCAGATTTCTCGAAGAAGAATGGTCCGATGATTCCTCTGGCTGAGATTGCAGTCCATACTGTGCACTTAGGGGAGTGTAGGGGCTTGGTGGCTACCTTGATTGGTCTGGAAGTCCCCCAGAAGACATTTTTCTTCGAAGTTTCCTTTCCTTCAAGATAGAAGCGAGCTTCAACTGAGGTCCAAAGGAGGTTAAAAAAAGTTGGGGTCTCTGGAATCTTCTCTAGTATCTTGACTGCCATAGCCTTTCTTTGCTTCTTGTCTGAGGCTGTAAGGGTCTGCTTCGTCTGTATTCTGTATGGGTAGGCCTTTAGATCCATTACTAGCACTCTCCTGCAAATCTCACGGGATATACCGAGGGACTAACTTCGCTGGCGCACAGAGCGTTTTGGACTCTGCTGAACAGACTCTCTCACGCTCTCGACCAACTCAGATGTACGCTTCCTGGGGCATCCTCAATGGCTTGGACGGTTGTCACTGGCTTCATTGAGGTTCTCCACTCTCCCATATTTCTTGAAATGGTCCACCCAGTCCTAAATTTTGCTCTTGGAGGGAGATTTTTCTCATTCGAACTGATGCACGAAAGTTTCCTGCACTTTCTTGAACGAGCCTGTCTTGTAGTAATGTTTGACGCGGGATATTCTTTGATGGAGCTCCCATTGAGATCTAGTTGTGTTCACAAGCGTTGCTTCTGTCATGTTCTGCAAAGTAAGAGTGATTAGTGAATGAATGAAGGATATATTACAAAAAGTGTGTGCAGGCCCGTTTGGGGGGGGGGTCACCCTGTAGAAGGAATAAACACTACAATGATTTTGTACTAAAATGGATGAACACTACAATGATTTTATAATAAAAAAATGAACACTACAATGATTTTTTAAAAAAGGTGGAAACATCACGTCTAGAATAATATTTATTTGATTATTTTCAGAAAACAATGCACTTAGCTAATGCGTAGACTAAAATGTAAGAAAGAAGATATATGCTCCAAAATGATATTGCTAATATTTGATTGAATCGCCTTTTGCGTGGTTGAAATGTCGAGGCCTAGGCATGATATGAATGCAAGTAGCACACAAATTTTCAGCTGATTTTTACTCCCAGGTGTTTTCCAGTTTCCACTTCAAACTTCTACACTTTGATAATATTTGGTACAGTCTTTCTGCTCAAGCATCTATCACACTTCAAATTTCATTGGGTTTAAAGTTATCAAACTCGGTGGCCAAAGTTCCTTTTACTAAAACCTATTAAAATTTGTTTGCCAACAGTCTTGAATTTTTCTTGATCTATGTGAGGCTGCTCCATTTTGTTAGTGAAGAATTGTGGTGGAGAGGATGAAGAAGTGTGTTTGTGGCGCCATTCTCCCACCCCCTTTCTAGCGGACCTGTCCCTCCCTCTGTAAGAATGTGCGTGTGAATGTGAGGATAGTTTATATATATGTATATATATATATATATATATATATATATATATATATATATATATATATATATATATATATATATATATATATAAATATATATATATATATATATATATTAGGGTGGTCCCCCCCAAATCTTTTATTTTTTTATCTCTACATGCCTGATTGTATTACCACATTGAACAGTAGGTCACATACTCAATTTCATCAAAATCGAACAATATTTACTCGTCGCTATATGAATCTTAACTTATTAGTCTGCTGGTAAATTTATTTTTGGGATAGAAATGAACAGTCTTTGCAAATACTAGTGTATTTGAAACAGATCTTGGTGTTTAAAGACAATCAATCTTTTAAAAAAATATTTATAGTAAATGAAAAGAAAATAGTTAAATGGCAAATGATTTCTTTTTGACACAAATTATAACTAAAATTGCTGATTAAACATTGATCCTTTTGAGCATGAGGGAAAATTTTTGTGATGTTTTGCCACAAGTCTGAGAAGCAACTGTTTCTGTTCTTCGTCTTTTAAGAGATACATTATACGATTTGATAAGTCAAATACCTCCTTTTGATTAATCGTTAACAACCATTAAGTTAATAGATCGACGTTTAAATTCTTGAAAGCACGTATAGTCTTCCCAAGAACTTGGGTTAGTCTTCAAGAATGTATCCTCTGCAAACTTGTATCCATCTTTCATTAGGAGACTGAAGATTAGCTTAGTTGTTTGAGTTACCAGTTTATGAAAGTCCAAATCCTCGATGTTTTTTTGTATGATTCAATCGGCGAACAACTTTGGTGTTTTCATTACGTTGTAGGTTGGAGACCATTTTCTGTTTGGTCTCAGCATTAATTCTACGATTAAAAAATGCAAGAGCAACAAGATGTTCTTTAAGATTCCAAAGGTGTCTGTGAAGGGCTGTGATTGCTTCTTTGGATATTGTCTGATTTGGGTACTTTTGCAAAGTTTTACGAAGCAGAATGTCATTTAAAGGAGCATTAATTCCAAAATGGGCTTCATTCCAAAAACGCGAGTAGACCAAAGCAATAAAAAGAGAGCACTCTGTAATATTGGTCTTTTCACGTTCCGTTAGTTTTAGTTGAAGCTTAAACAAGTATATTTTCAGGACATATATAGCCTTAGCCATCCAGCATGCATGATGAGTCGCTTCTGGAGCTCTTAATGTAACTTCTGTCTCATTAATGCTCCAAAGAAAGATGAGACTGAGTCGCAGCAATTCTTCATAATCGTCACACAAGTGACGAGATTTCAAAGCTTCCTGAAAATATGGGACCATTTCTCCTCGAAGATTATGCATTACTGGATTGACGAATAAACTGCTATCCGCCTCTAAAAAGGAATCCTTTTTAAGGGACGACCATTGTTCTTTAAAATGTTCAAAGAGACTCCTCTTTAGACCACTTCAGGCCCAAGTAAAATATTGCAAGCACATGACAACATAATTTCGAAAATATGATGACGACACGCAATCCAAACAAGCTTCCTTCCTAATACTTTCTCAATTATGGTACACGCTCCTTTTTGTAGGTCTATATTTGATGCAGTTGTGTGAAATACAAGGCCTTGAACTTTGTGACGAAGATTCCAGTCATTAATAAATGAAATGCATGCCATAACCTGTTCCTCTCCTGTTGCTCGTGTTATTTGTGACACACCAAGAAGATTTTCCATTCCATTTACAGAAACTGTTATTGCGATTCGTTCTACTGTTTCCTTTGCCCCATCAATAGCAGGTAGTAGTTTTTCATCCCAGTGAAGAAGGATCGGTCCTTCAACAGACAACGAAGCTTTGTCTCCATTGTATGTTGCCTCTCTTACTTGCTATCTTGAACGTCGTATAGAACTCCTGGAAAGTATCATAGCTGCAATATCCAGACCCAAGGCTTGTGCAATTGATCCATCAACCATTGTTGCTTTTCTATCGGTAATATTTGCACGAACAAGAACAGCAGCCACACCTGAAGTTGTAAAGATATTTTTTTATAAATTGAAGGACTACATTGTGCATTCTTTTTTTCTAGTTGAAGAATGTGGACAAAACTCTTTGTCTGCCGCAATTAAACTTTCTCCTTCAGATGATGATGACTCGAAATCTGCATAAGCAGCAGCCTCTGCTTGATTTTTTGAAGTATATACTTTTTCTTCGTATCATAAAGCCTTCTCATGTCGATATCTTTTGCGGGATTCCTTGGCTGAAGTAATCTTATCAAGGCACGACATACTGCACGAGAAAATGTTCTCTCTCTGCATCAACAGAAATTGGTGGTCTTCTTTATTTTTTACCACATTTAAAGCATTTTTTGAGGCTATGTCATAAAGTTTTAAAAAAGTAGATTCAAAACTACGCTCATTCATTCAACATGAGTACAGTTCGGTTTTGCGGTTCTTCTTCAAAGAAAGGTATTCTTCATACAACCTTGAGAGTTTTCTAACGCAAGAGTCTATTCGCTATGTGGGAATTCGGGCTTTTTCCTATACTTTTATGACTTTTTTGCAAGCGAGGTTGTAACTTTGTGTCAAAGTCATTGACTCCACTGAACAACACGAAGCATATCACCACATGCTGGTAGTCTTGCATATGAAAGCTCACTAGTAGGATGTCCTAAAAGCTAGACTGCCGCAGATGAACGAGTAATTCCAGCCATAATGTGAAACATTAGTTATACTTAGAAGATATTTTTTTATACTCGAAAATATCTAAATATTCAATATTCATGAAAGAATAAGCTTTCATTTGACATAAATAAATAGGCTCAGGTGTTTGTAAAAAATTACGGCAGTCATGCTTAATTAAAATATATATATGTATATATATATATATATATATATATATATATATATATATATATATATATATATATATATATATATATATTGTGAATTAAAATATGAACATAAAGTGTGTTAACATATAATTCTAATATTCGTTAAGTAAGTCTGATATTGATAAAAACTGCAAATTATCTATGCACTGAATAAACAAAGTATATTACTTACCTAAATAATTATATATATACTTGCATAACCCAGCACTTGTATTCACTTGTATTACGTCAACTGTTAAACTTCAAACTACAAATGAACAATTAATCAATCCTCGCTGACTTATATAGGAAATGGGGCGATTGCATCACCATTTGAAACGAGGGGGCGTTATTGCGTCATCACTTTACAAATGGGCTCAGAAATCAACAAGCCGAAACAACAATTATTATTGCATCATACGCCGCGTATGTGAATGTCATTCCACTTTTCAGAAAATGCAATATCTTGATTTTTTTTGGCGAATTATTGTAATTCATAAGGAATGAGTTATCAATGACAAATATATGATAGTATATAAGTAACAACCAATAAATGCCTAATATTAAAAAGTTCTAATATTTTGAATGAAATTTAAAAATATGGAGATAAATAGTGACCTCTAAATATTCACCAATTTAGCCAATATTTTGCATCAGCTCTTTTAACATCTTATAGTATAAGTTTAGCCATGTGGAGAACATTTCCAACTAATTTCAATTTTTTGCATATATTTTTGGACCACCCTAATATATATATATATATATATATATATATATATATATATATATATATATATATTCTGGATATCATGTCTATTTTTTAAAAATTTGTTTTCTCTATTTATTACTATAACATTTCAAGAAGATATTCCTTTAACTTGTAAGTGGCTGATTTTTCCAAAAAGATTTAATATAATTGAATTTATAACTAGTCCATAAATACTAATACGTTTGGACGGACCGCTTTTAACAGCCTAGAAACCGGGACCGGATAGATTATTATATCATAGTGAGTTGAGAATCACAAGGCCCTTTTAATCGCGCAACGACATTTTGTCCACACAGTGGCAGCCGGCAAGACTCTCCCCGGGGCATCCTTAAACCCCTAGAAAGCGTGGTACCTCGTAGGGTAAAGGCTTTTCTTTGTTCTTTTGTTGGTTTGTATTTTTTTGTAAATATTTTTCTTTTGATTGGTAGTATTCATATGTAAGATTGTTTTTTTTTTTTGTATATATCGAGATTATAAATATATTTAGCCATACTTTTTGTAAATAAAGGACTGTATATACAATCTGTTTCATTTATCCCTCGATTTCTCACCTCCAGCTTAGTGTAAGAAGCGGGTTGGATAGATTGGGGCTAGATTGAAGGTTCGGGGCCCACTACATTTGGCGCCCGAATTGGGACTCGAGATCTCGAAACCGAGAGCATTTTTAGGATTAAATTGCTGTCCACAATTCGAGTGACAATTAGTTTGGTTGTTTTTTCCCTTTTACTATCTCTTACTAATCCGGGAAAATGGCTTCTGCTGAGGAGAGATTGAACGAATAAGGGGTACGATTAAGGCTGGAATTGAAGAAGAAGGAGAAAGAATTCGAAATGTTAGGGAATATGATGGGGGTATTGAGGAGTGATATGATGAGTATGGATGAGAAGACAGACTGGATGAAGAAAGAAATGGACGAGAGACAGAAGCAGTTCGACCAACGGATGAAGGACTTATATAACCTGATGAAGGGGTTAGGACTGGCTCCAGGACCCTCAACCCTAACCCCTGCTCCGACTGAAGGAACTTCGGAGAATCGGGTGAGTGGAAGTGTATCTGATTCTAGGGAGGTAACAGTGAGTGATATGGAGGACGAAGAATGGAAGAAAGTGGAACGCAAGAGAAGAAGGAAAACTGGGTCAAATGGAAAGGATCGGAAGGTGAGATGGAAGAGTGTGGACTCGTTGTACTCGGATGAAGGAGAGGGTGATAGTGTGATTAATATTGGCGAGAGTGAGAGTAGCTCTAGGGAAAGTGAGGTGAATGTGGGCAATGGAATTTTGATAAGGGAAGTGCCAAAGGTTGATAAATTTAGGTTGCATGGTCGGAAGAATGTGGATGAATTCTTCGCGAAATTTGAACGGTATTGTAAGCTCAAGTACCCAGAGAATAAGGAATATTGGGTGAATGTATTAGGCGAGTGCTTGGAAGGGGAGATGCTAGAGTTTTTCCGCGGGATCACAAGTGTGGGTAAGCCAAGGTATGAGGTGGTTAAGAAGCGATTGATTGGGTAAGTGCAACGAATGAAAGAGAGTGTGAAGTATAAAAGGGTGAATGAATTTGAAAAGGATCGCATGGGGAAGAGTGAAAATGTGAATATGTATGCGCATAGGCTTGAGAGTATGGCGAGAAAGAGGTATGGTGTTGATGGTGTGAATGAATGTAAGTATTTAATGAGAAAGTTTCATGATACGGTCCCGCGAAAGATAAGTGAATGGCTAAATGCGAAGAGAAAGGAGAGAAAGAAGATGACGGGGAAACGGTTGATATGAGAGAATGTGTTGGAGCTTGGGAAGATGGGTAATTTGATGAAGAGAGTGATTTGGATGAGGATGAGTGGTATAGTGTGAATGTTGATGTTAGGAAGCCCAGGAGCTTTCCCCCACTCCAGCAGGTTTCAGCTACCGGGATGCCCGGAGGGCTGTGCCAGCTGGGTGCTGTTGAGCTTCCTGGGCCGGCAGACTGGATAGGCGAATGTAGAATGGGCAAATGGAATGGGACAGATGCCTGGTAATCGCTCAATAGGTATATGAGGGAGCAACCAAGGTATGTCCCAGCAAATGAGAGGCCGAATGTGGTGAAAAGGATTGTGGAATGCCGTAGGTGTGGAAGGAAGGCACATGTGTTGAAGGAATGCAGATGTACGTCTGGTGCGTGTTTCGGGTGTGGAAAGAAAGGGCATATAGTAAAGGACTGTTAATAAAGTGTGAAAGAATGCTTCGAATGTAAAGAGAGGGGACATTTGAAGAGGCACTGTCCGAAGTTTAATGGTGGAGCGATTGATGGGGGAGTATGAAGTATGCTTGTGGTAATTGCGGAAAGGCTGATCCTTATGCGAGGGTGTGTCGTGACCAGAGGAATGTATATAGCTATTTTGCGATGGAAGAACATTCGAGTAAAACGTGTTGGATTAGACTGAGAGCGCAAGGTGTGAATGGAGAGTCTAAAGCGGGAAACAAAATTGTGAGAGGGTCCCTGGTCAAGTATTCTTTGGATGCATGAGTGCGAGTAATGTGTTGGTAAGTCTGTCTAGTGTAAAAATGCTGTCTGGTAGAAACTATGAGTGTCTAAGTGTAAAGGTTAAATTAAATGGGATTAAGTGTTTGGCTTTGATAGATTTTAGGTGCAAGACGAGCTTGGTATATAAGGACGTGTAGGACAAGCTGAGTGATAAAGCCCGCCTGTCAGAGTGTAAAGGTAATTTGGTAGGAATTGGTGGTATGGAAGTACCTGTGATTGGAATGCTAAGGTCAGCTGTTTTAATGCATGGTATGTTGATGAATGAGTGTGAATTCTGTGATTGATAAGATGAGTAGTGAGTATGGTGTGTTTTCGGGGTATGATTTTATGAAGGTGAACCGTATGGTTGTGCATCCTGCCAGTGATCAGATTGAGAGAAAGATTGGTAAAAATGGGCTGTATAAGTTGTATGTAGGAAAAGATGGTAGTGTTTTGAGAAGTGTAGTTAGCGGTATTGAGGTGACTGCTATGGAGAGTGTAAGGCTTGTGAAGGGTGAAAGGGTGTTCATTATAGTGAGTTGGAGTAAAGATTTGAGTTTGGATATGGATAAGAACGCTCTATTATTGGATGGAAAGGATGCGTGTTATAAGATAAGGCGTGTTGCTTGTGGTTTGATGGCTTGATGAGAATGAATGGTCCTTTTGTATGTGTGCAGTCAGACCCCAGGGTGAAAGAGCAGGTGTTGGGGGATCATAGTCGGAGATGTACTGGGTCACTTCTCCACTCTCAGTGAAGTAGGTATTGGTGATAGCACGGATGTCAGGGTAAATGTTGCGAATGAAAAGACGTGGGAATAGATGTATAATGAGGTGGAAAGAATGGTGGAATTGGATGAATGTTTGACTGAGTATGAAAGGGAGGATGTGTATCGAATGCTGTTTGAATGAAAGGGGGTCCTCGGTAAGGGCGATCTGGATTTGGGGGTTGCGAAGCTTCCGGAATTTAACATTGTCCTGAAGGAGGACACCCCAATCTATCAGTGGCCGAGACATTTCCCGCTTCCGGTTGCTGATGAGATTGAAAAGCAGTGTGTGGAAATAGAACGATTGTTTGGGGTGATTGAAGAAGGTGAGTGCATGGAATAGTCAGATTGTGCCTGTATGTAAGCCGGATGGAAGATTGCGTCTGTGTGTGGATTATCGAAAGATAAACGAAAGGACTGTGAAAGAGAGTTCTCCGATGTATGTGGTATCTGAGTGTGTGTATAGTATGCATAGGATAAAGTGGCTTACAAAAATGAATCTGGTACGGGGGCATAGACAGATGCCCATTGCTGAGGAGAGCGGGCCGGTGACTGCCTTTTCCTCTACGAAAAGGCATTATTAGTTTCGGAACCCCAGCTTTGGATTGGCTAATGCTCCAGGTGCCTTCCAGCGGGCAACGAATGTTGTGTTGAGTAAGTTTGCGAGTAAGAATCTGATTGTAGTTATAGACGATATTTTGATTATGACTGAGAGTTTTGAAAAGCATATGATATTGGTGAATGGTGTGTTGAGAACGTTGGATAGTGTTGGTGTGAAGGTAAAAGTAGCGAAGTATGAATAGTTTGCGAAAGAAGTGGAATTCCTTGGGCATATGGTGAGTGAGAATAGGTCAATAAAGTCACCGAAGTATGTTGAGAAGGTGCGAATGTTTCCGAACCCGGTGACTATGAAGCAGCTGAAGTTGTATCTATCCTTGATTGAGTTTCAACGAAAGTTTATACGTGATTGTTCGGGTGTGAGTAAGCCTCTGACTGAGTGGATAGGAAAGAAAGATAGTACGATTGTCAGGTGGAATGATGAGATGAGTGAAGCGTATAAGAGACTGAAAGAGACAGCGGCTAAAGATGTTGAATTGGCATACTCGGACTATGGTGTGAATGATAAGATGCTTGAATTGTATACGGATGCGAGTGGGTACTGTATGGGAGGTTTTTTGATTCAAGAGCAGCATTTGAATTGAGAGAATGTCAGGCGAATAATTAGATATGTAATCAAGGCTATGAATGTGGCAGAACGAAAGTATTCCACTGTAGAGCGAGATTTATCTACGATAAGGTATTATTTGAAAGTGTTTCGCCCGTTTTAGTATAGTGTGAGGTTCATGATTAAAACAGACCACAAACCTCTTGTGTATTTGCAACGTATGAAATGGGCTGATAGTACGATTGCGAGGACTTTGGAAGATTTGAATGATTTTGACTATGTGATTGAGTACGTGCCTGGTGAACGCAATGAAGTAGCTGTTTGGATGCCAAGGTATCCTGGTACGAATGATGAAAATGTGTGTGGAGTGAGCGATCCAGAGTATTTGCCGTTATGAATGGAAACGAGAGTAAGGGTGGTGGTGATTCCCTGTTTGAGAGCATATGGAATGGTTTGCAAGATTTAAAGAGTGATGGAGTAGATATGAGAGTGCCTGATAGTGTAGATGACTTAAGAAAGAAGGTAATGAGTGAAGTATGTAGGAAGCCTGAGAGTATTGGTATGGCGAGGGTGCGGAACTTTATGAAAGAATTGACAGCGATGTGTATTCCAGGGGTCCCGCCGTTTCAGCAAGTGTTGATTGTAGTGAGTCATTTGTCTGGAGTGATTATTTATGTGCACTTCGAGGATGAGAGGCCGATTGTGTACAAGAATGAGAAAGTGAAGGGTTCGAATGCTAATGTGGTGCATCTGCAGTGTTTGAGCGGTGGAAATTACCATTGAGTGATTGAAAAGTCTTTGTAGATTTAGGAGAAGAATGATTTTCTAGATGAAGATGAGTGTGTGGTGAGTAATGATGTGGGAGTTGATGATGGTGTAGATGTCAGTTCTGATGTTGGTGTGGTGGTTCCTTGTATATTTCGAACATAGAGAACCTGATATGATGGAAGCGAGAGTGAAAGTTGGCGAAAGGTTCTTCTGTGGTTTGATTGATACTGGAGCGCAAGTCATTAGTGAACGAGAGGATTCTGAGTAAGTACGATGAGTTTAGATGTTGTGAAAGTAAGCCGGTGAAATTATGGATAAGTGGATTGGGAAATGGAATGATAGTAGCATGGTAACAAGTTAGTCTGAGAGTGAGTTTGGGCAGTGGTGTGAATGTGAAGCATGACGTTGTAATTCTGAAAGATGAGCAAATGCCGTGTTGTTTCTTGCTTGGTGTGGACTTTATGAGATTGAATGATTTGTCTTTAGATGCTGATAAAGATTGTGTTATGAAAAGTGAATGTGAGGTGATGAGGTTGAATGAGTGTGCGAAGAATGTTTTGTTAGATTTTGCGGTATGATCAAATTGGTCATGGATGATGAGAATGAGATTTTAAAGTGATGATGATATTCTAGAGATGCAAGAGATGTTTCCTTTTGTCAGAGAGTTGAAGAGGTATGTGATGATGCGTGTTGATTTGAAGGAATGGCCTGAGTGTTTAAGTGATTTCAAAAGGTATGCTAAGGATTTTGTTGTTTGTATGGATGATTTAAATTTTGTGAGGCATATAAAGTGTGGTGATGATATGTATGTACCTGTGATGTCCTTGGTTGGTATGATTGGTCTGGTGAAGGTTGTGCATGATAATTATGGGGATATGGGTAGGTTTAAGCTGTGGGAGTGTATGAAAGAGCGTGTGTTCCATCCGTTTCTGAATATTGTTGGGAATGATGTTGCAACTACGTGTGAAAGGTGGCAGAAGCGAAAGGTGCAAGGTGTGCAAGTGAAACCACCGATGTTGGAAGTTGATGCGAAAGAACCGTTTGAATTGGTAGTGATTGTTTGTGTGCCTTTACCGCGTACAAGTGTTGGGAATGTTGGTAAGGTTGTTATGGTTGATCATAAAAGTAAGTTTGCGTATGTAGAGGCTGTGAGAGACAAAAGGAGTGTGACTGTTGTGCGTGTGGTTGAGCAGTTGTTTTGTCCTATGTGTGTATGGAAGCCTGGAAGATTTCGGAGTGATAATGGGCCTCTCCCTCCCTCTGTAAGAATGTGTTTGTGAATGGGGAGATGGTTTATATATATATATATATATATATATATATATATATATATATATATATATATATATATATATATATATATATATAATTTGAAGGATGAACGAAAGGACGTATAAAGGGAAATTCATTTCATTTTCTTGATACAACGTTTCGGGTGAACTTTTCACCCATCTTCGGGTACTGGAAATACAATTCGTGGAAACAATTTAAGTTAAGAGTCAAACAGATAATCAAAATGACGAATTTATGGAAAGTATTTAATGTTTATTAAGGGGGGGGGGATAGCGATACATTTACAGGTAATTGATATTTTTGGATTATTATGTTGCGAGTTAAAAATTAACGATTGGGGAAACACAGGAAACACATCAGGATAAACCAACCTTAAACAATCAGATGTTAGAGAAAACTGGGGAGAAAGGGCGAGGAGCGTAAAAAGAAAGAGAAGGTTAGGAGGTTGGTAATATTTTTGTTTAGAGTAGAAGTAGTGGGTGAGAAGAGGAATCGGAATTTAAGGAAGGAGAAAGGTATTTAATATACATGGATTCAAGAATCCTTAATGATATGGGATCAGGGGTGGTTTTTAAGATTTTTAAATCGTCCGTTGTGATTTCAGTTTTACACTTAATACAGTGAAGCCTAACAGGTGAGAATTCTTTCGTGTATATATATATATGTTTATTTTTCTGGACATCATGTCTATTTTTTAAAATTTGCTTTCTCTATTTCCAGAAGCAACTTTATTTATTAGTTTGTTAAAATTTCAAGAAGGTATTCCTTCAATTTGTAAGTGGCTGATTTTTAAAAATTTGTTTTAATATAATTGAATTTATAACTAGTCCATAAATACTAATACGTTTGGACGGACCGCTTTTAACAGCCTAGAAACCGGGACCGGATCAATTATTATATCATAGTGAGTTCAGAAGCACAAGGCCCTTTTAATCGTGCAACGACATTTTGTCCACTCGAGTGGCAGCTGGTAAGACTCTCCCCCGAGGGACCCTAAACCCCTAGAAAGAGTGGTACCACGTAAAGTAAAGGCCTCTCTTTGTTCGTTTGTTTGTTTGTATTTTTTGTAAATATTTTTTCTTTTGATTGGTAGTATTCATATGTAGAATTGTATTTTTTTGTATATATCGAGATTATAAATATATTTAGCCATACTTTTTGTACATTAAGGACTGGGTACATAGGAATTTTAATATTTTAATATTCTAATATTTATTATTTTAATATTCTAAAGGTATGTATTTATCCCCTATGTACCCAGACTTTGTGGACACCCTGTACAATTCGTTTAATTTCTCCCTTGATTTCTCACGTCCAAATTAGTGTAAGAAACGGATTGGATAGATTGGGGCTAGAGTATAGGTTCGGGGCCCGCTACAGGGTTACACCGGCATTTCTCATGCTGGCATCCATCTAGGGGGGTGGCTTTTTCCTTAACATGCCAAAATAAACATTTTGATTGATCTTCACCTCCTCTTCAATTGAGATAAGAGGTGGTTTTTTTTCTTGTTGATGTTACTCCCGCCAACAACATCACCGAAACTTATTTCTATCTCCTGAAAGATCTCCGTGGTTCAACCTCAATCTTATTTTTTTATTTTTGTGCCCAAACACGATCATTTTGTGTTGTGGTTGACCTCGACAACGAGCAACTTCTCATCCGTATACAGAATTGGAGGCTGAAGTAATCCATGAGCCGTTGTAAGAGAAACTTTACTCTTTCAACTCTCGTGTTTTGGGGAGTGGTGGTGGAAAGGAGATCTTCTTTAGCTATCTTGAATGGATGTACTTTCAGATAAATTTCAACAATTTTCCATCGTTCAACTTGGCGCCTAGAGTAAGTTGTCTGCTATTACTCTTTGGATTTTGCCTGACCGTATTCATCGCGTTCTTGATCAAAGTTGGGCTACTCACTGATTGCGGCGAGCGGGTTCCTCACTTTTGGATTACAACTGCATGACTGTTTAAACCGTTTGATATCTTAAAAAAAAAACAGATCTGATCACATTGAGATTGATCATTTTGAAAATAAAATATTCCTCGCTGTGTTCTCGCTTCTATAGAGATACACGAGTGCTTCACATTTCCGAGATCATATTTGTAAACGGCTGTTGTTTTACACTTTGATTCACAAAATTCAATAAATCCTAAAAGATCCTGCAAGAAAGTAACTAATACTTTATTCACAAATTTGAAATAATTTGTAAAAAGTAGTCTTCACGTCGAGTTTCTACCCTGTAGAAGGGATGAACACCTCAATGATCGTGTACTAGAAGAGATAAAGAAAAGAAGAAAGTGGCTGGAACTGCAGGGGATGAAAGAGGCTTATCGAGTAAGAAAGAGACCTGAGTGCAAACCGGACGGGAAGGGGGGAGGGGGGCAAACCGAACCCCATAAAAGTTCCCTAAGAAAATCCTACAATCTCTGGGTTCTCCACCATCTAGAACGGGCACACAAATAAACGGCGCTCACGCGGCGTTTCTTTCCTTCTAGAGGTGCGTCGTGTCTGAGTTATACGCTGAACATCTCCCACCGGGTACGCCCTCACATACAAGTACAATCATACTACTGTCTCTTCCTTCTTTTCACGTATACATAACATCACTCTTCCCGGAACCTTCAGATCCACACTCTCCTGAAGTGAACCCAGTTTTCATCATTTGGGCCACCCATAGTTCCCTGCTCGCTGCTTGGTGGCAAAACATACTGTTCGTTCTGCGTCTACCCCTGCCTTAACGTTGACCGGCTCATTGTGCCCTCGGGTTTACCTGCAATTGTCATTCTGATCTTTATGTGAATTTTATAATCAGGTTATAAGACCTCATCGACGATTGAACATGGATGAGGGGCTCAAATAACTAATACAAAATCCATTAATATAGCTTGATATTAATATATTATTATATTCTGGATTCTACTATTTTTATACTAAATAAATGCATAATGAATAAATTCAAATTTCTTTTTGACTGAAAAATTCTCACTGTAACAAAGGAGGGAAAGCAAAACAGACTCTTCGTACAATATATATTATTCACTATTAACTTTTTGTGAAATTACCTCCCACACATTTTTAAGAATTTGAGGAAGCAAAAAGATATTTTTAGATATTTCTTGCCGAGTCTCAAATAAAGCCACTCCTGTTCTTACCGAGTGAATAAAAGCTTTCTTAATTCCGAATTTCTTCAAATATATCCATGGAAAAAAGTGAAAGAACAAATGGTCCCTCCATCTTTACCCCATGCGCGCTACAACTCTTTTATTAAACGTAAAATCTCTTGCAGTAACAAACTCGCCTCCCTCAAAATAGTATTCTTCTTTGAATTCTTTTAAATTTAATAGTAATGGGAGTAAGAAGAAGGTTATCATACAGTGTATTGTAGTTCCACATAATCAAACACTTGGAGAAAAAAATGTATTTATTGACGTCTTTAAGAATGCCGACCATTGAAATTCAAATTGCTTCTTTCTCGTGTTTATTTCAATGGTTACAACTCTTCCTCCTCACTTTTATACCCTGTAAGGTTCTACTTGGTTATTTTAAGAGATAACTGACGAGGAGGAGGTAAAACCCTCATCTTCGTCCACTTGGGTAGGAAAGTATCACATAGGCTTTGAGTAACTGCCTCTCGGCTTTCAACAAGAGGCCATTTGCATACACATATATAAATAAATATCCGCTTTAAAACAAGGCTGAATGAGAGTCACCATCAGCGCATTTTAAAGCTCTATAAAACTGATGTACGTTTTACTTAAGGTCGCCATTCGTTTGAAAACCTTTATTTGGAGTTTCCTTTCTCGAAACATTTAATCTTGTTTATGGTTTTCCACGCGCCGCTGACCACCTCTGAGCGGATTTCCGGCCGCTACTTTTCTGTGCCCCTTGCCGGAATCTTCCATCGCGAGGGGAGTCGTGGGTTCTTGCAACGTCTTCGGCTTTTTGCCATTCGAACGTTCGACCCTTTTTTCAATGAATAAATAAGCAACGGACATTCCTTCCTTTCGAGTGGTTGGGGCGCATTCGGCCGAAAAAGATTTAAGGTTCCTTTGTTTCGGTGGGCCAATTTACATACGACTGTGGACTACTTTAAGTGAATAAAGAGTGAATGAGTGAGAGAAGAGAGAGTTGTACTTTGAGAAATTCAGCGTCACTTTTTACCTTACATTTAAGATACTTAAATGCGCAAATTATATTATCATAAAATTCCTTTCACATGATATTGCAAACTTCAAATAACTCCCTAAAGAAACATGTTTTGATTTTCTAGGTATGGCACAAACTGAAATAGGATTTGGCGCAAGTCGAGGAGCATAGAATTTTTCAGGGACTGAATATGAAGATGAAACCACTGCTCAGAAATGTGTAGCGTTAGAGTAAAAATTTCGTTCAAAGGAAATAATAATTTCAAATTTAGTTTTACATAAAGCTAATTTTTCTTTTGCGCCAAAAAAATTTAACCCCTTCTTAGTAGATACCCTATAAATCGCTCAAATCAGTAATGCAAACAGGGATATTGAACCTTATATCCAAGTATGTAAGAAATACTTCAAAGCTACAATTACTCGACCAATTAAATTTGTATAATTTAATAATAGATTCAATGTAAGCCGTAAGGGTAATTAATCTCAATGTAAATTACAGATCTAGAAGGGTAGAAGGAAATGAAGTCTTATGTCTCTCTTCATATAGCTTATATTTCCCTGCACAATCAGGTGAATTTGAAACACTGCATTTGAGTCAAACACAAAAGGCGTAAACGAAGACAGGAAAATGACAAATGTCCATTATATATGTGCACGCAAGTGAAACAGAGTAAAAAATTGTAATAAAAAGTAAAAGAGCAAACCATATGCTTTGCTTAAACTTACAAGGGAATGGCTGCTAAGTATCTAACATCTAGATTTAATTGTCTAAAAATTATTTCGGTTATAAATTTATAAATAAAACTGCTACAGGAAAATTAGTGTTGAATATTTCATTTCTAAATGTTTTTTTTTGTTTCGGAGGGTGGAATATTACACCCTCATCATCCACGCACTTCTATCTTTCTGAACACGGGTTATTACCATGAGTGGTTCCTCTTTGGGTTACATCACTTGTTAAGCCAAATATAGTTCGTCCATTTAGTCCCATTTTACTATAGTGCGAGATTGCTTATGTAGGTATGAAAGTTGTATTCTATGTAGAAGTATTTAGAACCTCTGAGTGCAGCTAGTATAAGCCTTATATACTATGACACTCCTCAGTTTTCTTCTGTATTTAGTCTTTATTTCTTTTCCATTACACCTACTAATTCTGCCACGCATTACAAGTGTGCGCAATCCAAAACGTAACATTCATTTTTAAATCTCAGTAATTCCTAACCCGTCTGTGTGAAGCGCTCTTAGCCAGTGAAATTTCTCTTGTATTTAGTCTGGTGGGAGGTGAACTTACCTGGATATGTCATCCTTAATTACCCCCCCCCCCATAACATCCTTCAGATCTGATTAGACATTATTTCTTCTAATTCGTTCTACTCCACGTTCCTAATCATTACAAGAAACCGTCGGTCACCCCATCCCACGCCATGGCATCTAACCTAAAAACAAGATTGATGCCAATAGTGAAAGTAGCAATTAGTCCAATCCCTATTTTTCCTATCCTAATTATCTTTCTCTTTTTTTTCCATTTATGCGACATTCTTATTTCGTTAGATTTGCTCCCCGTCCTCTCAATTCCGTGGCTCTGGATTCGGCGTAATTATAAGCAGCTGTGATTAACTTAGATAAATCCAATTCCAGGTCGACTTGCCCCGCGCTGCAAGACATTCCAATTCGATTTAGCAACGTACAATCGAGATTTTCTGGGTAGGTTGGATCATTCAGGAATGAGAACCGGAGCTACAGAAAACATGCATTCTTCTAATTTATTAAAACCAATGTTTCAATGGCCAGCCTCATCATCAGGGTAGTAAAAACAATATTTGCTGACCAAAAAGTCGCGTGCTCTTACTTATTCTGATTTGTGACTTTACTGCCTTCAAAACTTTTTAATAGTTCCCGAACTAAACTTGAGAGGAACTTGACAATTCTATCATTCGAAAGAGAATATAAAACAACATATGGGTTTGACGAATAGTTATGATGTTATTGCAAAAACAAATAAGTTCCCTAGCTAACCTTGGGAGGACTTTGGAAATTATATAATTTGAAAGAGATTGTAAAACAACATAGGAGTTTTAAATAACCTTGGGAGGACCTTGTCAATTATACCATTCGAAAGATAATGTAAAACAACATAAGGGTTTAAAATTTCGTTAGAATCGGCCGAATAGCTATGATGTTATTGCCAAAAAATATATAATTCCCGGGCTAACCTTGGGAGGACTTTGGCAATTAAATTATTCAAAAGAGAATATACAATACTATAAGGATTTCAAATTTCGTTAGAATCGACCGAATAGTTATGATGTTATTACCAAAACAAAAAAATTCCCGGGCTAACCTTGGGAGGATCTTGTCAATTATATCATTCGAAAGAGAATGTAAAACAACATAAAGGTTGCAAATTTCGTTAGAATGGGCAAAATAGTTATGATTATTTAAAAAACAAAATAATTCCCCGGCTAGCCTAGGGAGGACTTTGGCAATTATATCATTCGAAAGAATATGCCAAACAACATAAGGGTTTCAAATTTGTTAGAATCGCCCGAATAGTTACAATGTTATTACAAAAAAAAACAAAAAAACCGACATGTTGAGATTTAGTCAAATGCGACTAGACTCGCACGCGACTAATAACAGAAGGAAAGCTAAATTTGAGCAATGCAATATGACTATATTGTTTAATAAGACATTTTATATCTATAGTAATCATAAAGGGTTGGAGCATTTAACGAGCAACAGAACAGATGAAATTTAGTCATTCAGCGCTTGGGGGAAGTTAGCCTTCAAAATGTATCAGGATTCAAAGATGTGTATGTCGTTAAGGTTATTTGCTGATGAAAGTAATAAGGATTGCAAGTTTCAGCGGGGGCTCTTATCGTAGAGTAGTCTGGTTTGGCCAACGGAAGAACTGTTCTGCATACCCTTCCACCATCCTGTTCAACTCTCGAATGAAGATTTTGGCCTTTTGAGCCGATATAGGTTACTTCGCACGACGCACACTTTAATTGGTGAAAAACTGCATGTAATTGTAAAAAAAAAGTGAGCCGATTGTATAGGTATTCAGTTTTGTTTTTCTGGATTATGGAGAGGATTTCGGTGGCCATCTTCATGTAACGGTAAATAATTCTGTATAAATGAACTCTTCACCGAATACGATACCTATATATATATATATATATATATATATATATATATATATATATATATATATATATATATATATATATATATATATATATATTCTATAGGTTTGCTTCTAAGAAGGCTTATTTTCAGGTTGAGGATAAATCCCAAAATGAGACATATAAAATTTCTCATTTAATTAAAATTTTCCACAAAAACTTTCAAATTATAGGACATGCAAAGGACTCCACTTCCCAGCGCATTCTCGAATCATTATTTATAAAACAACTAAATCCCAGTTTAAATTCTGATTCAACTGCTTTTCCCCTTCTCATTTCATAAATCACTGAATTTTTTCACAACCTATCAATCTTTAATCGGTTCCTTCTATAATCTTTCCTCAGTCTCTCCGCTTTTGCCGTCAACTTAAGGTGACTAATATTTTTGTGTACCAATTAATTGCCCCAATTAGTATTTTTTATATTTATCCATATTTATAGCATCTATATTTATTGTCAACAGTTTTCAAATGATTTTTTCACATTTTCAATTTATTAAATAATGTATTACTATTTCTGCTTCATTAAGTGACTAATATCTGTGTCAACCAATAACTGCATCAACTAGTGTTATATTTATCCATATTTAAAGTACCCATAATTGATCCATATCTAAAGGTTCAATAGTTTTCAAACGATTCGTCATAATTTCAATTAACTAAATAATTTATTTCTAATCCTTGTGTGCATTATTATTTTTGTATTTTTAACGTGTTCTTAATCTATCTTATAGACCAGAAGAGGGGTAAGGTACCCGAAACGTTGTATTTAATTAATAGAGAAATTTTACATGTCTCATTTTGGGATTTATCCTCAACCTATATATATATATATATATATATATATATATATATATATATATATATATATATATGGGGGGGAGGCACCATTCGCTTACATAATTACTGTCTTAGGAAAAAATCAAATACTTTTATTTTTGAGGTATATTATATATTCCGAAAAATTTGGTCAGTTTGTCTTCTCTGTCGATCTTTCTTGATGAACTCGCCTGCGGCCTGGATGACTGCCTCCAGACGACCTCGGAACCGACCAAAGGCCTTCGTCACTCTCTCCCGTTTAATGCTGGCTCTCAGGTTGTCCCTCGTAGTGCAGATGAATTTGTTTGTTTTCTTGCTCCACCGCATCTCACATAAAGAAGGCGATAAAGCAGCAGTCAGGCGAGTTAGAAGGCCCAATGTTACGTGCTGTGTGATCGAAGAAATTCTCCGACAGCTAGGCTTTTGTCTTCTGGCGGGTGTAACAGGGCGCAGATTCTTCCTGCCGACGTAAGGCCTCTCTGCAGCTACCCTTTATATCCAGAGCTTTACCACTTTGCCTCAAACACGGATATATCCGTCGGTGTTCAGCTTGAATCCCTCAGAAAATAAGTGGTGGAATAACATAACCTTTACTGCTGAGGTCACCGAAAACCGTGATTGTCGCTGGAAATGTCATCGGCATTACACTGGGCACGTACTTGCGTGCAACAGAGAACCACTTTTTGTTCTGGTAGTTGATCTTCTGCTCTTGGCAGAAAACCTCTCATGAGAGAAAAAACACAGCATGTCTGGCTCTTACGCGTGTTTCAACTTGTTGATCAGCTTTTTACTGTGCTTGACTCGCTTTTGCTGCATCATTTTGGACAGATATTGTCCATTCCTCAACTATTATGAAAAACAGTAAATGTCCTTATGCACCACCAGCAAGTAGCAGTTGAAAATTGCAAACAAATACCGTATCTACCCTATATATATATATATATATATATATATATATATATATATATATATATATATATATATATATATATATATATATATATATATATACAAATCAAGCTTGTTGTCTCTGAGTGTCTGTCTGTCTGTTCATTTATAGGAAGAAAGGGTAGACAATCTACAAAAAACTAGAAATGTATTCTTATGTAAAGTTTTCCGTGGAAGACAGTGGAAGTGGTCCCGAGTCTCTAAATGCCCCTTTAATGGAGCTACGGGCCCTTTTCCAAACTTGCCTCCCCCCCCTCTCTTGGTCTAGGGAACGTGAGCAGGACCTAGACCCTCATTAGACAGGTTAGTTTTGCCCTACATCGTTGTTCATGTGTGGGAAGCAAAAGTAATCTTTTTGTCCATGCACCACAAGGAAAGACGAAGAATGTTGTCTACCAAAAAGTTTTGTCACATAGCAATGGTTAAAGAATTATAATTTGTGATAAATATAAAAATTTTAATATGTATAGTGGTTATCATCTCTTTTTTTTACCCGGGCAACGCCGAGTACCTCATTCAGTGGCTCATAATAAAACCTGAGAAGCATTAGGCACTGCAATGCTAGATATTATGGCTTGTGAGGCTTCTATGGGAGATGTTACTATTAATCCCTGTTATAAGGTTATTTCAGGCAGACACTCCTATTAATCCCTGAAGGAACCGGGGCAGATGAGATCTGGTCTTGCTTAAATCACCTTCTTTGTGTAGGGATATTAGAACTTTGTCTCTCAACACAAATCGCAGAGCAGAGCTTTTTGGTAATCAACTCTCAGCACAATTTGCCAAAAACATTGACACTGGCAAATGGCAAAGTACCTCTTGATTCTGATGGTAGAATAGAAATATCTCCTATCTGCATAGTTATTAATACTATTGATAATCTCAAGACAAAGGCATTACTCAATCTTCAACAAAAATACAAAAACTACAACTAGCTGTGTGAAAGGGCTATTCTGGCTCCGAAGAACAACACTGTCTGCAGAATCAATAAACATCTACTGCTTGCTCTCTCTCAGGAAGTCCACAAATTTACAAGTCACTTGATACAATTTCGGATCATGCTCAAAATAGTCGATTATTCCACAAAGTTCCTAAACACTCTAGAACCTCCCGACAGACCTCCTCACCAACTTGAACTTAAGGTAGTAAATTTAAATAATGTTGTTACGCAATTTGGATCCAACAAACTCTGTAATGGCGCTAGGATGGTTGTAAAGAATTTGATGCCACATATCAAAGAGGCAACTATTCTTACTAGAAGAGGAAAAGGAGAGAATGTCTTCATTTAAAGAATACCCCTAAATCCATCAGAGTCAAAATTGCCATTTACATTCAGAAGACTACATTTCTTAATCCATATTATTCTTGAAATGTAAATAAAAAAAATCGTAAGGTGAGACTCTCCTAGTGGCATAGTTACAATTAGAGAAACCCTGTTTTTCTTATAGTTAACTCTATGTTGATTGCTCTAGAGTTGGAAGCAAAGGTAATCTGTTTTTACCTACTCCACAAGGAAAAACTAAGAATAATGTATACCAAGAAGTTATGTAGCCTTGCTAAACGAGATTAAGTTCAGTTCATAGAATGAGAATATTGTTTGTAAAAAATAACAAAAATAAAAAGATAAAATCAGTCTTAATTTATTTCCTTGTGTGGCAATGAACACGAGGGATGGGGAATGAGAGGGTTCAAATTTCAGGGAAAGTTTTATTCTGACTTTTCGATGTAGGAAACTGATGTCCTTTTGATAGGGTAAGGCATAGTACGACCTCAAGGGTTTAGCATTTCCCCTCTTCGTCTGATCCGGGATTAATGAGGTAGGAAGGGGCCGACCCAGGATGACTTCTCCTCAAGATCTCTCTCCTCTGCTCACATCGGCTATATTTGGACGATTGAGAGCAGAGTAAAGGCGGGAGACGGAAGAGGTTTAAGAGATGAGTAGACAAAAAAAGGTGAGATGTGAAATGTTTTGAAATGTGCTGGAGGTTACTGGATGACCTTAGTTGGTATGCCCAAAGGGTGGGCGGGGAGGGTAGAATAGGGGGGGCAGAGGCAGATTTCTCTGGATGATCTACACTTTATGATCTTTTACTGAGTCAAGCACTGTACCTCTTCTATACTTACTCTCCTCCTAGCCGTTCTTTGACTGATGTTCTGCGGTCTTTGTAGGTTGCTGACATAATAAGTTAGGTATGCTAGCCGTTTTCCATCTTTGTCCTTGTGTTTCATGTTTCCTTGCTCTTTACCTCAGTTGGGGGAAACGAGCGTCCCAGCTGAGTTCTCATCTATTGTTTTTCAAGCCGTTGTCTTATTCAAATTATATCTTTAGTTGTTTATTGTGTCTTCTAAAGAATCTAATATTTACCCGTATATCGCATTTAATGTTATTTACTTTCTATGTCTTGAAGTCTTTCTTCTAAATTAGTCCAAGTATCTGGGCCATGTTCTATCCGTTTCGTGCTCGTTATCCATGTATACATAATGCTTTGTTTAGTATACTTTTTAGTTTTATTAACTTTGTCTTTGAGAATTTTTAAACTTTTTCTTATTTTTATATCCGAGTTGTCTCATTTTGTCTGGAACATCTATTCCGTTTGCTGATCTTTGTTTCTTTTCCTTAGCTTTGGAGGAATAAGATCTGTAGTTTACAGTTAGTCCTAATACATTTCCTTCATGTCAATATCTGAAGTTATTACCATCAATCCTGATCTTTAAGGTTTTTAGTCTTCATATTGACATAATTACAAATTTGTGAGTGTTTGTCTTGATTTTCTGCAGTTTTTCAGAATTATTTATGTTTTCTATTTCTAGCTTAGTAACTCTTGCTTGTTGCTTTGGATTCCGGAAGAGTGTCGTGAATATCTAAGTTATATCCTCTGCGTACTGTATATTCGTGCTTCCCAGTGTAATGGGTCTAAGGATATCTGCAGTGCATAATGAGTAGAGTGTCGGGCTTAGACCCACCCCCTTGTAGCACTTCTTCATTTTTATCTAAGTATTCTACTAATATTGGGTTCATGCTGTTTGCTAAGACTTTGCCAGAAAGTTTAGTAACGCTATAGGTCTGTAGTTCGTTACCCTGTTCGGAGGTTTTTCTGCCGTTGGAATGAAGATCATTTTTGCTGTTTTGAACCCTTCTAGAAAATATTATAGAGACAGGCAGCTATTAAACAGTTTAGTTAATCTATCCAGTATACTTTCTGGTGCTTTTGGGAGGTGAATCTTTGTCATCCCGAGTTGTCCAGAGGCTCTCTGTTTGAGAGAGATTTTTTCACCTCAATTCAATATGAGAAAGCATAAGAGAAGGGTGAGAAAAGAAGAGAGGGGCAGGTGAAAGAAAGAGGAAAAAGAAAGGAAAAAATAGTGATTATCAGTGGCCGATGAGCGGGCCTTCTCTGTTGGAGTTGGTATTTTACTACTTTACCCATAATGTGCCCCACTAGGGGATCTTTTCGTTTTACTTTTCGATGCCATGTCCCACTACGTTATTGTTTTAATTTACTAACTTGTTGTCTAACTACGGTATCTTTTTATATTACTAGATTGTGATGTTGGGTTGTCTCCTCTGAGATCTTTTAAGTCCTAATTATTTTTTTTTTCATTTAAACTTAGATTCGGGCTTAAGCTCAAGCGTCCATGTGCTTATAAGGTAGCTTTTTAACATACCTCCATCTGTCTCCAGGTCAAGACTTGCCAGTGTCTCCCTGTCGCATCCAGCTTGGCCTAGAAGTCTCGACTTATTCTGATAAGGAAGATTTTAATAGTTTCGAAACAAGTTTGCTTGTGCAGAGTGACATAGACTACATTCATTGCGTCCAAAGAATGGCTAAAGGTAACGTTGGGTATCGACCGTGACAAGCGGTCCCCTGGCCTCCTGACTTGTTGACCGCATTGCCTTGACCAAATATTTCCTCCTGTACCAACACTTCTCCCAGAGTTAAGCCATTGAACCTTGCTGGCACTTATATACGAAGAAATCACACGCAAGTCATATAGTTTTCCAGCCGAGGTTCAGCCCATATAGCATAAATAGAACAGTACTATCCTAAGAAAACCAAGATGCTCCATCAGAATTGGAAAAACTACGCTGACTCAGGGAAAGTTGCTACCAGATAGAGCATGGTTTTTCAACCTCTTTTAACCCATGGCCCACTTTCAACCTGAAATCTTACTGTAGCCCATGAAATTATTATAAACAAAAAATACTTTAACTTTACATATGCATAATATATTCAATAAAGATACCAGTTATGTCTATTTATTGCGCATACACAATTCCACAAGCATCAAAAAAATTTATATCTCCAATGAAACAACTATTTATAATGATTATATATTTTCATAATTTTTCTAATATAATACAAAAGAGGAGCAGCTTCGCCACTCCTCCTTATAGAAGGGGCTTGCGCTTCGCTGGCAGACTTTCGGTCTTTGTCCAACGGCCAATCATAATTCTTTTTTTTTCATCTAAATTTGCTCTAATAATTTCCATGACAAAATTTGAATATTCTGAACTTCACCATTTGTAATTCTTTTATTTTTTTATGTCGTGGAATGGCCATACTCCATATATATATATATATATATATATATATATATATATATATATATATATATATATATATATATATATATATATATATATATATATATATATATATATATACATATATATATATATATATATATATATATATATATATATATATACGTAGGTACTTTTGCGGTTTTGGGTCGAAGGTGGTTGAAGACCGTTAGTGAATAGGGAAATTGTTATGAGTCTAGTGGGGATGGTTTATTATTAATTTTGCGGAGTCCTTTTTAAAACAAATATTTCAGAGTGCAAGTTGGCCAAATATTAACAGGTAGCTGGTACGCCTTTGGATTGCAAAAGAAAGAGAATGACGAAAATATATCTTTACTAGCAACAAAATAATATTTAAATATACACAAATATTGGGTTTAAAAGGAATGGTCGTAAAGACGGGGCTAATTGTCTATGCAAGATACAGCTGGGTTAATTAGGGGATTAAGGTGGTCAGATTCAGGTCGGTGACTTAAAGGGGGATTTTAAACCGGGTCACACACACAAAGAATGGATCGATTGGGTAAGCCAGATTCTAGATCAATCTGCAGGCGGCAACGGTTACAATTGCTTACGTGCTCGTTGCAAAAAAGGGGCCAGTTGGGATACGATGAATGCCAAGGGGGAAGTTGGGTTACCTCTCGCTTTAGATTAGGGAGCACTCGTCGATGGCCTTCGGAGTCATAAAACCTCGTCAGATACTCGCCGATTGACTATGGCAGAGTTCACAGATGTCGATTTAGTCTTTGTTCTCGAATCAAAACCGCCGATGAGGAGGGGGCCGAGCGTTTTTCAGCTCGTTTGTGGTAGTAGGTGGGAAGTCTATTAGTGCTCCTTACTAAACTGAGTCAAAAGATTATATAGACTGGTTGCTTTGGCGGCTGCCTCCACACACACGTGCGATTTTGGGGAAAAGTCAGGGACTCCTTCGTGGGGGAGGGTTGTGATAACGTTGGCTTGAGATGTTCAACGGACTTCGATCTTATGACGGAAGGCAGGAATTTGGGTTGAAAGGTGGCTATGAGAGACGATGAAATCGGTCCTTAAACAAATACAGCTGGGGTGTGATAACGGCGCAGGCTACACACTCACCCTGGTTCAGCCGTGCTTTCAAATCTCCATGCGGTGATCTCAGGATGACGTGGGTACAGGAGAGCAGGTGGTCGCCCATAAGCCTCATTTTACTACATCCCTAACCATCCAAACAGATGGCATTTTCGGAATTGGTGGAGAAAGGTGACATCCCCCTAAGATGAATGACTTGGGGAAGCGTCGTCTCTCCCTCGAGTGGTCAACGGGGTAAGCGGAAAAAAGGGAATTCCTAACCTGACGTGGAGCAGGAGTACAAGCTAATTGTACCCGACTGCGTGTACATATGAACAGAAAAGGAAATTAATTATTGCTGACCATAGGAACATTAAGGAGGACATAATAAAAAAAAATAAAATAATATTTATACACTAAGCTATACAAAGCCAAAAAAAGAATGAAATGGATATTCAATGATACATTTTACATAAATGACAGAAGGATTACGGTGGTACATATACAAATATAGGGGCGCTGGACTAGGCTTCTAAATACTAATTTTATATATACAAGGCCTATGTGCGTCCTAGACGTACACATCGAGAAAAATATATACATAAACAGAAGTAATTGAATATAAGCTAATCTCTAGCTGGCGGTTATAATAATTACAAGATGGACAAATGGCTATAGAGCAATTACAATTAAAATTTATCTGGGGTCGTCACCCGATGGATTACGGGTAAGGCTATCGGCGATACAATTTTCCGACCCTTTTTTATACATCATCGTATATCGGAATTCCTGCAGTAATAAGCTCTATCTCATTACTCGACCATTATGATGTTTAATATTACGGAGGTATTCCAGCGGGCGATGATCGGTTTCTATAACGAATTCTTGGCCTACCAAGTACATCTTAAACTTGTGCATACTCCAAATAATAGCTAAAGCTTTCTTTTCTATCACTGCAGAATTCCTCTCAGATGGGAGTAATTTGCGACTTGCATAGGCCACAGGGTGACTCACCGTCGTCTCCGTACTGAAGAAGGATACAACCGATGCCCTCGTTACTCGCATGCGTTCGGATTCCGAAGGGCCTACTGGGGTCAGGCAACCTGAGGAGCGGGGCAGATGCTAATTTAGCCTTTAGTTGATGGAAATGAGCAGTAGCCCTCGAATGCCATATGATGCTGTCTGGGGACTTATTTTTGAGTAGTTCACACAACGGGGAGGCCAAATACGCAAAATTGGGGAAAAAAACTCCTATAAAATGAGGCAGACCCCATGAAAGAACGGAGCTGTTTCTTCGTACCCGGGAGGGGCATCTCAACTATCGCCCTTTGGTCGGGATTAGCCGCTTATTGATATCCAAACTAGGGAGAGGTGAATAGAGGATCATGCAAGGCAGGTAGTGAGTAATCCCTATCCTGTTCGACGCACACGGCCTGTACAAGGTTCAAGGAATCCGTTGTGTAGTCGGCCTACAAAACTGTCTCTTCGTCGGTGGTAAAAAGGTTGTTGATACACGCGCGGTGGTGATATCTTTTTAACATGTTGACGTGAAACAGCTTCTCTCCTGTGGGGGTCTTAATTAAATAATCCACAGGTTCTCGTGCTTCGATAACTTGGAAGGGGCCCTTCCATTGGCTCAGAAGTTTGTTGCTCTCCGTAGGAAGCAACAATAGAACCTCATTACCTGGCTTAAACTTCCTCTCCTTCGATTTTACATCGAAGTAGGTCCGATATTTTTCTAAGTTAACGTCGGCATTTTGGTATGCAAACTCGGCACACCTTTCTAATCTTCGGCGAAGATCCAAAACATACGTGTCGGAAGATTGAATTTCCCTGTCTAACTTGGTGTTAGAGAATAACTCCTTGAGGGAACTAATGGGGCTTCACACGTTACGTCCGTAGATTAATTCGAAAGGAGTAAATCCAAGCAAATAGTGCCACGGGTAAGAAGCGATGCCACTCACGGAGCTGTTCAGCCCACAGCTTCTTTAATATTGACTTCAAGGTCGCATCAAATTTTCGCAAACTCCATTTGCGCATCGGTGATAAGGGGTTGTAAAGAGCGATTTTACCATCAACAGTTTCCTGATATATTCAATCAATTCAGGAGTAAATTGCCGATCTCGGTCGAACAATATTTCCTTCGGTATGCCTACCCTAGAGAATATAGAAATTAAGGCTTCGGTACACGTAACACTGTCGATTCTCTTTAAAGGTACAGCTTTGGGGAAACGCGTAGCACAGTCCATGAGGGTAAGGACATAACTATGCCTTTCGCTAAAAGGGGAACGAATGGGGCCGAGAAGGTATATGGCCATTCGGGAAAGGGTATATTTATGATTGGTCCCTTCTGAATGGGGGCCGGTTTAACACGCCCTTTTGCCGTGGTTTTCTAGCAGATGTCACAGGATTGGCAGTATTCATAAATGTCAACTGCATCACCAGGCCGGTAGAAATACCGGATAATCCTCTGACCAGTCTTATTGTGACTGAAGTGGCCAGAAAACACACTATCGTGTGCGATTTTTAAGACTAGGGGGACATGCAAACAGGAAACACAGAGGGCGTGAGTCTGGGGGTTTGACGTCATCCGACCAACAGCGATATAGCAAGCCTTCTTTCATGATATAAGAGGCTGTCTTGTTACCGCGGACCGAATCCTGCTCGAGACTCCGAGATTTTTCATACAAGAGAATAAGATTTGGGTACTCCTTCTGTCTTTGAGCGAATTCTTCGCTCAGAACGCCGCTGAAATCTGAATCTAAGAGAATTTTAAGGGCATCGGGAGTCTGGAATTCCTTGTCTGCCTGGGCTTTCGTGATAACTGGCTGAGCCACAGAGTTAGATGAGACTTGGGGGCACTGTCCTACCAAAACAGAGCAGAATTTGATAGCTACTGACGCGAATTCAGCCCATACGAAAAAGTACTAACACTACCATTTAGGAGCAGTTTGCGCGTCTCAGATAGTCATGGACTACCGCAAACCTTTTGTGGTCGGGAGTCACCGGGGTAGGAAGAATATTCGATACCACGATACAGGTACACCCGGTATCTTGAATGAAGGTGGAGACTTGGCGTGGATTAACGCTTCCGCTTTCAAATTTCAAACTGCCTGGAGAACTCTTGTCGAAGAGGAAATTAACATGGTGCCTTGGGGCACTAGAAGACGAGATTGGAGCTGGGGTTTCTGGTCGCGATGGACGTGTAGCAGGAGCAGCATTCACCTGGTAGACTTGGTGAATGGGATTACCACGGATTTGGAAATTTTGAGTGCAATTTGGGCGGGTGTGGCTTTCGACACTGCACGCAAAACGCCGGAGGATTAAATATGAGGGGCTTGACATCACAGGGTTCCGATGGAGGGAAACTTCTGGGCTTAAAGGGGCCCGTAACTTTGACGAATTTGTGAGGGTTCTTAGGAGAAAACCGCGAGTTATTAATTTTATTCTTGAATGATGAAGGGAGGCGTCTTATTTTCCCTCGGGTATAAGTTGTTACTCGCCGCATAGATATCTGCTTCTTCTATGCACTTTTTGAAGGAGTTGTACCAACGATCGTTCACAAAAAGCGGATGTCTGGTGTTAGCGATGCCAGCAACTTATCCCTTAAAACGAAATATACCAGGGACTCATAATCGTGGGGGACTTTTGATGCGTCTAACCAAAACTTAAAATTATGGGAAAGAGTATATCTAAAATGTCGGAAGGTCATATTTGGTGGGATGCAGGCGTGGCGAAATTTGGCGCGGTAGAAGTCAGGGGTCATATTATACGCCGCGAGAAGTTCAGATTTGAGGGTGGAATAATCCACCGTAGCTTCCGAGGGGATGGATACACATAGGTCTCGGAGCTGCGAGCTAAGGAAGGGAAGAAGCTTAGCGACACCGTCCGTCTCGATGTCCCAATGATTAACTTTAAAAATTTTCTCGAAGAGAGTGAGATAAGATCTGCAGTCCTCTCACTTTTAAACGTGGGGAGTTTAACGAAGACGGATTGCGGGGTTCCTGCACAGGAATTTACTGAAAGGGTTTCGACAGATCATGATTTAATTCTAATTTATATTGGCGAATTCTCTCGCGCTCTTCGTTCTCTCTATTTTTTTCAGCTAATTCTCTAATCTCTTTTTGTTCAGCTCTTTCTTTTTTCTCTTCTTAATGTACATAGGTGACAAGATATTTACCACTTAAACCGAGGGATTCTCCTTGGGGTTTAAATTTCTCGAACGATGACATTTTGTTAGTAACACAGGGCGACGTTGTCTGAAAGAAAGGGTTTAATGGACCTTCAGCACGGAACGGAGGAAGCTTGGCTCACAAATTACTGACACACGGAGGAATAAGCTTGTTTAAACGCGGAAGCTTTGCTATCCAAATACTCACACTAATATAATATACGATTAAACAAATAAATAAATAAAAATAATGGAGTCTTCGTAAGATGAGAAGGGCTCAGATTACTAATCCTCCGAGATTAAAGTGACCTTGGGAGAAGCTCTCTCTCCTGAAAAAATTTTCCTATTAAACGTTCTCAGTCCGAACACACGAACAAACATTAAGCAATAGATAAATATGGCACGGTTTTTTCCTGTTTTGTTTTGTCTTTGAAAATCAAAAGGTATTCAGATTTGAAAATTACAATAAAGTTAAAGGGTTGCCTTTAAAAAAATCTCTCCAAAGACCTTTTAAAGACCCTGACACACCTGACCTGATCACCAGATTTTATAATAGAGAAATGTATATATATGTATATGCTGTGGAATGCCCATGAGGGAAAATTGTTATGAGTCCAGTGAGGATGGTATTATTAACTTTGCAAGGTCCTTTCAAACAAATATTTCAGAGTGCAAGTTGGCCAAAGACTAACAGGTAGCTGATACGCGTTGGGATTGCAAAAGAAAGACAATGACGAAAATATATCTTTACTAGCAACAAAATAATATTTAAATATACACAAATATTGGGCGCAGGCTACACCCTCACCCTGGTTCAGCCGTGCTTTCAAAGCTCCATGCGGTGATCTAATGACCACTTGGGTACAGAAGGGCACGTGGTTGCCCTTCACCCTTATACTGCTACATTTTATATTATAAAATAATTATTATAAATGAGTTTGATAAAAAATGTAAATATACTTAGGTGATAACCGAACTAAAATAAAGAATCTTATTCAAACCTTCAAAAAAACTCGTTCTTAAAATATAGGGTTATGGAGGATAACAAATAACTTTCACTGGCGAAAAAATAAATAAATAACGACAAAGATAAAACTCTGTGTCTTCAAAATATAAAACCCTTTTAAAAATAAGAAAAAATATAACGAATTTGAATTTCAAAAGCATTTATTCAGAGATCCTTATGGTTGATACAGCTTAGCAAGTTTTTCTGTCAGGATCCATGCTTGTTAAAGACAGACGAAGATCAGATCGCCTTGACTTAAAATTTCTATGTGGTTTCGTTCTTTTGATAATAGCTGAGAGACTCTGCTAAAACCTGATTCTACTAAGTAAGAGGTTGGAAAGGCAATAATATATAATTTAACCTTCTCCCAGAGCAATGGAAATTGGGTTGCAATTTCATTACTTGTCCACAGGTTACGGAGTCAGTGTTTAAATTTAGCTCGAGCAGTTTGATTACTCTGCAACTCAACGAGGTTTTCTTGTGGTATGATGTCAAACATCAGCTGCATTTGTCTCAAATGAGTCTACCACCCAACTTGGAATCTTCATTTCTAGGAGAACTTTGAACCTAATTTCCATATCATCGTACAGTTTTTTTTTCAAATGATCGATGTAAATTAAAATATCATCTTCATGCAGATCCTCAAGAGTAGCAAGAGTTGTAAAATGTGGCAACTCCTTACGCCCTATATTAATCTTGAACAAACAAACCTTTCCAAGAAAACAACTGATTAACTCTTTGCAAAGTAAAAGATTCGTACTTTTTTTCTTGTAGCTGTTTGTTCAGAATATTTAGCTTTCCAAATATTTATGAAAGGTTGAAAATCTTGGATTTTGCAGCTATCATTTCTTCTCCAAGCTCTGTGCCATTCAGGAATATTTCTCCACACTTTTCCATTGTTCAACGAAGCGACGCAGTTAATTACATTTAGACATAGATGGGCGCGATAACGTAAAAAAATATCACGATAACCAATAAATCGATAACGATAACCTTATCAGCGATAACCCATAATCGATAACTTGCGATAAATTTATCGCCATATAAGGTGATAAATAGATAAATCCAAAATTATAATGCAATATTGATTATTGAACATATATAGCATTATTTTATAATACAATAGTAAAAATATTTGAATACTGTTTCTTAGTTTCTTACCTGGTGAGGCTCTCCTTCATCTTCTCATAGGTTTTGAGGATCCTCCTCCCAGCTCGAAGCACCCTATTTCTGCCTCTAAGGCACGCGTGGCTGGCCCCTGTGCTAAACTGGAACCAAAAACTGGAATCGCTAGTTTGGTACCATAAATATCGGCGATACCGATGAATTTATAACGCGGGGGAAAAAATATCGGATAACCGATAACCCGATATCGTTATCTTGACAATTTATCGCGATAACGCCCACCTATGCATTTAGAGAGCCATCTCACCACTGTATGCAAAATTAGTTTTCAAACCTCTTCATCATTAGGAACGTGGTCTGCAGAAGGTTGGACCCATGGATATGCCAACAGACCAAGGAGAAGATCAGGAAAGAGATCGCGAAAAAAACAGAAATGGGCAAAAATGGCATAAGACATAAAGTTTAGAAAAAAGGTGACAACTGTGACTATCCCCACGTCTTTAAGATCGTATTCTCGGATACTTACATGCCCCAAAAGGCATTGGAATGTGAACTGCTGGTCTTCAACGCCAAGATCATGGGGGTCATATTGAGAGGGAAGAGTTTATCCATATCTAATTCTGCTTCCCTTTGCTAGAAAATGGAGAAGCACGCCACCAAAAAATTGCAAAGCTCCCGAAGAGGTATTTACCATGTGCAGCGAATACCAACATCATTGAAAGGACTGTAAGAGCCCTCATGAGAAGTTCAAAAACTCCCAGCAAGGCCATCGAACAATGGCCATAGCCTGCACAATAAAGAAGAAACTTATTAATGCCCCCCAAAAATTGAAAAGCTCCAGAAGAGGTATTTACCAAGTAAAGCGAATCCAAACATCATTGGCAGTACTGTAAGAGCCCACAGGAGAAGTGCAAAAACTGCTAGCAAGGGCATCGAACAATGGCCATAGTCTGCCCAATAAAGAAAGAAGTTATTAATAAGAAAATGCTACAAAACAAAAACAAACTAGAGAAAGCAAAGATAATTAACCCCACCTACTTACAAGTAGCAAAAAGGCCTACTCCAGGCAGAAACAAAAAATACCTATTTAAAGATTCAAACGAGAGCCAACAGTACGGGCTAACAGCGCCGCACACCGGAGGGGCCACTCTTTATAGTCGTCCTGTGTTTAATGTTTGGATGTCCGAGCTGGAGAAGTGTGTGAGGAGGGTGTCAGCCTCGGCGTGGACAAACCTTTGCATCACGGGGGTCTGCTTTTTAAACGAGCAGTCTCCCTAGGGACAAGGTAGTCCTTTCGCATCGGCTAGCGCCGGTGAGCAGTGACTCTTGGCTCCTGGAACCAAACAGAGGAAATTAACACGCATTTGGGTGTAAATAAAAAAAACTTCTTGTGTCATCGGAAGGTGGTTTACCAGACCCCGAGACATCATCTACTGGCTATTGTGCTGCTGAAGAGAAGCAGACAGGAGTACCTTCTGCTGCTTCGGAAATCCAGAATGGGAAAGTTGGTAGCAGGACAACTGCTGGGTCCTCTACATTATAATAGAACGGAGACACACTTATGATGACCGATATCCTACAAGTTCTGACATAAAATGCAATACAAACTGGAGTTATTTTTCCCCCATCCATGAAAGAGGGTCGTCCTTCTAAAGCTCCTTATATATTCACAGCAAAACTTACTTCAATCTTGAGTGGCCTCGAACTTATTTTCCTGATAACTGATGTGCCTTACTTAATTTATGAGACTCTCTACTCTCTAAGTTCCCTTCAAGCGATATATTATTTTAATTCCGACGACCCGTTTGTTTGATGGATCTCAGAGTGGCTCCATCTATTTAAGAGCCTAGGTCGCACTTACAATTCTGCTGGGTACCTGCTCACGTGGGTCTCCCTGTAAACGAGGCGGTGGATGTTCTCACTGACACATGTACATCAAGACCGGCAACAACCCTCTTTGCAATACCTTCATGTGATCTCTGGCCTGCAATCTGCCATATCATACTTAAGTCATGGGAAAAAAAACAGTGCACCTCGTTAGATGGAAACAAATTAAGATTGATTTGCGAAGACGTTGGGGGATAGGAGTAGAGTGATATGCCACGCTCCATCTATTTAAGAGCCTAGGTCGCACTTACAATTCTGCTGGGTACCTGCTCACGTGGGTCTCCCTGTAAACGAGGCGGTGGATGTTCTCACTAACACATGTACATCAAGACCGGCAACAACCCTCCTCGCAATACCTTCATGTGATCTCTGGCCTGCAATCTGCCATATCATACTTAAGTCATGGGAAAAAAACAGTGCACCTCGTTAGATGGAAACAAATTAAGATTGATTTGCGAAGACGTTGGGGGATAGGAGTACAGTGATATGCCACGCCGCCTGCAAGTGGTTGTGGAACATCTTGAGCTGGGCCACACCAAAATTACTCATAGGCACCTTATAGAGAGGGTCCACCTCTTTATTGCCATGGCTGTTACTGTGTGGTGCCCCTCACGGTGATCCACATGATGGTGAAGTGTCCCAGCTTGGGAGATTTTCGCAAAGCCCATCTTGTGGAGCAACGGAGAGGGGGTAGATGGTGCCTATTCACTCCTCTCCATGCTTGGCCTGGTGGCGGAGTGGATCGAGATTTAATGGTAAATATGTAGATTATCGGCCCGGCCGATAAACCGTAGTTTTTTCGTACGTGTTCCAAAATGTTTCACGTTTTTGGAGTACATTTAAGGGGACGGCTCGTGTTGGGGTAAGCACAAGGGGGGGATCACACTACGACGATCCTGAGTTTCATTAAACTGGGGGGGTCTGGGGGGCACAGCCCCCCAGTATATAATCCTAATTGTTATAATGTTCTGAAGTTTACAGAGGTGAATGCTTTAACTACATCATGTCAGCGTCTTTAATCGTTTTGCAAATTATAATCGGGGGTGGGGGGTGGGGGGTATGACGTCAGAAATGCTTAATTTCAATTTTTTCTTACTTAATAGCTTTTTATTATCCCCATTCGGAGTCATTTTTATTTTTCAATATATTTTTCCCCATTTTACTCTTTTTATTACCTTCTTTTATACAATTAAATGTAATTAGCTAGATCATTTCAAGGAACTACTTGTTTTTTAGCAGTTTGGGTGTCAAACATTCCCCTTTTACGCAGTTTGAAAATTCTCAATCGCACGTCTTCTCCGCAGTTTCAAAATGCAATCGAATTGTAAAGTTTGTCCGTCGTCTATTGCGGAATTATTAAGCCTAGTTTCTGCTAGAGATAAATTAAACAACTTTTTGGAAGTGCATAATTTAGTGCGAACTAAAAGTGAATGCGAAATCTGTGGCCGGCAATTAGAGGTGACCCCAGAATATTGAACGCGTCTGGCGAGATGCGAGAGGTTCAATTCCCAAATATGGGAGAAAAACCGCTCAATTCGACGCCTATCTTGCAACCGCCATCTTCTGCAAGCGCTTCCCGTTGACCAAAACGGGAATTAAAGAACGATTCCACGCCTTCCTCATCGCTATTTCTGAAGTGTACCCCCCGAAATAAAGTAAGTTAACAGCGCTTATCGTTCTTTATTTTTGGATAAGAAAGATGGCGTCAGCTAGATTTGGAATACGACGCAGGCGCGCAAAATAAATAGGCTTCCCTCTCCGCTATTTCGGAATGCTAACCAATGCAATTAAGTACGGGAAACAAAGTGTTTCGTTTTTTTTTTCGGGCAATTTGGTAAATAAAATGGCCTACGTAAACAGCATTTTCGGTGGGTTTAATTTCGAGATTTCCCCCCAAAAAATGGTGGCAACTAGCATTCGAACAAAACTCAAACGCGCATGAATATTCAAACACGGGTGAACGATAACGCGAACGAAGATTCAAACACGGGTGAACGATAATATTTACACAAAACAATTTTTCCTAGGCCGGGCCGATAATCTACATGTTTACCGATTTAATTATATATTTGAAGAAGTCTGTCCTCCTCAAACATATATAATAAATTTTAAAAATACTTTAATGCAAATATATATTCTAATTTAAAACAATGTTAATATTTTTAAATAAATTTTAATATATATTTCATATATTATATCTCCCACCCATTCACTGATAATCATTTTCCCGTTCATTCACATCCTCCTCATTCATCCATGAAAACACTTTTCAGTAAATATCTTAAACTAACTTTTCAATCAGTTTTTTCAAATCAAATATCTTACATACATTCTTGAGTTATAATTCATCTATTCAATCACATTCATCAACTCCCCTTCATCTTTCATACATTCATTAATTCATCCATACATCATTATTGTTTCATTCACCCTCATTCATTCATATCTTTGTACTACATCTGCATATGCTCATTATTTTCAATTTATATTTTTTCCAAAAAGCAATTATTAAATGATAATTTTAAATTTTCAACCATTTTATATCTTCGACTATCCGTCATCTATCTATAACTCATTCATCACCCATAATAAATCCGTCACCAAAAAACAATCAATCAACACAGCCGCGAACGTTCGCCACAAAGCTGAACTAAATCCTAGCAAAAAAACTGCATGAGCGAGATGTTTCCCAGACAATCCTCCATCAGAGGATGTCCTGCAGCTTCAAATGATTCTGAACCAGGAGACAAATGCTCAGGAAGCAAAGGAAAAGTAGGAGTCTAGAAAGTAGGAAGGAAGTTAAAAGACCTGACTTAATCATTGAAGCTGGAAATTAGAGGCTGCATCCAAAAAATGCAAAGACGCTCAAACAAAAGAAGATGCCAAAGAAAAAAGTGGAAACGACGGACTCCTTAGATTCCACGGTTTTCGCAGACTCCTAAGACTCAGAGGTCACTACCGAGGACGGCTGCCATACTAAAGGGGAGCGGGAAACCAAAAGGCCGCTCGATGCAGATGAGATTAATTTCACGATATTCACACACAAGCAAGTCCCTTTCCCCCAAAACATTGATACTACCAAATTTTTATCGGCATCAGAAAGAAAATGCACAAATGGGAGTTTGATGAACAGTGCGACGAAGAAACAGTCGAGGAGAACATATATAATCACAATGTGACCCTCTCTGTTGATACCTATGAACATTTGACCTCGGTTAAATTCAATAAAACAAGAAGTCGAAGAAGAAATCGATTACCAAGAAGCACTAAAAAAGAACGGGTAAGCCAGTAGTAAGAATGGAAAAACCTGAACAGCATGTTAAGGATTTTCACACCTATCATTAATGAATGGGAAAGCAAAACTTCCACATATGATCAAATATTCCGTGTTTTCGACTCCGATATCTTACTAATAAAGGAGCACGGTATTGTAACAATATCTAGTCAACTGAAGATACCGGGCTACAAAGTAATCATGAAGAAACAATCTCCAAAAAAAGTTTTAACGGCCTTGTTTTGCTATAAAAAGGAATATCTCGTTCAGGCACAAACCGGAGCTGGAAGAGTCCTATTTCGCCGTGGAAAAGTGGTTAGCCACTAACCACATTAGTGGGTAACCTCGTGATAGCAGCAGCGTACCAACTACTTTGACAATCGTATATACCCATGAAAAACCTCTACACTTTGTTCGGGCACCGCAGAATGGCGTTCTTAGGGGGCTACCTCATGTCAGATTCCGAACGCTCGACTATGGCAACACGAACGAAAGAGCTCGGAACTTGGAAGTAATTATGAGAAGGAAGAACATCTAAAGGATAGGGCCGGACTTTCCGACCTATATCACCTTCACACCTGTAACAAAGCCTGACATAATCATGAAAAGAAACCGCTTACCAACAGTATCAAGCCACGACATAGCGATCTTAACAACAATTTCGCTCACACCGAGAGAGCTTCTTGTCACTCTCCACAAAAGATACTCTTCGGCCAACTGTGAGGGATACAAAGAACTCCTTAGTAGACACGAAACAGCTGACCTAAGCGAAGTAACATTGTAAGATATTGACAATAAATTGGAGAGAATAACTACCACCATCACAGATGATGACCGCGAGCATGTACACAAAACGGGATACAAAACTAGACCGCAACTCAGATGGGCCAAGAAGATGAAGCGGATTGCTCGAAGGCACAGGGGGGACGTGTACGAAGAAATCAGAACAAGATGTCCGAACCGGGAACGAAGCATCCTGCTATGGGGCCTAAGCGAAAAACTTAGGCAGGCTATAAACCTTCAACATGATGACATCTGTGACAACCTAATAACCAGAGTTGAAAGCAAGGTGGCCCGGAAAAATTCTGCCAAAACATCAAAAACCTAAAAGGCCTACCGAGTAAAGAGATCGTATAAAGGAGGGTGATGATCACTTAGAGGGCCCGGCGGTTATATGTAGAGGAGAGATTACAAATTTCCTGTAAGGAAATCTTCTCACGAACACCTGAGGACGATGAGGAGTTCAACCAAGAAATTCGAAGGTCAACTGAATGAAGATCTTAATCGGATAATATATCGAACGCACCCCCAACCTCACGCCGACGAAATGAGGGAGATGGCGAACCAGGACTGCGCAATAACAACTGAGGAATTCATGGCAACTTTAAAATCTTTTTACCAAGTGCACCAGGCTGGACGGGCATCACCAAAAACAAATTAGTGCATGTTCCCCGGCAGATCATTTAGGGAATTACGAAAGACCTCCCCCCGCTCCCGATTGACTAGAGAATTACAGGCCGATCTCACTCCAAGAGTTCGGGAGGCAAGCCAACGAAAAGCTTTTCTATCTAACAGGCAAGCAACCAGCTAGCTCAGCTGGATGCTCACAACTCTCAGCAGCACGGGTTCCATAAGAAACGAGGGGAAGATACAGCCTTCGCCCTTCTAACGGAAAAACTCACGCACTACAAGGCTGACGGGAAATACCTAGACGTAGCACTGTTAGATGTACAAATGCCTTCGATAAGGTTTGGCTGAGAGGTCTTCAATTAAAGATCTTAGGTTTCCAACTCAACCCGATCCTGGTAAGGTTCCTCTATGATTATACCATGGAGAGGAGGGCTCGAATCATGATGAATTGCTGCCAAGAATCCGATTTCCAACTAGAAGCGGATGTTCTACAATATAGCTGTCTGTATTCCCTGCTGTACCTAGTGTACAAACTGGAGATACCTGCTCCAATACAGGAAGATGCGATATATCTGCAGTTGGCAGATGACATCACTCAAATCGTCCTCAGTTCCTATTGGAACGCTGTAGTTTAAGTAAGGGAGACAGCTACTAAAATCGACAACAGCAACAAATGCGAGAAATGGAAAATTAAGACTAACCGCCGAAAAATTCAGATCCCTCCAATAAACCACCGAAAACTTAAACACGTGATTGTTAATGACGGAATTTACCCATATACCAATGAGCGTAAAGTCCTGGGTCTGTACGTCACCTCACAAGGTTACAAGATGCAGATAAATAAGACAATCTCCCTAGCCAACCGAGAGATTGAGAAAATTTATAGGTTAAAAGTGTCAGCGCCAATAACATCAAGAAGCCATACATTGCTCTGGTACGCTCAACATTGCCTTACCTGGCAGTAGTGATGTAGGTTGCAAGCTCTAACTCTCTTAGGCAAATGCAGACAGCGTATAACAATACTACCCTGCTAATAGCTCGTGCGCACAGTGAAGCATATTCAGCAGGTTACTTTAGGTTAGGGTTTAGGTTAGGTTAGGTTAGTGCTAACGTTAGGTTAGGTTAAATTTAAGGTTAGGTTAGGGTTGATAAGGTTAATTTAGGGTTAATGTTAATGTTAGGTTAGGTTAGGGTCAAGGTTAGGATTGATTTGTTTTGGTTTAAGGAGCGAGATCTTAGGAGTCCAGAGACACGAAGATTAACATAACCTAAACAAGGAAAATACCATCCAACCTCAGTAATCCTAAAATAGCCTTATCGTTACGGGGCCCTAGTTATGCCTATTTGAACAATAGCAATTCCTAGCTCCATTGGGAGTGCTATTTTTCGAAGCCTCCCAATTAACTACTAAGATTTCTCACAAATATATAGAAGCAAAAATCAGTGTACCAAATACTGTAACTAGCACTCTTAAAGTGTGTCATATATGGTTTAAATGGTCGTTAACGTGTTACATCAGAAATCCTCTAAATAGGGCTGAAGAATCTAACATAATAATCTGTATTAATATATCAATAATGAGCCGCTAATTCAAGATTTTCAAATTATCAACGCTTCAATTTTTCCTGTTATTTATTTGGCAAATAAAACAAAAACCAACGAATCATTCACCACCACAAATTTCACAAATTGAAGTTGGGAGAACTGAACAGGTGAAGAACATTGCGCTAGTGACAGAGAATGCGCGCAACCTTCCCCGATTCCCCTCCTATGACGCAAAATAGATTCACATAGAGGAAATGGAGACATTCGACCCGAAACCGACGACGGAGAGCCAGGATTTGTATATGTCAAACCCCCTTTAAAGACTAAGTCAAACTTTCTTTTAACTAGAAGAGAAAATCAATGATGGATTCCAGCTGGAACTTTTGTAGGGAAAGATCTGTAAATTAAGAGATAAAGAGATAGGGAATAAACAAATGTGTTGAAGATATATGCGACATATTTACTTGAGGACCTTATGGCATGGAGGGCAGGCAATCTTCTAAAGTTTGTCTCAACATGATCATCCATACTACACCTCACACACCATTGTCAGAGACTATAAATGCGTTAAAATTAATTTAATGGGGCTTGCCATGAGTTAACCTTTTGTTATTGCTAGGCCTGTGGGAATCTCTGCCCCTCAAATCGACTCGGCTTTGCGACGCCTGGGAAGTCCATGGGTTCTTTAACCACATGTTCTCACGATCGTAGGTGATTCCTAACGGACAGATCTGAGATTCGCCTTCATTATGGCAGGTGTTTTGACTCGGGCTAAAGGCCAATCCAGCGACCTGCCCAGAAGAGACACTTAGCCTCCCTTGCCTGGCACAGATCAGCCTGAGAGTATTTCCCATAGGTGGGGCATTATATATAAAGGCAAGGCAACGATACAACGGATCATTAATATACAGAAAAAAGCTATAGATACAATAGTTCGTACCCGGCATACGTCGGGACTTTCATTCTTAACTCCGCTTCCAGTGAACCTTTTCATTTGTGATCTCCTCAGAAATAATTCTAAGCCAATAAAGTACTTCACTAACTTTAACGATTAGCTATCCTCTCTAAGACAGTGTGAACGCTGAAATTACCCGCAATTCAAAACCTGGAATACAAGCCTCATTCAAGTAGTAGAAATTTAGTCTGATGGTAATTTGTGTCACACGTATTTTTTTCCAACTATTTATTTTTGTATAGCTGTACTCACTATTAATACCAGAAAAGTTTCATAATATTATTTGTAGCAAATAACCTCGCAAGAAACCTCGCAATCCTGAGACTATCCAACTCTACTCAGCTCGAGATTAACCTTATCGTCAGCAAAAATGGAGATAGCTTTTCCCCATTAATAGTCTTGTCTGATCCTGAAGTTGTACTCACACAACAGCCTTTACTATAATATATATATATATATATATATATATATATATATATATATATATATATATATGTATATATATATATATATATATTTCTTAGCACGTGTGTTCAATCAAACCAAGGGTATCTATGCCCTTGGTAAAAAATACAGACAAAAACTCTAAAGTGTTAATATAATTGGTATAGGCATCCATCTTTACTCATTTTCTATGCTGTGGTTCAACGAACGAACATCTATTGGGGTCTAATGAATGGATACCGCTTTCAGACGCTCAAGGCAAGGATGACACAAACCCTAAAACTCATCTTACTGCCTTTCGCTTCTAAAATGGCCCCCTTTCTATACAGACACGATTTGGCAATTAAAGATTCAAAAGAGAAAAAGGAATATATCGAAAACAAGATAACTAGGAGAAAATAAAGGGAAGGAAGAAAGGGATGTGGAGGAAGGGCGTCGATACCAAATGTAACAATTCGATTGTATTTCGAGAGCTGAACTCCGACCGCCTCCAAAGACATTCCCTGCATTTGCCTGAGGTTTGGCTGGGGAGCTTCAAATCGTAGATCATGCATGAACAGATATGGTCAATCTTACGTCCCAACTGATTGGGTTTAAACTCCAATCCAACAAGCACTGGAGGGAGATTATTCAATAAATGCACATAAACCCTATGGGATTACTTTGTAAAGAGACTGTGATAGAACGGTTTGAGGCCGCTTAATTTCAACCGCTATCACATGTTATTTAGAAACACGTTGCTACCCACTTGAGTCTTCGCCTTGAAGCCGGGCGCGTTATCGCCCCACCTGAATCAATATTTAACCAAGGAGGTTCATCCCTCCCCGTTTTGCCCCATGCGCCGACCACGCCAGATTGAGTTAGGCTTATGGGCAGATAAGGTATTGTTCTCAGGCTGGCCTGGGCATTCCCTCGAAGCCCCCACTACATTGTCCCCTACGCCAAGGGGATGGCTCGACTATTTATATGGAAACTTTACCAATAAGAGGAGATTCAGATCCAGATTATCCTTGCGAGACATCCCACCGATCTGGTCTCACCTTGTGCACCAGGGCCCTCTACCTCGAGATCAACAATCATTGTCCAGAAGAGGACAATATCCCTTGAGTGCCAAGGTTTGAGCCTTCAAGACGCCAAGTCCACAAGGCCTCCCCTGTTGTTCAGAAAGAGAACAACGTTAGAACAGCCATTGTTCTTTTAGCCCGTTGACAAGAGACGGTTCTCACCCTCCCCCCCTGTTGCTCAGAAAGAGAACAACGTTAGAACAGCTATTATTCTTTGAGCCCGTAGACAAGAGACGGTTCTCACCCCTCCTGTTATTCAGAAAAGAACAACGTAGAACAGCCATTGTTCTTCAAGCCCGTTCTCATTCCCAAGACGTCACGTCAGGATCATTAAATCCCCCCCCTTCGGCTGGAACTCGCCAGCGGACCGAAGATTCCTTCGCGTCGCCTTCCTCTGCACAACAACTTTTAATTACGTAAGCTCAACATTACCTTTGAGTATTTAACCTTTTTGTCAACCCTTTCCTGTGCTTTAAATGGTTTGGCGAACCATCCCATCCCTTTAATTTTCATTTGTTTTCCTTTTTAAATCTCTCCCAAATCTTAATCCTCGGATTAGCCAAATATTCCCGCAACCCTTTCCATTCTCTGTTATGTAAACATTTTCCGTTTTGTTTGTTGTTGATAGTTAATTAATAAAACTCTATTTTATTAATGATAGCCATATTATTATCCTTGAGCTCAGTTCCACTTCTTAAGCATATTGAAGATAAATAATATCGGTCAACCAGATAACCACGCACTCTAAATATAATTGAATAGTTCCCTCAACGAATAGTTTTATATGGTATATCGTTGAGAGTCCATTCTACGACAGAGACAAAAATCAGGTTTTATTCTTTGTAAAGAGCTTTCGAATGGACTGATTCTAAAAACAAAACGGAATAATGAAATATTCTTTGTTTTACCTCTCTAAAAATGCTTGACAACAATGAGGCACAGTCGTGCGTGTGTTAAACTGCAATGTAAGCATAAGTGGTAAGCGATTGGTATAGTAATGGTTAAACCAACTTTCACGCTGAATTGGGTATTTCTGTGCTAAAATATTGAGTAGAAACAGCTGATTTTAAGACTGTTAAATTGGTATGTTAAATTAGGTCAAATGCTTAGCACTGATGAAGAACCTCGTTCAGACATACATGATGAAGCGTGAAGGAAGCTAAAGATTACTATAACAACCGCATATGCATCCTTATAAATAAAGGTCTCTATGGTGAAATCTTTGTACTCTTAGTTGTAAAGACTACGACAAATGATCACAAGTAGTCTACCCGCACCAATAACAGTTATTTTATCCCCCACACAGTGAGAGACCTTTAAGTTAAATTCCTTGGCCCGGGGTAGCTTCAAAAACAGGACTTTTTCCAGGTCCTGGGTGAGTGGGGTCACTACCCTCTTTCCCAAGTCCTTGGAGGGACTCCTGCAGAAAAGACTGGGATGGGATTGAGGAGTGGGAGAGGAAGACCTCCACCAAGTTATTTAATTTGTTAACTGAAAGCTTCGGGCACTGGAAGGGAAAGTAGGCCTCCTTTCGGCACCAGAGCGTGCCTTATTTTTCTTTTGTTTTTCTCGTTCCTTTCTTATGTTTTTGTTTATTGGCTTGGTTTCCTTTTTCTTTATTTGTTTTTAATTACTTATTTTTTTAGATAAAAATTCTATTATAGTTTAGCTCTAAATGGCCCTGAAGAGGAGAAATGACAAGTCTAAGAGTAGAGCACCGATAGTCAATTGGGCTTCTTTCCTTTTGGAAAGCTTAGTTATTCATTTATTTTGATCGCGCTGTAGTTGTTTGTCGGAGATGAGATCCTGATGAGTTTTCTTTGTTTTGATCGTGCTGTAGTTGTTTATAGTTGAAGATTCTGATGTGTTTTTTTTGTTTTTATGTCCCTGTAGTTCTTTTATAGTGAAGATCCTGATGAGTTTTCTTTGTTTTGATTGCTCTTTAGTAGAATGCTGGGGAAGGTCGTAATGAGTTTTTCTTGCTTTGATCACTCTGTAGTTGTAAGGTGTTAAAGTTCCTAATAAGTTTCATATTCCAGAATATGGAGTAAGCACAAACATTTTAAACCATATTGCTCTTCTATCTGCCCTTCTGAAGCTCCAGGCTCCCCCCCCCCCCCAACACTCCAGCTGAATTCTATGGTTTCCTTTATGACAAGATACTTCATATCTGTTTTGGGATCCCCACTGCCTCTATTCCGTGTCAATGTGAGCCACCCTCTCTCTCTCTCTCTCTCTCTCTCTCTCTCTCTCTCTCTCTCTCTCTCTCTCTCTCTCTTTCTCTCTCTCCCCATGTCCCATTACCTAGGAAATTACCTCCCTCCTTCTCTCTTTGGAAAAGACCTGTTTTCCTCTCAGATCTTTCATTGTCGGTTCTTCCCTGCTTTTTTACACTTACATCATTGATGACTCTAGCTTATCTAGTATGGTGCTATCTAATTTAACACTCGCTTTTCCTTGCCCTTTCTTTAAGAAATCTTACCGGGATCCCACTAAACGGCAATCTACCGCCCTATCTCTCAACTTCCATTGTTCTCGAAAGTCCTTCAAAGGCGGATGTTATCCTGGGTTCTACATCAGCTGTCCTTCTCCAACACTAAAGACGATTCCTGTCTAGCTTCAAAGCAGGAGCCGGTACTGAATCATCTCACCATCATGCAATCTATCTCCTTCTTCATGCGGCTGATGCTGATCACTCGTTCAATTTGGTATTTCACGATCTAGTTTCATTTGATGTTGTCGATCACACTGTTTTTCCTCACACTTTCAAGGAATACAGTGTTTGGCAACTGCCTGTAACTAGTTGTACCTTATTTAACATATACTACCTAGTCTATTCATATAAAGAATAATTTATCTTTGCTGTTGGAGCTCCTTCTTTTTGTTCTGCAAGGGTCCATCCTTCCTCGACTCTTGTTCTTGTTCGCATTTTTTTCCCTGTCTGATATATACATATATATATATATATATATATATATATATATATATATATATATATATATATATATAAGGCTATTTTTGGCAAACACAGTCTTCATCAAAGCCCTCGGAAGGAGCTTTTCTCATATACACGAGAAGATAACACTTAAAATAGACGTTCTCACAAATAGCCAAAAAACTATCTTTTGATTGGCCTTTTCAAATGTCACCCCTGCTTATCAAAGAGAATTAAGACTGTGTTTACCCAAAAATAGCCTTTTAACCGCATAGTTAATTACGTTACTGCAATATTTCTCCTTAATTTATAAGGTTTGGCGAAAATAGAGAATAACAAATTTTCCAAGGGTGACATTTGAAAAGCCAATCGAAATATAGGTTGTTGGCTATCTGAGAGAACGCTTATTTTGAGTGTTACCTTCTCGTCTATGTGAGAAGAGTTCCTTCCGATGGCTTTGAGGAAGACTGTGTTTGCCAAAAATAGCCTTTTAACCGCATAATTGATTGGGTTACTGCAATAACTTTTCTCAATATATATATATATATATATATATATATATATATATATATATATATATATTATTATTATTATTTCTTGAAGCTATACATATATAAGAAAAGCATCAAAAGTTAACACAAATTAATTCGCTTGAAATACTTCCGAGTGCAAGAAGAAATGATTTCTCCAAGGCATAAATCACCAGGGGAAAAGAACTTAACCTCCTTTACCTAGACCAATGAGATAGATTCATCACCAATTGCGCTAACGTTAATCTCGTCTGACCTGTTCTTCTCTGCTCAAATGTTTGTCAGTATGTTTGCCACTTTTTATTTATTGCGTGGCCCTACTTGTCCATGTTTTGTTTGTTAGTACGTCTTTAACACCTTATTCTAATATCTAAACCTATTTTCTGTGTCATTTCTTTACTTTGTCTCTAAAGATGATAAAAGTTGTATGCAAATGCTTCAGTTCTAAAGTTAAAGTGCCTCAATTTTATGCTACCTTTATCAAGATAAAAACCATTAGTTTTCGATGGACTTCCGTCAGCATATTCATAGGTTGAATCGAGAGAAAAAGTCGAATAAATATATATATATATATATATATATATATATATATATATATATATATATATATATATATATACAGGGTGATTATTCAAAAAGAATGAAGCAAATTCATGACGTATTGCTTCAATTTACAAGCATCGTCATGGAATGAGTGACTATTTGAAAGAGGAGTTTTCTAAGTTTTGAATGGCTGCTACAGGGGCGTTGTAGGCAAATCCGTGTCATGCTGTGGAGGCAGGCGCTAGGCGTCCTTCGACAGACTGAAGACTCGACAGCCTCCAACAACCCCCCTGCTGTCTTGTAGGGCTACGTCTTTAGGTGAAGGCTAGAGGAAGGATAATCTCGATAATAAAACCAGGACTGGGGGGGGCGACTTTGGGCGAGCACCAGCAGACCGGTTTCTCAGCAGCCCCCTGCAGCCGATAATGAAGCCTGGTCGTCTTAAGTCCTCTCCTGCAACCAGGGATCTTCTTCCCTTTGTCAAGATACGAGTCTGAAGTGAGCACGCCTTCTTACTCGTTTAAATCTAGTGCAAGTTTGATGTCCTCAGCAAACTGACCCTGATCAAGGTCAGAGACCGCCCTGGGGACATCCGTCATCATCTACCTCGATGGACTTCCCTAAGTAGTCGCATCGCTTCGTTTCTTCGGCAACGTTCAGTTTTTTGTTCACCCTCGGAATGGCGAGTCCTCAGCAAAAGGCGTTCTGTGTTCTCGAGTTCGCGAAAACAAATTTGGTTGTCACGGTGCAACGTGTTTTTCGAAGGCGATTCGACATTAATCCGCCCTCTCCTAAGAACATTCGACAGTGGTTTCGACAGTTTCATAAAATTGAGGGTCTTTGTAATGCTTCACCAACTTTTCCGTGTAGCAAGGTACATTATCCTGCATAAAAGTGGCAGATTGGAGAGAGGCGGTTCTCATATGGAGCACAGCATGTTCTTACAGAAGTTCTTTATACACTTGCTCATTCACTCTGCCCTACAAGCGGATAAATGGGTGGGTAACTCCACTGAAATTCTGCTCCACACCATAACGCTTCCTCCCCAAACTGGAAGCTGCTCTTCACGGAGTTCACGGAAAATCTTTCGCCAGGTCTTCGATGGACGAACCTCCTACCATCTAAACCAAACAAATTTTACTTCGATTCTTTGCTGAAGTGGACTTTGGACCATTGGTCTTCTGCCTATAGAACATGCTTAGTGGCGAAGGATGATCTAACTTTCCTATTCTTATGACTGATCAATGGCGAGATTTTAAAGATCTTTCCTCCAGATAGCGGAGTGATGATATTGTCTTCCTTAAGACACTAATGCCCATAGTTACAGATACTTTAAGGAAAATCCTGGCTGATGTATTTTAGCGGTCATTTTTTTTTAAATGCGGTCGATAGCCTAGTCATCTTTCTTTGAGGTTTCCGAGGCCTACCACTAGAAATTCCACTGCTACATGAACCTATATTATCGTAACGTGATATAATACTTTGTACGATAATTTGGGAGAGTTTAACACTTTCAGCTATGGCTCTGATGGAGAGATGATCCTCTTGACTTAGCTTAACAATTCGCCCTTAGATATAAGCAGGTGTAGAGGATCCGCTAGGCATGTTTGCTGCGTGGAACTTGACAAGGTAATGACCGAATGTACTAAGAATTCAAAGAAGTAAGTCACTACCCTAAACTAGTTGTTGTCTGAAAGAAAAAATTAATAGAATTACGCTCTCCCAATCATTTTGACCACCATATTTTTAGAATAAAAATACTCTTTTGACCTTGCACTTTCACCCATCCTAACACTTAACATGTACATGTGAAACTTATTTTATATCTGTAATTTATCATACATTACTCACCATTATTAGGTTTGAAGCTTCTGTAAGTTTTGTGATAGAAACCTAAGTGTCCGAATCATAAGGCGGCTACTATATGTATATATATATATATATATATATATATATATATATATATGTTTATTTATTTATTTATATATATATTTATATATATATATAAATATATATATATATATATATATATATATATATATATATATATATATATATCCAGCATACCGCAAGAAACATAAAAAGAATATAATTTTTTGTTCGGAAAAGGTTATTTCCTAATTCCAAAAATTCCGTACTGGAGTGGGATTCGAACCAAGCACACTGAGGCAGCGAGCAACCACTTTGATCTCAATTAAACTGAGTCTTAGACCACTCGGCTACGCGGAAGACCAAAAACCTTCCGAATAGACAAGCTTTTGTTCTTTGAATTCCCAATTAATTTTCTCTTTCTTTCACAGTCTCGATCTAGGCAAAAATAAAATTATAAATCTTGTAAAACTATGTCATACTAACAATGTATTTCTTAGTAAGATGGGTTTCTTCAGTCAGAAATACGGCCTTAGCATGGTTAATCCTTTCTCGTCCATATTTTGTAACCTTTTTATGGAACATTTTGAAGTTAATTTACTCCCTTCTGTTCTTCTACATAAAATTTTTTGGCATGGTTTAGGTATGTAGATGATGTCATATCGATTTGGCCTATAAAAATTTACATTCATTCGACAATTTCCTACTTTCAACCATCATTTTTTAAGTAGAATGGGAAAAAGATAATTATATAGTCTTTATCGATGTTAAAATTGTAAGTCTTTGATCAAATTGGCTTCACTGTGTACCGTAAACCGATCCATTCTAACTTTTATATCCATTTCTTTTCACATCATGATGTTAATATTAAAAAAGCTACTGCATCAGGTATGTTTCTGAGAGCACTTAGAATAAGTGATTCTTGCTTTTTAGAAGACGAGATTACATATATAACCTGCAGATGCATTGAATTAAATAAGAGTTTATCTAAAGCTATCTACTCATTACCGTCCCAAGGATAAAAACAAAGTGAGTAACACGAATTCTCTACCCCTCCCATCCTCTCCCCTCCTCAAAGCAATGAACAGAGTTACATATTTCTCCAGATCGAGCATCTTTTAAATACCCGTTTTCCATCCTTAGACTTTCCCTTCGACTAAGCCCATGGATCAGCCAAGTGAGGCAAGTGTATATGTAATCCCATGTAAATCCACTAACTGTCCCTCATTCTACATAGGAGGGACTGGGATAACATTTAAAAAACGAATATATAAACACAAAGATGATGTCAGGCGAGGTAGTACTACATCCATTATTTTCAACCATATTACCAATTACAAACATCAAAGTATTCAAAAGTCAAAATTATATATAATTGTAAAGATTTCCGTCAAAGAAAAATTGTAGAATCGATACTAATCGGAGAAATTCCCAATTTTAATCTTTCAGATGGTCAATTTAAATGTAGCTCCTATTCCTGGAACCTGATCGTAAACAGCTAAAGTAATAATTTTAGAGCCACACCTTCTGATTAATGACCCCTTTTCTCCGTTTTATTTCTTTTGCTGGGATTTTAAGATATTTAGTAAATTGTGTTGTTAATTCCACTCTCATAATACGACTGAAGAGGGTATGATAAACTTCATACAGAAACTAGTCTCGTAAATAAATTCTATGCATGGGACGTGCCTGAAGTAGAAAGTAGACAGTAGCTGTCAAGCTTCTCTATTTACCTTTAAGAAGGCTGCTTTTATAAAGTAAAGTCCAGCCAAAAAAATAGCAGGATTTGTTAAAATTAATTCTAACAGCTTCACAACTTCTGACTCTACCAAGTTTCCTCAACTGTGCGTGATCTATAGATGCATACATACACAGGAGGAAGAATACATACTTAATAAATTTCACTCGGAAAAACTCCCATAGTGAAGGTCTGTACCTAAGAATTCCGTATTGGTTCATAATTTATTTAGTATCGAGCCCGCTTCCCTTTCCTTGGTTTAGAGGCTCCCATGGGTATCGTAAGTACCAGAGATCCGAGTCTCAACAAACGCCCGTCGATCTTTTCCTCCCTTATCCATCTATCCCTCTGCAAGGAAGAAACGCCCGATCACTGGAGGCCTCACGCTTCTCTGGGGGAATACTTTGTCCCGGAAATTACTCAGATGGACATTAATTTCAATCAATCGACACTAATTTAGAGTTTGGTGCTGTTGTCTACAGCTTTTCATGTTACAGGTGGTTTTGTAAGAGTTTGGACTAAAATGAAATCAGTTAAATTGTATAGTTACTGTATTAGAGGCCAGATAAAGATCTCGGCTTTATGTGTATTTCTTTGATGGATTGGGTTATAGCTGTTTGTGTGGCTGTACAGCCATTTGTTCTTTAGACATGGCGTTTTAAAGGAGCCATTTCATGGTGCCGATTCGTTGCCTTTTCCGCAGAAATAAGAGCTGGAATTTCGTTTCCAGCTCTTTTCTCCTTTCTTTTCAATAGAAACCCATCTAATACTTTCTCCCTCAGTTCTTTTTCGACATTTAGATTTTTTAAGATTTATTTGTAATATTCTCTCTATGAATATAAGATAACAACGGAATAACTCCGAATATTTGGGTAGGAAATATCCGAAATTTGCGGATATTGATTGGGTCATGTAGTAAGTACTAGCGCTGATTCATATTTTAATTAATATAAAATAACTATTATTAGTAGAACCACGTTGATTTGTGATCTTGAGATTCCCATATTGCAGCATCCAATGGCTGCTATAATCGCCATAAATGCTTTGGTGTTTGACGTTGTTGGCGTAAACTTTGACTCCCCAAAAAATTTTAAAAAACGTATTTTTCCTCTAAAATACGTTATCGTGAATCTAAAAGATCATTATGACGAGTCAACATAGAGGTGAAAATGCCTCCCGCCCCTGTTCATTCACGAGTCGACCTCTATCATCAAATTATTCGGTCCAGCTCCCATCTCTTGATTTTTCGACCTAATTTAATCAAAATATTTTTAGTGACGCCGAGCGTGTAGAAAAATCGGAAGGATGAAAATACAAATTAAAGTGAATATGACCTAAAACTCGGTAATTGCAAATAACTCTCAACAGTATCTAGTTATATTAGAGACGAATATTTTATTATTACAAATAATTTAACTCGTATTACTCAACGCTATTATTTTTCTTATAAACAAGTGGTTAATAGATAAATTATGGGTGTTATGATGCACCTAAATGGTTCTATCATTATCTCCCATTCTCAAGTGGGATGCTAAGAAAACGAAAGCTGTGATAGAGCTAATAACGACCATTATTTTTAATGCCGAGGCTGGAAAGCAAACACACACTATATATCTATCTTTCTCTCTCTCCATTTCTCTCTGCTCAAGAATCCTATCCATGGTGCTCCAGCTATGGAGGGAAAAGAAGAGAGACCAAGTAAGAATGTGTGTTAGATACATTTGCAATCAACTCTAAATTACTGGTAATAGAAGGATGTATATATCTCACTGAGGTCGTATTAAAGGTAATGGGACACAAGATTCCAGATTATTTTGAGTGCTACCTTTACCCTTCAGTTTAATTGCAGGAGAACGAAATTTTGTGAGCGACACGAGCATCTCCGAATTGGATATATGTTTTTAAATGTCTCTTAAAAGTGACTTGACAAATGCTATTTGTTTTCCAAACGAAGGACTGTTTACTAAGTATTTACTGATTTACATGGGAGTTACAAAAATTATGATTGCAAAGTGAAACAGCCTTTATATCGGATCTTCTGATTAAGTTAATTTTATAATCAAATCAAACGTAAAATGGGAATAATTATTGGGGAGGGGGGCCTTCCTTATTATATTTTCATTTATTTATTCTTATTTTTGTTCATCTTGATTTTCACTATGCAGGTTGTCTTCCTCGAATCTATTTTCTTCTTCTTGACTGAAATTGCTTATTTCTTTAAGCTGGCCCTTCAAACGTTTTTTCTTCACTTTTTTCTCGACTTCTGGATACTTCTTGGCTGGGTTTTCTTTCTTGAGAGATCTTCATAAAAGTTTTTGGACTGTTGAGTTTCGAACGCGCCTCTTGATTTGAATGCCAATACACTAGCCATACGACTGGCCTTAGTCCGTTTCATTGTTGGTAAGTTTATCAGCCATTTATATTATCGAGTTGGAAGAAATTTTCTCTCGTACACGTTCGCACCCCTACATAACTACAAAATTTTAAAAAACACGGTGAAAGGACCTAAGTCGCGTGCTCTCAATTTTCTGAATTATGGTCTTAGAATTATATTATCTTACGACCTTCAAAACTTTCAATAATTCCCGGAATAACCTTGGGAAGTCCTTAGCAATTATATCATTCGAAAAAGAATGTCAAATGTATGAAAATTGGTATACTTGGCAACTTGATAAAACTATTTGCTATAAGAATACAACGCGATGAATAATAGCAAAACTGAAATAAATACTAGCAACTATATTTAAAAGGAGAAACACAAAGAGCTAGAAATAGACATATAAACTAATGTTTTTTTTATGTACACGTATATAGTGTGCTCATGTCTCTCGTACAACCGTGGTGGTGATGGTAGAAGAACCAGAGAGAAATTGCTCTAAATTTCAGGATTTCAATGATAGCTTGTAGGTGTTCTGTGAGTTCTCTTTCTGAACACACAAGAGACGATTTTGGTTAGTTTAGCGTCCAATTTGTGGTTTAAAATGTACTTTAGGGTCATTGAAGGTTTATTCGGTTCAATAAAGAGATTAAGAGACGAGAATAAAGTAGGAGAAATAGTGAGAAAGTAAAAAGAAAACAAAAGAGTTTAAAAGAGATTGGAAGAGAAGTTAAACGGAGAAAGGGATTGAGAGAGGAATAGAAAGTAAGAAAGAACTTGTAAGAGATGTAGAAGAAGACAGATTGAAAAAGTAGAAAATGAGAGAGAAAAAATGGGGATAGAAAGAGAATGATATAATGATAGACAAATGAAGAGGATTAGAAAAAGAAAGAGGGAAATTAAGCTGAAGAAGAAAGTGAGAGCAGGAGATAAGAAAAAAATATAAATAAAGAAGGGGGTATTTTAAGAAGGTTTGGTGGACCTTTGCACTCATGCCGTGGAGGTACCAGCGCCATCTCGAACGGTTGCCTCGAATCCCGCAAAAGAACTGAAAGAATTCATGACATCCTTGAGTCGTGCCTCCAGCAGAAGCACCAGAACAAACCCGTCCTCCAAAGCTGTAGCCTCCTGCAAAAGTTCCAAAAGAATTCTGTCCTCCCGAACAGCCGCCTCCTGCAAAAAAAAAAATAAATCCCTTCCTCCTAATTGGCCCCCTCCAGGACCCCCATTCCCCCTCAAAAATTAATAAAGTCCTGCAGAAAAGCCGCCTCCTGCGAAATCACCAAATGAATACCCTCCTCCCGAGCAGCTGCCTCCTGCAAAATCACCAAAAGAATGTCATCCTCCCGAGTAGCCACCTCTTCATAAAGTACCAAAAAGAATCTGTCTTCCCGAACAGCCACCTTCTGCAAAAAAACAAACAACCCCCTCTTAATAGGCCATCTCCCGGAAAAGCAAAAAAGAAATAACGTCCTCTCAAACAGCCGCCATTGAAAGCACCAAAATTAATCCGTCTTAACAAAAGCCGCTGGCTGACTCCTGTAAAGTACCAAAATAATCCCTTCCTGTCTATCGGATCCTTCCCGAAAAAGCATAAAGAGGAAATAACGTCCAGCCGAGTAGCTGCTTCCTACTTAAGCACCAAAAGATTTCCCTCCTCTCGATAAAATCAGCTTACTCAGGAACAGGAAATGAATCCCGTCTTACCGAGGCGCCGCTCCCTTAGAAGCACAAAAATATCCCCTGTCCTCCCGATCGGGCACCTCCGCAGAAACAACAAAAGAATCACATCACGATCAGCTGCGTCCCTTATAAGTATCGAGAGAGACCCTTCCTGCAGATCAGCGTACTCCCAATAAGCCTCCTGCCGTAGAAGCAGCTAAAAAGATTCTTCTGTCATTCCAATCGGTCGCCTAACGAAAAAATAGCAAATCAGTCCCGTCCTTGTGATTAGCCCCATCCCGCAAAAGAACCAAAGGAATAGATTCCTCTTGATACACAGCCGCTAGCATAAAAAGCCCAAAAAAAATGATTTCCTCTCGATCAGCGACTTAGTGACTTATCGCAGAAGCAGCCCCCACCCACCTCCCGCGCAAGTGCAAAAGAAATCCCGCTATCCCGATCCGCTGTTTCCTGGTTTTTACACTTTTGCGTGTAAAATTAGGTTTATGCCCCGATGTGAGCAGGCCTATTCAGTCAAATACGTTTTTGACGATATGAAGTTATTAAGTATATAATTTTAAATTAATATAATAAACCAGCTAAAATGAATTATTTTATTATGTGAAAATTATTTAATAAATCATGATCACTAACTATAATTTAAAAAGGGGATTTTTTTGAGTATTTGAATAATAATTGCATCTTAGTTTGTTATGACATGTTTTTTTATCAAAGTTATTTCTAATAATTCTTTTATAATATCAAAAAACAAATTGGTGAAGTTCAGAAATGAATATAAGTATCGAAATTTTGTGAATTTTTAAAACCCAAGGAATTACAAATGGTGAAGTTTAGAAAATATATTTTTACATATCTTCTTCTATAACTATATTTTAGCAACGTGATATTTTGAAAGGGGGAAAATTTAGTTTAGAGTTCCTTTTTAAAATTATTATAATTTGCAAAGTTCAGAAAATTTATAAAAATTTAATCATGGCTGCTATTTTTTTTAGATTTAAAATTTGAATCTTAGTAGCGAAGCGCAAGCTCCCACCGTTGGGGGTAGTGACGAAGCCATTGCCCAGTTTATATATATTTTCATAGTAGTTTATGTTTTGGCCACTCCACGTCTGAGGTTAGTTAAGGAAGTTGGTGGCTACTGTGACGGTGTAATTAATATAATAATTAGTGAATAGTTTTCCATAGTAGACCTTAATTTGGTGAATTATGTCCGTGTGATATTGAGAAGAACACAATATAACTTAACGGGTGCGGAAATTAAGTTTTAGCCCAGGTAAATTGTCGGACTCAAGACTAATTTTTGCCTTTCAACCATTTAGTTGTGTTCCATTTATCCCACTCTTTTAGTATTTAGATGGTATGTATGCCCAGTTACTCCTTAGTGTTGACATTTATTGAAAATATTAAATATTCAAGGGGGGAAAGGTTTTGGAGTCTCCTACACCAAATCAGAGTCAGTATCCTAACTTCAAGTAAACTTCATGCCTGAGTTTCGAAACAAATCACGACCAGTATCTAGGCATAAGAAGGAATAAACTTCATCCTAATATAAAGTTCACAATGGAGAGAGTACTTGGAAACTATTTCTTTTCTAGACATTCTAATTAAACAAAAAAAACACCTACTGGCTTATGAACGTCCAACTTTAGAAAACCAACATATTCTGGATTGGGTCTAAATTTCTTTAGATTTTGTGACAAAACAATTTAAGATGAACTGTTTGTATGTTTTGATACAAAGGGCCGTACAACTTTGTTCTTCCTACGCTTTAGTGCATCTTGATTTGACGTTCTAAGAAACATTTTCGTCGTCATTTCTTTTCCCCTTGATTTAGTTAATCAATACATAGACAAAATATTAAATAACTAAAAAGATCACTGTCCCTAACGACTTACGATACTTTCTCCTTACCGATCTTCGGCTTCTGAATCAAGAGGCTTCAAGAGGTTTCGGCAAAATTCTTCAATGTTTTTTCCTCAAGTTCACTTCCGATTAACCTTCATAAACAATTTAAAAATAGATAATTTCTTTCGCACCAAAGATTTAATCCCGGTTTGTTTGCACAATAGTATTGTACATATATACATTTTCTGGCCCTGGATGTTCCCAGGGGACATAAATTGGTAGTATTATTCATACCTTACACTCGACGGTTTGCTCACCCTTTGGCATAAGTTGCCGAACGGGGAAATCTGTCCCCAAGAAGGAAGTCTCGCCCATCAGAGACCACATTATAAAGTGTAAGGTTGATGCCAACATCGATAATTTTGAGATTTAGGGCTCCAATGCTAACACCACTCGGTCATCTCAGAATTTCAGAATCTATTTTCATCAAAATATACTAACCCACGTTAAATTCCAACACGACATGCCACCCCTTGTCATTAATAACCACAACCAACCAACTTCAAACCTGTAAATAATTTCCGACAACAAACCAACCCATAATGATGTCCGTTTTCTTTAAACTCCTGTCTTTCCCTCGACTCGCTGACATGTATAATTTTGTATCTATCTTTCCTTTATATTTATCGATGCTTTTACTTGAAATTATTAACTACTTGTAATTTTATAAAGTTTTTGTAAAAATTCACTATCTTAATTAGTCTGTTTTTGATTGGTATTTAGGTTAAATTTTAAATTTAATTTCTCTTAGACCATGATTCTAAAAATTTCAAATTATAAACAGTTAGCATTTATTCGCCTCATAAATTCGTGTCTATCTCTTTAAGCTGATTATGGATTAGGTAATCCGAAACGTTGTCTACAATAAATAAGAATATCATTGATAGTCTTATCCTTTCTACTACAATTAAAATTACGCTTTCTTAGAAGCAATCTTTTTGAATATATATATATATATATATATATATATATATATATATATATATATATATATATATATATATAAAATATATATATATATATATATATATATATATATATATATATATATATATATATATATATACACTAGCGGCCATAATATAAGGATCAGTAAGACAAGTGTATTTAAATATTTATTATAGAAGTTTAACAAAACGTTGAGACTAAATATTATACACATATTTAGATATGTCAAGTATCTATCTTTTTCGTAAGTTATGAGTTAATAAACAAACTATCTTCCAAATTGCAGTAGCCAAAAGTTAAGGGTCACTTATAAAAATAGCGCAAAATGGAACAGAAACAAAAAAGAATCCTTTACTATTAATATTTTGTGAATATCCCTTTACTAGCAATGACTCCCCGACATCTGTTTTCCAAGAACTTAATTAATTTCTTGCAAAATGATGGGGTAATATTGTTCCATTCGTTTTTCAAAAATTACCTGAGTTCATCCTGGTTCTTTGGATTTCTCCTTCGCGCCCCATCTCCAATAAGCTTCCAAACGTTTTCTATAGGCTTGATATTGAGACTTTGAAGTGGGCAGTCCATGAGATCAACGCCTTTATCACTCAAAAAGTCTTTGACTCTCTTCGCAGTGACGCAGGGAGCGTTGTCCTGCACGAAGATATGAGGTTGAACTGACGAGTATTGGAAATGTAGAAAAATATGATGTCTAAGAATCTGCTTGTAGATTTCAATATTTACATTCCTTTGTAGGGAAATAAGTGGACAGGACCAGCAGCAGCGATCAAGTACCATACCATACCTTCTTCAACATGCACGAGATAACCTTTCGCCACATCTTTGTTGGAGGAATATCCTGCTATCGTAACCAATGAATTAAACTTCAATTCATCGCTAAAATGAAGCTGCGTCCAATGTTCTTCTGTCCAAACAACATCTTCGTTAAAGTAACGAAGACGGGCTTTTTGATTCTTCTTGGAGATCAGAGGTTTCTTTGCAGGTGCTCGAGCAAGCAATCCAGAACCACGTAACCTCCGGGAAACTGTTTTGTGTGATACGTTGACATTGTAGGTAGAGCATCACTCTTAAACTTATCGTTCAGTGGTATTCCAACCATAATACGATCCTGCCTTGGTGACGTTTTACGAAGTCTACCGATTTTGGGTTTAGCATCTGTCGATCTTGATGACTTAAAACGAGCTACAATTTGTTACACAACACTTCTAGACCTTCCTACAGTAGTTGCTATCACCAAATTTGATTTTCCCTCTTGGTAATTTACTCCTTTGTTTTTCATCACAGAACACCGGTCGTCTTTCACAAGCCGCCATGTTGACAGTTGAATGTTCCAATAATATATGATCATAAGAAGTATCTCTTAGCTCACCAACAGTCTGCTAAACACAAATACTTCAGGTGGTAGTTCATTTTTTCTAAGTGACCCATAACTTTTCGCCGCAGCAATTCTGAAGATAGTTTGTTTATTTCCTCATAACTTACGAAATATTTATTTCTTTCACTTGAAACTTCCACGAAAGATAGATATTAGATATATCTAAATATTTGTATAATATAGTCTCAAGTTCTTTTTGAACTACTATAATAAACTGTGATAGAACGGATTGAGGCCGCGTTAATTTCAACCCCTATCACATATTATTTAAACCCACGATGCTCCCACGTGCATCTTCGCTTTGAAGCTTGGCGCCTTATCGCAGATACCTGAGTCAATGCTTAAAAAAAGAGGTTTATCTTCCCCCGTTCGTCCCCACACCCTGACCTCGCCAGATTGAGTTAGGCTTATGGGCAGATGAGGCATTGTTCCCAGGCTCGGCTGTGCATTCCCTCGAAGCTCCCACTCCATTGTCCCCCACGCCAAGGGAGTGTCTCGACTATTTAGATGGAAACTTTACCACTAAGATCAGATTGGAGATCCAGATTTTCGTCGCTAAACATCACCCTGACCCTCTCTCACTTTGTGCGCCAAGGGACCTTGACCTCGAGATTAACCATCACTTGTCCAGAAGGAGGACAATATCCCTTAAGTGCCAAGGTTCGAGCCTTTCGTGACGCCGAGTCCACAAGGCTTCCCCCTCGTTGTTCAGAAAGAGAACAACGTTAGAACAGCCATTGTTCGTTCGAGCCCGTAGACAAGAGACGGTTCTCACCCCCCCCCCCCTGTTGTTCAGAAGAGAACAACGTAGAACAGCCATTGTTCGTTTGAGCCCGTTCGCCATAAAACGCTTCTCACCCTTCCCCCTTGTTGTTGAGAAGAGAAGCACATTAGAACAGCCATTGTTCTTGAGCCCGTAGACAAGAGACAGTTCTCACACCATATCCCCTTGTTGTTCAGAAGAGAACAACGTAGGACAGCCATTGTTCTTCAAGCCGTTCGTCGAGAAACGGTTCTCATTCCCAAGACGCCACGTCAGGATCATTTTATCTCCCCCTTCGGCTGGAACTCGCCAGCGGCCTGAAAATTCCTTCACGTCGCCTTCCACTGCATAACTAGTATAAAATTACGTAAGCCGAACGTTACCTTTGAGTATTTAACCCTTTTTGTCAATTCTATCCTGTGCTTTAAATGGTTTAGCGAACCATCCCAATCTCTTTAACTTTATATTTGTTTTACCTTTTTAAATCTTTTAATCCTCGGATTAGCCGAGCCCCCACGACCCTTTCCATTCTCTGTCTATGTCAATATTTTCCGTTTTGTGTATTGCTGATAGTTATTATTAATAAAACTCTATTTTATTAATGATAGCAATATTATTATCCTTGAGCTCAGTTCCACTTCTTAAGCCTATCGAAGATACATAATATCGGCCGCCAGACAGTAAACGCACTCTAAAGATAATTAAGGAAGTTCCCTCAACGAATAGTGTTATATATGGTATCGTCGGGAGTCATTCTACGACATATATATATATATATATATATACTATTTAAATTTGGTATCAGGTGTGTAAGGTTTAACGCTATATCTATGCAAACACTGGTCTCAGTCGAGTAAAGCATAGTGTTATTCGTTATAATAATAGAGTATAGTAGTTCCCTTTAGTTTTAACGATTGCTATCCCCTTAAGAAGCTGGAGTAGCCCAAGGAACTGTTATAATAATTTGTTTGTGTTTTTTTTGTGATTTTAGTCAGTGGTTATTTAGATCGAGACACCAAGTACGAATAGGTCAGTGCCCATATTTAGGTAGGCTAATTCTTTAGAAGGCATATTTCTTGTTGCAACGATTTTAGTTGGTTGACTAGTGCGCCCCAAGTGCAAAGATGACTCAGTTCGAAATCTTTAAAGCGCAAAGAGAATCCTTGGGACTTTCCGGAAAAGAAATAATTGACTACGTTCAAGAGGAGCAAAGAAAAGAGCGTAAACAAAAAGAAAAAGAAAGAGAAATTGAACGAGAAGAACGAGAAAGAGAAATCCAACGAGAAGAACGAGAAAGAGAAATCCAACGAGAAGAAAGAGAAAGAGAATTTCAACGAGAAGCAAGATGGGAACGGAGAAGACAAGCTGAGCTTCACCATCAGATTGAATTAGCTCGTGTTAAAGCAGAGATACAGTCCGCTAGTTCCCGTTCCGAAGCCCCCCCCCCAATCTCTCACTAAAGCTCCCCAATTTCAAGGATGGAGAGGATTTCGGAGCATTTTTAGCCCACTTCGAAAAGATCCTCGAAATAAATAACATGGATCTGGAGGCTGAAGGTGTAGCCAGATTACTTCCCCTGTTAAATTGTAAATTGCGCGAAATTTATATATCTTTACCATCTGAGTGTACAATTAACTACAGCACCTTAAAAGCTGAGTTATTGGCCGCTCATAATATGACTCCCAATTTCTACCGCCAAGAATTTCGAGGAGGTCGTATTAAACCCGGACAGACGTTCCGTCAATTCGGATACATTCTTCAGAGGAATTTTAAATTTTGGTTAGAATCCTCAAAGGTTGATCCGAACTACGAGTCCTTAACAGACTTCGTGTTGCGAGATCAATTTTTGGCGTCTCTCCCGACGGAGATCCGCGCGTTCGTCAAGGATCGTCGGTGCCAGACCTTTAAAGAATGTACCGAAGAAGCGGATGTCTATGCCACAAGCCATAATTTATACCCAAAGGAGAATCGAACTTCTCACCAATCCCCCTACAAGGGAAGAAGGAAGGATTCGCGCCCCTTCACAGGAAAGCCGACGAAGTTTCCGAGCCCCGTAAAACCCCAAAACTTCTTTCCCCAAAACCAACAACGGGACTCCAAACCTCCCATTAAGGTTTCTCCTCCATCTCTCTTCCCGAAGCGACCAATCATATGCTTCACCTGTGGTGTAGCAAACCACATGAGCTGGAATTGACCCCAAAATTCTAGGCTTAAAAGCGGACCAGCCCCCCAAGTTCACCAGATTAATGCAACCCCGGCTCCCCCGGTGGTGCAGACCCAAGCAGAAACTTCTCCCCCTCCGTCAGGCCACCAGGTAAATTTTATTTTTGATAAAAGTTCATCGGGAACTTTGAAATTTGAGGAGGGCAGCGTGAACGGCTGCCGAGTATCGACTCTCGTCAGGGACACAGGATGTACGTGTTTAATCGTGTCCGACGAACTCCTCCCTCCAGTGGACCCTAACCACGAAAAATTTGCGGTGGTACATGACTACATTGGGCGGGCGAACCAATTCCCCGTCGTTAGATGTTACCTGCAGTGTCAATATTATGATGGCTGGTCTGAAATCATTTCAGCACCCATACAATTCTGTTCCGTACTTATAGGACAGAGCCCCCAAGTAAGTTCCGACCCTGTGTCTTGGCCACCCTTCCTCGAGGCCGAGCTAAGAAAGAAGCCCAGGAGCCCGTCCCCATCAGAACCCCGATACCGTCCGATTTCTCGGAGACTTCTAACCAGGACTTTAGGACGGCACAAAAGGAGTGTGAATTACTAACACCCTTAGGCGATAAGGCCCAAGACAAGGACATGGAGACTGTCCGTAGACCCCAAGAAAAAAAGAACCCCCAACGCGCCCATGGAGATACCTTCGTAGAACTGGACGAAACATCGGCGCTTGAAGAAGATTACCCCGCGGAGTCCCTTAATGTAATAAAGATAGTTGGCACCCAACCTGATGCCGATTACCCTCCTCCTTCCCTACCAGGCGAGTCTTTGGAACCCTCTGACCTGGATATTGACGCGCAGCTGACACCCCATCAAAAGAGTCAGCTACAAGAACTATTTGAATGGAGTCACCATTTAACCACCCTATTAGCTCTTTTCGAGCGACTGCGCGAAATTGGCCTCACCATTGACCCCAGCAAATGCCATTTTGCCCAGGAAACCACAAAATATTTGGGTTTCAAAATAGGACAAAGCCAGTTGGGTTTTCAAGAGGATACGATTAAGGCAATCTCCGACATGCCCCTCCCTATTAAAAAGAAGCAATTAAGATCGTTCCTAGGATCAGCTTCGTACTATCGGCGATTCGTTCCGAATTTCGCTGCGATTTCGGGGCCCCTCAGCTCCCTTTTAAAAAAGAATTCACCCGATCGTCTACGTTGGAATGATGTCGCTATTTCCCATTTTAATCAGCTCAAGAGTAAGCTCATTTCTGCCCCCATTTTAAAGTTGCCCAACCCGGAAAAATCCTTTGGGATTAAGACCGACGCGTCAAACGAGGGCATTGGAGGTGTACTCCTTCAATACGAGGATGACAGAACGAATCATCCAGTTGCATATGCTAGTCGTCAATTATTACCACGCGAAAAGAGATATGCCACTATAGAGAAGGAAGCTCTATCAATTATCTAGGTCATAGACAAATTCAAGATGTACTTCATAGGAAAAGAATTTCAGATAGGAACCGACCACCGTCCGTTAGCCTATATTAGGAATGTGCGACACTCCAACGGCCGAATCATGCGCTGAAGTTTACTCTTGCAAGAGTATCAATTTAAAATAAATTATATAAAAGGTTCCGATAACCAGGTGGCTGACGCACTCATTGTAATGCGTTACCGAATAGCGTGGAGTAATTGTATTCATAGAATTAGTATCTCCATGTAGGTATATACCGTCTTGTACGACTTAAATTAGATTCTTTTGTATTATAATTAGTTAATGTATATGTCTGAATTTTGTAACGCTCAATGTCTATTTTTGGGGGGAATGTATATATATTTGTACCCATTAATTACGTATAAATTATTTTGTCACATATGTACTAATTTTATATCACTTCATTGTTCCATGCCTTTTTTTTTATTAAGTTGTATTAAAGGTTATTTTCCCCTGTAATCTAAAGATCAAAATAATCATATGTATTGGGGTAATACTAGTTAGATGCAGGAAGGTACGGTTGGTACAAGGAAACGAGTTCCCCACAACGGAGCTCTATCGTTGTCCCTTCTCTCTTTTTTTTCGAAGTGGCAACTTGCCCAGGAATGGAGGGGTGTGATAGAACGGGTTGAGGCCGCGTTAATTTCAACCCCTATCACATATTATTTAAACCCACGATGCTCCCACGTGCATCTTCGCTTTGAAGCTTGCGCCTTATCGCAGATACCTGAGTAAATGTTTAAAAAAGGAGGTTTATCTTCCCCCGTTCGTCCCCACACCCTGACCTCGCCAGATTGAGTTAGGCTTATGGGCAGATGAGGCCTTGTTCCTAGGCTCGGCTGTGCATTCCCTCGAAGCTACCACTCCATTGTCCCCTACGCCAAGGAAGTGTCTCGACTATTTAGATGGAAACTTTACCACTAAGATCAGATTGGAGATCCAGATTTTCGTCGCTAAACATCACCCCGACCCTCTCTCACTTTGAGCGCCAAAGGACCTCGACCTCGAGATTAACCATCACTTGTCCAGAAGGAGGACAATATCCCTTGAGTGCCAAGGTTCGAGCCTTTCGTGACGCCGAGTCCCCAAGGCTTCCCCCTCGTTGTTCAGAAAGAGAACAACGTTAGAACAGCCATTGTTCGTTCGAGCCCGTAGACAAGAGACGGTTCTCACCCCCCCCCCCCCCCCCTGTTGTTCAGAAGAGAACAACGTAGAAAAGCCATTGTTCGTTTGAGCCCGTTCGCCAAAAAACGCTTCTCACCCTTCCCCCTTGTTGTTCAGAAGAAAACAACATTAGGACAGCGATTGTTCTTGAGCCCGTAGACAAGAGACGGTTCTCACCCCCCCTGTTGTTCAGAAGAGAACAACGTAGGACAGCCATTGTTCTTCAAGCCGTTCGTCGAGAAACGGTTCTCATTCCCGAGACGCCACGTCAGATTCATTTTATCCCCCCCTTCGGCTGGAACTCGCCAGCGGACCGAAAATTCCTTCACGTCGCCTTCCACTGCACAACTAGTATAAAATTACGTAAGCCGAACGTTACCTTTGAGTATTTAACCCTTTTTGTCAATTCTATCCTGTGCTTTAAATGGTTTAGCGAACCATCCCAATCTCTTTAACTTTATATTTGTTTTACCTTTTTAAATCTTTTAATCCTCGGATTAGCCGAGCCCCCACGACCCTTTCCATTCTCTGTCTATGTCAATATTTTCCGTTTTGTGTATTGCTGATAGTTATTATTAATAAAACTCTATTTTATTAATGATAGCAATATTATTATCCTTGAGCTCAGTTCCACTTCTTAAGCATATCGAAGATACATAATATCAGCCCGCCAGACATCCACGCACTCTAAAGATAATTAAAGAAGTTCCCTCAACGAATAGTTATATATGGTATATCGTCGAGAGTCCATTCTACGACATAAACATTTAAATACGCTTGTTCTTACTGACCCTTATATTATGGTCACTAGTGTGTGTATATATATATATATATATATATATATATATATATATTTATATATATATATATACGTTGGTATGTATGTATGCTTATGTGTTTATGTATGTTAGTTTATATACATGTTCATTATTACCTATAGTAGCTTCATTCTGCCTGTACCTTATTAACTATGGTCGCTTTAAACCCCGGACAGATATACATAGGGGACTAAATTCATTATACTTGCCCGTTAGTAACTATGGTATCTTTAAACCCCAGACTGCTACACATAGGAGACTCGATTTCATTATATCTGTCCCTTATTACCGATTGTACCTTCCGTGACACATTTCAATGAGGAGGACAGCTTGTTACTACATAATTAGACCCCTTATTTTTATATAGAATTAATAATAAATTAAACTCAAACATCTTCGTTGCAACCGGCTTCCATACTCAAATGAGCATAATGATGAATTTTATTGGCAATACTTCAGATGTCAGAAACATCAATACAGGTTAAAAGGACCACTTATTTGACAGTGACAGGCTTCATGTCACTGTATAAAATATTTGCCGCAAATATTCCAATATTTACTTCTCAATTATTAAAGCATCCGATAATGAGTAGCTTCCATAGGAATCACACATTTTGCATCAAAATCGTTTGAAGTGTGAAAGGAAATTAAATAGATGTTATGCAAGAAATGTGTGTATTGAATTTTTAATGAAAAATAGATCCAGATCTCCTGAAACCGTCTGTCTGCAACGTAAATTATCATTTCTTTTCACTGTCCAACGCTAATTCACTTTCTCTCAAGTCTTTTCTTGTTCTGTTTAGTTCAACATTATGGAGAGCTAGGGGCGTCTTTTCTTTCGCAGCTGTGAAGATGTTATTACATGAAGTGTAATCGTGGTATAAGAGATTTCGTCAATCTTTACTTTCTTTTCTCGTGAGCTAGCTTCAAGTGGAGAAAGTCATCGTTGGTTTCAGTTTTGCAGTTCTGTCTCTTTCATGATATTCGGCTTAAGATTCAGACCGTCCACTGGACTTGAAATAAGTATCAGACAATCTGTAGTTGCCGGAACCTCACGATTTCAAATAATCGTCACTTTTGCAAATTATTTTAACGAGAAATTGCCCATTAGTAAAGAAAGACTTTATTGGAAATAGACCAAGATAGGACAACTAAGTGTATATATACATACATACATATATATATATATATATATATATATATATATATATATATATATATATATATATATATATATATATATATATATATATATATATATATATATATATATATATATATATATATATATATATATATATATATATATATATATATATATATATATATATATATATATTTATATATATATATTTATATATATATATTTATATATATTATCTATATATATATATATATATATATATATATATATATATATATATATATATATATATATATATATATATATATATATATAATAATTAAAAATCACATGACACTTGATAAATAATAGTATTTAAAGGCCCAAGGAAATGGAAATTGGTAACACAACCGGGAAAAACGCTAAGGAGAATATTACATTAACCAATGAAAGCTTAAAAAGGAAAATGGGAGATGTAGAGAACAGGTTGTGTTACCAATTTTTATTTCCTTGGGCCTTTAAATACACATATATATATATATATATATATATATATATATATATATATATATATATATATATATATATATATATATATATATATATATATATATATATATATATATTAAAAAATAAAGATAAAATTTAACGAATTTTGTTATCGTAAAACTGGTTAATCATGCATTTTTGCTGCCATGAGCATAAGGCTACGTGGCCAGCCATTACTCGCTACTACAAGAAATAGTAACTTTAGCACCAAAAGATGTACGACTTGTAGTCCTGGAATATAAATATCATCTACCTAATGCAAGGAATGTGGCGTAGCGAAACTGTGGGGTGAAGGACTTGCTGACGCGAAAGATCGACGAGTGTTAGTATATTTTAGGCAAGGATTTCACTGCAATTCGCTCCTTTAATTCGGTTCTTCAGGGTAAGGAAGATGGATTTGAGTGAGGGGTAAATAGACTTTTTGCATTGGGGTGAGCTAAAGAATAAATAATATAAAAAATGGCCATTTATATTATTAATTAATCCAACTAAAAGGACTTGAGGCAGAGTGATATTTTAGAAACGTTTTTTTTAAGGGTTGGATAATAATAATTTCGTTATGACTTTGGTATAATTTAAGTTTTATCAGTTATTTCTAAAAAATGCCTTCAGTTTGAAAAAACAAAATGGTGAAATTAAAAAAATAGATACGATGTTTTGGAATTTAAAAAAAAAAAGAATTACAAATGGTGAAGTTCAGAAAATTTATTCAAATTTAGGCAGGGCTGTTTTTTATTTTATTTTTTCGTATATTCGAAAGTTTTATCGAAGTTATTTTTAAAATAGTTTTTCAATTTTAATCTTTATCAGGAGGAAATAGATACTGGCCACTACAAATGAGTCAAGTAAAATGAAATTGTTAGAGCAAATTTAAATAGAGGAAAAAAAAAAGAATCGTGAGGATTGTTTTTTCTGCATTTAAAAAGAATTCCAATAAAAGTGTTTTTCTGACCCTTAAGGCTAAAACGTAAGCATCGATGTAGTGAAGACATTTTAAATTTTTTAGACCAAAAGGCATATATATATATATATATATATATATATATATATATATATATATATATATATATATATATATATATATATATATATATATATATATATATATATATATATATATATATATATATATATATATATTTATATATATATATATATATATATATATATATATATATATATATATATATATATATATATGAATGCAATAAACCACATTGAAAGAGAAAACAGAATCATTTTTCCTACAGTAATATATATTACCGTTAGTACACTATGCTTAGCATAGTGTACTAACGGCATACTTTTAACTGTGATCAAAGCGGTGCTCGCTGCCTCGGTGTCCATGGTTCGAATCGCTTCCCTGCACGGATTTTTTCGAAAAAAGGTAATAAATATTCCGTTTTCTCTTTCAATGTGGTTTATTGCATTCATTTTCATCATTCTCTCGCGCTACTTTGAGAGATATTATATATATATTATATATATATATATATATATATATATATATATATATATATATATATATATATATATATATATATATATATATATATATATATATATATATTATATATACATAGATATATATATATATATATATATATATATATATATATATATATATATACATATAGAAATTATTCTATTTTTTAAATTATTTTAACATTTACTGGCTAAAAAAAAGAATATATTATTATTTTCCTAAAATTATAGCGTTTATGTTAAAGAAAAGTTTCTTTAAAGGTATTGATTGTAATGAATGTGAAGGAAGTTTTTTTAAAATGAAGCTAAATTTTTTTTCAATTTACAAAAGACTGTTTTTTTTTCATTTAATCATTATAGTTTTAAAAACCCACAAGGGTTCTTTCCTCGTTGTCAAGCATATAGAGATTTGGAAAATTGCGCCCCCTCTGAGTTCCCAGCAGCCATAGTCGTCTACTTGGAGTAACTTAGACACATCCGCATACCAACTTTTGCCTATTTGTTTACGAATCTCTCCTCAAATACCTTCTGAAGGAGTGGTTTAATTTTCGCTTTATACTTTTCATTATTATATCTATTTGAATTATCTAAAGACACTCGAAACCATACCCGTTATCAATGATTTCCTGCCAAATTTAAACTTCTATGCATTTCAAGAGACGTTCCTTTGTTCTATGTTGTTATTCAGTTCATCCATGTCCAATAGGTCTCTCATTCACTCATCAGGTCCATCCTTGAAACACGGAACTAATTTAGTAGAAGTCGTCCTCTTACCGAAAATTTAGCAACCTTCATCGTTCGGGTGAGTCGGCAATTCTTCTTTACTAACTTATACAGGGTGACCCAAAAAACCGGGCCTGCACACACCTTTTGTGTTTGCAGTTGGGGCCCGTTTCGGGGCGTCACCCTCTACTTAATGATGATGGTCTTCGGCAACATATGGGGAGGGAGGGATATGATAAACCACAAATGGTACAAAGTTCTTTTATATTAACGTTTCACTCCTCTGGAGCTTCCTCAGAGCAACACAACACTAAAGTCTTAGTTTCTTGTTACTCTGAGGAGGCTCTGGAGAAGCGAAACGCCCTAAAAAACAACCACGTACCACTTCTGGTTCCTCTTATCCTCTCTTACCACTAACTCATATGTGGTATTCTACTACTTCCTGTTTTGAAGAGGTATTGCAATTTCGCTTTCAAACTGCGAAACCAATATTCCTAAGATAAGTTACAAGTGTTTTTTTATGTTATCATGGCAAGCAAAATAAGCATTTATGCCATCGATATATCCTATAAAATCCATTAACATTTAATGAAAATATTTTCCATAAAACTAAAGGTTAACCTGTAGATATAAATGACAAAGCTCAAAGATCAAAAACAAATAAAATATACAAAGACCAAACAAAGCTCAATAACAAATAAATTCATCAAATATAAATGTTTTGATCGAAGCTAAAAAGTGATTGCTATAAATCACTTTCATTTTTATAGTATTTTTAAGCTTGATATAAATGGGATTAAATATTATCATCAATGGAGACCCTTATGTAAGAAGGTTTAATTTAATATGGGCATATGACCTCATTCGTTGTTCAAGTCAGCCAGGAAAGAGGAACAAAAGTGAGGAGCAGAATTTGAGCTGGTATGTATAAAATCTATGAACAAATATTAGTAACAGTCATTAATGACCATCTTGTGTGCAGGAAAAATGAGCATAGGAACAGAATACGTAGGTGGTGTAGGACAAGGGACACTGACAAAGATTAATTTCTTTCAAATTATCTAAACTTGATACAATGGTGGACCAAGCCTGAAAAGGGTGGCGTCAAGGTTGCCATCAGCAATGAGAGCAACAACTTTTTGCATAGCTTAATACCAATTAGCGGCTTCAAGGCTGGATTTCAGCCTTCATTTTTCAATAATGTATAGATTCCTTTATACTTCTCGTTTGATTAAATAATAAAGTGCAGCGAGAGATTTAAGTGTTCGTAGAATGAAAGGTACACAGCTCTAGCACAAGATAATTGTCGCAGTAACTACTGGCAGAGTTTCTTTGTTGGAAACGAAGAAACTCTTTCAATTGAACTTGCCAAAAAATCCTTGCAACATAAAAGAATTAGGGAAACTTACCTCATTATGCAAATTGACCACTTAATTGCATAAACTCTTTTTATAACTCCGCAACAAACTTTTACTTTTTAAGAAACTTTGTCAAGAAAATTAAAGTACAATAATTTGGTCGGATTATGGTAAGATGTCTTAGACCTACACGTAATACCACAAATTATGACATCGCAATAGCAAATGATAATTAACAATGCGTATGTCTCTATTTCCAGTCTCGCTTTTAAGGATAGACAAAATGATTGATAATCAATTACTCAATCATTTTTTCTATCGCGAACTAATACGGTCATCAGTTAGAAAAATAAGAAAAAATTAGCAAACCTTAGGGTGAATATAAATATTTGGATAAAACTGCTAAAGTTCTTTATATACTTTACGTTAATGTACGGCTGCGAAGCTTTGACGATGAAGGAGGTTATGATAAAGTAGCTACTTCAGAAATGCGTTTTTAAAAGAAAACCTCTTAAAGTTGCCTCGACTACAGAACTACAGAATCTAGGACCAGCAAAGACCCTAAGGTCCGCTCGAGGCTAGTCCGCTACACTACATCCGAAACTACGATACACACTTATCTACGAGTGTATCTCTAACATGCTATATTTTTTTTTATTATTTTTTTTTAAATATATAATCTACTGTACACACTTATCTACATGTGTACAATGTCATGCATATTAACTACTTCAACCTAGGGACGGTGATAGAAAGTTTTTCTTCTCAACTTCCGCAGCCCTCGACTGCTAGTGGTGAAAATCTAGTTTTAGGATAGTAAGACTATTTATAGGATAGGCGGAAAAGAAAATGGATATCTAAACTACACATGCAAGAGAAATCGCTGGCATCATTTTTAGTCATCATTTTTACTCTCGTTGTTCCTCCGCTTCAAACCTTTTTTGCAAAGACGTTTTTATTTACTGTGCTCAGACTACGTTATATTTATACTATTTAAGTGCGCGTCGAGACGGTTTTTAAACATATTTACCGACCTACTATCCACTACGTGGGTGGGTAGCCTATTCCAAATTTGAGTAATTTTAAACGTAAAATAGTTTTGGGCTATACATACTAGTGTTAAATCGCTTGTTTACTAATTTTAATCCGTGTTGCCTAGTGTTTCCCTGTGATCCAACTCGAACAAATTCCTATAATCAACGTTTGAAAATCCTTTCAATATTTTAAATACTTCTATTAGCTGGCCACGTAATCTTCTGCTTTCGAGAGATGGCAAATCTAATGCCCTGAGTCTTTCCTCATAGGGCCTGTTTCTCAGCTCGGGAATTAATTTTGTAGCCCTACGCTGCACTCTTTCTAATTGAGCGATATCTTTGTTTAAGTATGGAGCCCAAAATTGAACCGCATATTCGAGCAGTGGACGCACCAGTGATTTATACAATGGTAAAATTATCTCTTTGGATTTGAACCTGAAATTACGCGAGATATAACCCAGCACACGATTTGCTTTTTTACATGCATCCGCGCATTGTTTCGTGACTTTGAAGTCATCCGAGACTAAAACTCCCAGGTCTTTTTCCAATTTAACTACGTCGAGGACCTGGCCTTTCATGGTATACTCTACCCTCAAATTATGGCAACCCAAATGCATCACCTTGCATTTACTTAAATTAAACTGCATCCACCACTTATCCGCCCATCTGACAATCAAGTTTAGGTCCTTTTGTAATTTATCTACATCCGATCTTACATAGGTACGGTTGCCCAGCTTCGTGTCGTCAGCAAATTTAGAAATCGTACTAAATACGCCATTATCCAAATCGTTTATATATATTAGAAACAATAATGGGCCAAGAACCGAGTCTTGTAGCATTCGATGACCATGTTCACAAATATAAGGAGAGGAGGGATGACAGGTTAATTCATTACATAACCACGAACCTCACTCAACTCCATGGTAACACACAGGAGGGAAACAATGTCACCAGTGTTGAATTGTGGAAGTCAATTTCATCGTTCCGATTAAGGTGAAAAAATCGAAATCTCTGCTCTCTTGCGCGAAGGCCACAAGTCTGACATCGCCAAACTGCTCAACGTCAACCGAATTACAGAAACAGAGTGAAGGAGAGGCTCAAACACGAGGAAGACCTCAAAGACCAACCTCGTTCACGCAAATCCCCGGTTGTCAACCGCTTGGTTGTGAGAAAAGGCTTCGAAAGTGATCCAAAGCTCAAAGGGACAGCGCTTGCGAAGAAGAAGAACATCTTGGTGGCACGGTGTCAGGGTCATTAAGGAAGATGTTGGCAAGAACTTGAGTTGCGTGTAAAGATCTTTGCTTACTAACCATATGCCAAAACAATGTCAGGAGCACTGTCGTCGCCTTCTCAAAGAATGAAGTGTCATGGCAAACGAATTCTCACTCTCTCAGATGAAAAAAAGATCATCGGTCGATATGTTCATCAACAATCAGAGATACCGTGTGGTAATCTTTAGCCAGAACGTCTCCAAGGTCCACTACATATCCATGACCAAGCACCAAGCCTTTGTGATTATGCTTGGGAGCATGGCTTTGAATCTGGGGAGAAGATACCGCCAGTGAGGTCCGCAGCCGATTACAGGGACATCTTGGCAACAAATTCTTGTCATGGGTGAGAAAGATCAGGAAGAAGGTGGACTACGTCTTTCGGCAGGATGGTGAGCAGGCTCACGGGTCCAAAACTGTGCAAGAAGGGTTGGGGTCGAACATGAATTTCTATTCGAAGGAATTTTGGTCGCCACAATCGCCCACCTTCAATCCTTTTGGCTACAAAATGTGGACGTATGCTGAGGGCAAAGGATGTAAGATCCACCACAGCAATATCGATGAACTGAAGTGCTCCGTCAACCGCGTGTGGGCCAGCCTGAGGAAAGGGTCCGTCTGCAACCTGTGCGCAGCCTCCAAGTCTCACCCGGAACGCATTCTCGTCGCCAAGGGTGGCCACATTGATTAATATTACAAATTAAACACATATTTATATCTTAAAACAATAAAAACTGTCTAACTGCATCGAAACTATCGTATGCTTCGTTTAGAGCGTCGTAACGAGTATAACAGAATTTTTGTAATACCAGGCATGTCTGTGGATCGTGGACAACTACTAAACAACTTCCACCTTTTATTTCTGTCTTTCAATTCTGTGAGATGATAAAATTGCAGAAACAATTTCGTTGCAGAAAATATATCAATAACATACGAAATAGAGTTAAACGATTAATAAAGCACTGGTCAGACAACTTCACAGTATAACGGACCTTCCTGGAGGATGTTCTTCATCCATATCAAACATGTAACTATTTCCTAGAGCAATCTCTCTCCTAAAATTAAAAACTGCTCCTTTAGAGTGGAGAGGCTGTTAGATTGGTCTATTGGCGTGGAAGAGAAGTGTACCCCAGGCGTGCTCAGTGCAGTTTGTAGGTGGAACCATTGCTCCACAAACCGTATAACATTCCTCAGTGCTTTTCAGTTTACCTAGTAACAATTTAGAACTGACATCGAATAAGTGAGTAAAACTCAAACTGAGGACTACAATGGAACACAATAAGAGTAGCCTTAAGAAAAAATAAGAATAGCATTTTTAAAAATTAACCTTAAAAATAAACCTTCCTTTCTTAGGTAGGTAGGTAACCTGTCTTTGCCTGGGATCTTCTATGTAAATTCTATAGCGCATAAACAATCACACTGGTCCCTAAATCCAGCAACCATTCCCAACAACTTTTATACCCATCTGCTCTACAAGCGCATACAAATTAAGGTCTCATTCAGCCATCCAAGCGTTTCACGCTATGCAAATTGACTTAAGACAAAAAAATCCGAGAGAGGAGGACGATTGAGTCGTTTTCTGGATCTATAGTACTATTTAACGAACTAACTAAACTTCCATCGTGCTTTTGTGCATGTTTATGCTTATATAAATGTCGTATACTTTCCTTATGTTAAAAATTTCGAAAGTATCGTCTACGTAACACATCACAATTGTTGTTATGTCAGGGTAAATGGAGACAAAATACAAAAACACACCATAATATGTTCTGTATTTGCAACATAAATGGAGTTCTTAACAAAATCTCGTTCCTTCTAATGCGAAATCTTGCCGTCATACATAGAATATATGGATTTAAATAAAACTACAGTAGTGCCATATATTCACTTTTGGTGAGCGGATCGTATTTAAAACTGCGCATTGCTTTTTTTAGCACAGGAGACAACTTCCCATGCAAGGCTAGTGGAATACGGCTGTGGCTATTAAATACAAGAATAATACTGTAATTCCATTTCGCAAGAAAAACCATATATTTCATTATGTTTCCACTTAAATATTTTTTTTCCTATTCTTCAATTACACACCTTTTTATATGGGTATTTTACTCATTGATGCAATAATGCATTGGTCATTTCCATTTTATTTTACCTCTAAAACACGCTTGAAACGAGTTTTATTCAGTATAAATTTGACTGTAAGTAAAATACACATAGTGCTAGATCAGGTAAATAGGAGATACGGAGGAGCTCAAATGTTGTGATGCGTTTTTCCACCCAAACTACTTCACTTAGAGTATTGAATGCATCACCGGTACACCGTTCTAATACTCGATTTTCAAACAAATCATTTGTCAGACCACAACAAACAAAGCGCTATGACACCCAAGTAAACATGTGAAGGGGGATAGAATTTCTAAGAGGTTGTTTATGTTTGCCCATTTGTCTCTCTCATTCCACTCAGTTCGTCTTTGCACGTTATGGCTCGATTCTACGCACAGCTCCTTCTTGTTATGCAAGTCATACCACGCGGCGGAAATAAATGGGCGACTTCAAATTATAGGATGACCTCTTGATATCTTAGTGTTGTTCCTCCGACTCTACTGAATATGGCGTTAAAACTTAAAGAGATGAATCAAATTGAGCGTAAATACAAAGAGTGCCAGCTGAATGTAATGTCAGAATCCTCACGTTATATTACTCTTCCACCATTTATGTAAAGAATATATCTCTACTTTATAAATTAGCAATTATTATCATTTGTGGAAAGATTGTTTGATCTAACACAGAAATTATTTTTTTCGAAATTTATAAATACCGAGAGCTATATTTAACGAATTAAACTTATGACAAATAAAATCAGCGAAGGGTTTGTAAATATCTTCGAACATTATGATTTTACTCGCAGACAGATTTATATAAGTGAGACTCTCATTTGAAGACACCTTTACAAAGCAGAATTGATACGAAGTTTGTCCATGGTAAAGATGATGAAATCTCGTGTTATCAGATATGTCGTTAGAGTGTAACATTTGATGCTGATTGTTACTCAAGATAGTTTCAGAAAAACAATCTTATTCGATAAGTGATGAAACCAAATGGATAATTCTTAAAAGAGCAACTCTATTGCATAAAAAAACACAACCCAAAAAGAAAAATACTGCATACTTTTTTAGAAAATTATGGGAAAGGGTTTTTCACAGAAATGCTAAACAGGAGGTGAACCTACTCTAAGGAAGCTGACTATCCTTAATTAACAACAAAGATGAATGAGATTTAGTAGAGAAAAGGAGTTGCCCAAATTATTTATGTCACTTTTTTCAAAGTATCCAAAAAGAGTAAGTTAACTACGATATAATTATTTATATGTTTTATAAACCCTCAAATAGCTTTACATGACTGTCATTCGGCTTTGCTTTGCTGTGTTTCTAAGTAATAGTACTTCCCATTACATTTTATTAGGTTAAGGAATAAGTTCTTGCGTTTTTTTAATGTTGTGTTGATTTATGTTTTGTTGACGGGATTTGTGTACATATTAAGAAACAATAATAAATAATGAGATCAAAATTTGCAAAGGTTAGGCTACGTCTCTTAACAGCGTAGACTATTAGGCTTGAAGTTGAGTAATAAGTCATTGCGGTGTATTTAAAAGTTGTGTTAATTTAATTTTTGTTCTGTCCCCTCAAAATGGAATGTCAAGTTGAAAGAAAAGCGCATTTTTGACACTTGTTATTCATTTTAACTCAAGATGGGAACAATGCAAACGCAGCCAAAGCTCGTCGCGATATTTGTGCTGTGTACGGAGAAAATGCTTTGTCAGAAAGGACAGCTCAATGGTGGTTTTCACGTTTCAAAAACGGTCATTTAAATCTTAATGACGAAGAACATTCTGTTTGCCCCATTAAGTTAGATGAAGATCGATGGAACAACCTTCTTCATGAAAATCCTCGCCTATCGACTAGAGAATTGGCTGTACAATTGGCGTGTCATCAGAAACTGTAGTGAATCACCTTTATTCGATGGGGAAAGTGCAAAAACTCAGTGCATGGTTTGCGCACGCTTTGAGCGAAAGCAACAAACTCCAACGCTCCACGATTGCTGCAGGTTTGCTTGCTCGTCACAAGGATACTCGTGGATAAAAGGACAGATTTCTTCACCGCATCAGCACTGGCGACGAAAAGTGGTGTGTTTAAGTCAACATGAACCATCCAAAACAATTGCTTAGCCCCATTAAAAAAGCACTTTCGCGATTAAAGCAAGGACTTCATCCACGAAAGACGATGCTGTGAGTGTGGTGGGATTGTCAAGGCATCATTCTTTATTAGCTCCTTGCAAACAACGAGATAAAGGTTCGGCAAGTGAGTAGTATAACAGCCATATAATAAGGTATATTTTCCAAGGAGTTTACAGTCACCCAGTATATGAGGTTGTCTAGAAATTAATGCACTTTTTCTAAAATAAAACTAAAATAATTTTTAATACAGAAAAAACAGATTAAAATTTATAATCTCAAGGAGCCATGGTTAAATTTTTATAAATTTTCTGAGCTTCGCCAATTATAATAATTTTAAAAAGGAACTCTAAACTAAATTTCCCCCATTTCAAAATATCACCTTGCTAAAATAGTTATAGAAGAAGATATATAAAAATAAATTTTCTGAACTTCACCATTTGTAATTCCTTGGGTTTTAAAAATTTCACAAAATTTCGATACTTATATTTATTTCTGAACTTCACCATTTTGTTTTTGATATTATAAAAGAATTATTAAAAATAACTTTGATAAAAAAACATGCCATAAGCAAATTAAGATTAAATTATTATTCAAATACTCAAAAAAATACCCTTCTTAAATTATAGAGTTAGTGATGATGATGATGATGATATTCATTAAAGTAGTTTCCATCATTAGTAAAAATGATCATCCATAACCCTATATTTTAACAACGAGATTTTTTGAAGGTGTTTGAATAAGATTTTTTCTTTTAGTTCGGTTGTCACCTAAGATAAAAAAAAGGAAAAAAAAGAAGAAGAAAAAGAAGAAAAAGAAAAAGAAAAGGAAAAAGAAAAAGAAAAGAAGAAGAAGAAGAAGAAAAGGGTGTTCAGGGTGTTAAAATAAAGAGTCTATAAAGGGGATTAAAAAAGGCGGTTAAGATTAGCAAATAAGGCCGTAGGCCACACCCCCAGCAGGGGTGCCTGTGTAACCAAGCTCTTCCTGTTAAGCAAGAGAACAGCGGCTTGTCCTTTAAATAAGCAGTGGATATCTTTCTTGAAGAATTCATTCTCTTGTGATGAATAATGTGATTCGGTATTCTTTTCCAGAGTAGAGTTCGCCGTTTAGGTAATGTTATAATGACTTGAATAAATGGTAGTGAGATGTTAAAAGGTCCGGTCAATATTGAGAGAGAAAAAGAACTCCCCAACCTTTCCCACTAATAATGCAATTTTCTAAAATTGCAGCTTTTTAATGTTCAACAATTGCATCTTTTAAATTTTCAACTTTTTTGATGACTCTTCTAAAAAGTATATTCTTTATTTACAGTCAAATAGAAATGCCTTCTCTTCCTTTTTCCATCGAAATACAAATTGCACGTCAGAAATTTTCATAGATATTTTCATGGTGACAATTCAATCCACTTAACAGCATCCTATTTTTACTTTCACTTAAAAGCTAAATGTTCACGAGCCATATCACTTGCCAATTTCACTACTAAGAGCCAATTTTCCAGATTGTAAACACGCTTGTTAATGAAACGTCCACTATTAACGCAATTAACGGAGCAAACTTAGGTAGGACACTTTTTTGACGTGTCTGAGAAGTATAAACATAAGAAATTTATAAATGTAAGCAAACAGTAAAATTTATCTCACCTGGAAATGGATCTTATTTCAGAATTTGGCTGTTTTATGTGGTGGTAATGTAGATCATCTTTCTTATTACTATAAATTAGATTAAATAAATGCAATTTAATTCAATATAATTATTAATTCAAATGTTTATAGGTCATATGATCTGTTTATCATTTAGTGCCAAGGGGTTTCCTAAGATTTTATTTTGTTTACAAAACAATCCATTTCGCAAAAGTGAACAAATGCAGGATAAATTTACTACACTTTCAGAGATACTACAATTACCTAAAAATAATGGTTGAAAGACTTTTATCATAGATTGAATATTAGCCCTCTCTCTCAGGAAGTAACATATATTGCACCACCAAAACTAGAGAAAAAAATATAAAAAATCTACATTCTATGGAAAATATTCGTTTAATTTTGACATAAATTACACAGTTGTATCTGTGAAAGATTAAATCCTACATAAACGAAAAAGAAGGTTAGATTTGGATTGGCAGCGTTATGGTATGTGACAAATTTTTAAGCGTTGTATTCTCACCGCTGGTTCGTTTAGGCAGCAAAGTAAACACTATGGTATACCAGAATCTGTGGCAGCACATGCAATCTCCCCTCTTCAAACTTCGAGAGTGTGTAAGTTCGTTTACTTGCATTACAATGTTCAGTGCTACACTGCAAAGATGGTGATGCAGTTCATGGCTGCTGAAAATATCGACCTATGAACTGGCCTGCGCAGATCACGGATTTGAATTCGAAAGAAAACCTATAAAAGATGTTCAGTGAGAAGGGTGTTGTACCTTGAGAACCGACGAATGTTGAAGATCCTTGGCAAAGGTTCAAAGAAGAATGGGCTAAAATCCCACCGGAACAATGCAACGAGTTGGCGAAGTCCTGCGACCGAAGACGTCTTTTAAATCATTCAGCACAAGGGCCTGATACTTAGTATATTTTGTTCAATTGTTCAGGAGAGAATATGTTGTTTTCTCGTTATGTATGTAATTATACTAGTTGTTTCGTAGTATAGGACGCATCCTTCTTTTCGATACTTCCCTCATCATTTTTCTGTCGAATTTTCATGAAAATTGAACGAGTATTCTTAAGAACATGTAGAATTTGGTATTTTATTCTCTATTTTTGGACGGTACTATATGTTATACTTCGAACATACCCATATGATTGGCACCAATGTTTCGCTTAAAAAAAATCCACACAATTCATACCCAATGAGTGTCGTGAGTTAGCCGAGATTATATATATATATATATATATATATATATATATATATATATATATATATATATATATATATATATATATATATATATATATATATATATATATATATATAAATATATATATATAAATATATATATATATATATATATATATATATATAATATATATATATATATATATATATATATATATATATATATATATATATATATATATATTTGTTTTATTATGGTTAATAAACCAATTAAAATTGAGGCGTAGTACGTTCGTACTTCAGTGATCACTTGCGGATCGTTTTCTAAGAGTGTTATACTTTATTTATTCTAGGGAATGACTAAAAGGGGTTACTTTCTTGACTTTACCAAATACTGCCAACGCAATTCATTCAAGATAATTTAAAAACTTCAACCAAAATAGACTTTTACTGAACATAAATCAAAGCAAAAAAAAATTACTATCTACACATATAATATAAAGATTAAAAAAATGGGTTTTACTGTCCAGCTCTCGAGGCTCGATTCTAGGTAGATTTTACGGGCGAACAATTTGCTCTAATACACTTTGACGTTAACTATTTACAAAATAAACTACTTTTAAACACGAGGTCAAAAACAACAGGAGTATTTACTTACATAAGTTAATGTAGATTACCTCCAAAGAATCCCTTCGAAGTACCTTCGTTTAAATTGGTCTCGAGACGCGTAGCGCGAGTAGTTTGTTGGTTGCTCACAAGATGGCGTTACTCCGACATAAAGGTTGACAAGTGCTGTCATGCGAAAATTCGAATGAGTGAATGAAGGTTCAAAACAAAACGGATGATTCTTCTCGTTTTGGCGGTTGTGGTGACCTTGATCTCGTTTTCTTCCGGACGGGATGAAATCGTTGTCTTCTTTTTTTTCTGTCTAGTTGGGGTTTGTCCAACTGAGATAGAGTAAGATTTGGAGTCCTCAAGCTGTGTAGATTGATACTTAATAATCTTGGGGCTCGAACGGCTTCGAGCTTCTTTGGCACAATCTGGTATTGCCCAAGGACTGCAAGTTCTCCTTAACTTGCAGAAAACTTTCAACCGGTGATTTTTTTGTTTTCTTCTCGAACTCTAAAAATCTTCTCTCAACCGATGACTTTCTTGTCTCTTCTGTTGAAACGAACAAAAAGCCCCGTTTTCCTCGTGTCAAGCTGTTTTATACCTGAATTACTCCTGCGGGGTAATGGGGAGGTGGAGGGGGAACTCGCAAGGTGAGACCCAAGGGTGGTCTTCCTTTTGGGCGTCAGTTCTTTCTCTTCCCCGACCTTTTGAAATTATGAAAAATAGATCTCTTGCTGAGTCGACAGAAGTGGGTATAAATTCAGCCAGGCTTGGCGTCTTGTAGCTCTGAGAGAGAGTAATACGAGATCGGCAGTTTGCACTTTTGAATGGATTGTTTATAAGTACACCCTCGAAGGGCCTGCCTTTGGAGCTGAGGTGAGGAATCTGTATCCTAAATTTACCATTTTGACCGTTCTCCTATGTTACCGGAGAACATCGGAGAGGCAGAGCTAAACCCAGATGTTTTTTTGTTATTATTACATTAGTTCTCCTCACCAAAAAGGAGGCCTCGATACATATATACACTCGCTAGTTCACAACAGTTTTTGTTAAACTCTTATATCTCTACAGTAAGTTTGAGACATTCTCAGCCGTGCATATCGCGCCCGACAACGCGAATCTTCAGTTACCTTCAAAGCCTCGTTGAGAGATAATCGTGTAGGATTTCCTACCAAAATATTAAGAATTTTAGGGAAGATATTTTTTTTTACATCAGATATATAAATAATGAGAGGAAGGGACACAAAATGAATTAAAAATTCTAATAACAATGGCGACTCAATGAAATTATCCTACAGGCGTCCGTTTTTTATTAAGTCATCTTTCGCACCGGAGGATTTTTTTAAAATTTTGACATACCAGTCCTTCACTCCTGCTTCTTTCAGGTTGTGTAGCTTCTATTACACATCCACTCCGTATAAAAAATGGCTTCTACTCGTATTCGAACCAGGGATTTATCATTGAGGTTTATTTTATGGCCGACGAATGATAATGAACATTTTGTTCGACGTCACATATCGAATATTACAGGTTTCATATTCTATCAAAAATATTTTGCCGAGTACTGCCGAGTACTCCACTTCAATTTTATACATTTGAACAACTTTGACTACGAAATGGAACATATATGGTACACGGATCATATACAATAATTTACTCTTATGGTAGAGTCAGGTAGCGTACCTAAGTGCCATGTGGTAAAACCAGGAGGCCGTTTCGTAGCATGTAATGGATTATTAATTCAATGTTTGTTTATTAAATTATTATTCAATTCAATCTATTAAATCAGCTGCCACACATTTTTATTTATTTTCATTTCATCTTTCTCTTACAAAATTTTCAGCTGGATTACCCTCGATGGTTTTCGTTATGTAAAGTAATAAGAAAACAACGAAGATGGAGAGTTTACTTTTATATTCGAGTTTCTGTGCTCCGAAAGTGTGGAATGATATGTCTGCTGATATATGCTCCTCCTCCAGTGTTGGTCCCCTAAGCGTGCTTGAAGGCCCACCTATTCTCCCAAGCTTCCGCTTAGTCACTGTATGGGTGCTCTGTAAAAGCCCGCCGCCTCGAAGAGCACCATATAAGAATTCCTTGTTTTTATTATCATTTTTCTTATTATTCTTTTCTATTTAATTTCCAGTTTTTTAGTATTAAACTTATAGGGAATGAACAGAAAGGTTTAATTCCCTATTTTGTTTTTATTCTAAATCGGGAATTTTCCTAGATTTTTTTTCCTTTAAAAAAAAAGAAGTTTCTATGTACAAATTGACGAAGAGCAGATTTCGGGATAGGAATATGGCCAAAGGTTTTGACATTTAGTTTATCGATAAGAGAATATTTTAACTAAAAAGAGTGAAGTTAAAAAAAAAAGTAAATAAGATTAGCGAATATTTGGAAATTTTTAAAACAAAATGAAGTACAAATGTTGAAATTTTTTAATTTAGACCTGGCGGTTATTTGTCATTTTTGTATATTCGAAGGGTTTGTCGAAAGTTATTTCTATAATAAGTTTTCCATTTTGATCTTTATCAAGAACAAATACCTATATATTAAAGCAAATTTAGATGGAGAAAAACAAGGTCTGCTGACCAAAAGGTCGCGTGCCCTCTCTTATTCTGATTTATGACCACACCTGAAATAATATAGCCATTCGTATCATATTATACCCTAGACTAGTATAGCATACCATGCCCTATACTAGAATAACCTGGAATAGCTTAGCCTATTATAGCCTTGGTTAGCTAGCTTATCGTAGCCTAACATAGTATTACCTAGCATAGCATAGCATTGCATAGCAGAGCATTGCCCTCTCTAGCCTATTATACTTTAGCCTACCCTAGCATAGCCCTATCTAGCCTAGTATAGCTTAGCATAGACTAGCATAGTATTATCTAGCCTAGCTTCAACTATTCTAGACAAGTATAGCCTATACTATCCTATTATACCCTAGTCAAGCATAGCTTTGTATTGTCTAGCCTAACATAATATATTCTATCCTAGTGTAGCATTTTATAGCCTAAATTAGCATAGTATATCTTACTATTGTACATTATATCTTACCATAGCCTAGCCAAGCCTATAATAGCCTAGCATAGTATATCCTATCTTGTCTTGCCTAGCAGATTATAGCATATTATAGCCTAGTCTACTCTAGCAGAATATCGGCCGAATAGTTATGATGTTATTGCCAAAACAAAATAATTCCCGGGATAACCTTGGAAAGACTTTGGCAATTATACCATTCGAAAGAGAATGTAAAACAAGATAAGAGTTTCAAATTTCGTTAGAATTAGCCGAATAGTTATAATTTTATTACAAAAAAATATAAAAAAAACAAAATGGGGACTAACCGACCGACTGACATAGAGAGATGTTGAGTCTCACGCGACTAAAAAAGAATCTTGAGAATTCCTTTTTTTCGTATTTAAAAAGAATTCCGATCAAAGTTTTTTTAGGACGTTTCTGCGTAGAAAATAAACATACATCTAAAAAACAAGTAGACTAAGAATAAATTTGTTTTAGAAACCATTTAACAATTTTTAGACCTAAATCCCGTTGCCAGAGTCATATAGACCGTAGGTACAGACCAAATGTCTCCCTCCAAAGCGCAAGCTCCTTCTGTAAGTATGAGTAGCGAAGCCACTCCTCTTGTATACTAACATCGTCAGGGAATTTAATTTTATAACGTTCTGCAAGCCAATATAATTAGCCAATTAAAAGTGGGGTGTAAGGGTAGGATAAGGGGATTAGTTCATGGTCGGTCTTGATATTAAACTTTAAGATTCATGGTCATCAACGATTTATTAAGTACCTAAATATATGAATTCGTATAGGATTCTCCAAGACACAAGAATTAGTACTTCACAACGTCGTTGGTGAAATACTTTTTATTTTAAATCCAGGAGTAATTTGGATAAGGCCGGTGAAGCTGCTTTTACTTCTCTTATTAAGTCTCCTTATTCAAATTTCTGGTTCGTCTGTCGCCTGGAATTTGTGGAATACCTAATATGTGAACCAGAACAGGGTATCTGATGGGCAATACGATAGGTACCCCATTGAATTATGCCGTTGTTGAAATACTTCATTTCGAATCAGTAGAAGGATTGGCACTAATGATAAAACTGTTCAAGGATTGATTTTGTAATTATTGTAGGCTAAATGGCAAAGGCAGATTGATGTGTTGCCATTATTAGATGGATAATAGCGTACGCTGATTGATGCGTTGCCCTTATTTTAGGGTAAATTGTATAGTTAGATTGATATGTTGCCATTATTGTAGGATAAATCGCACGCATGGATTGATGTGTCTTTATTGTATGGTAAATGACGCTTATAGATTGATGTGTTACCATTATTGTAAGGAGAAGGAAAACTCCGAATTAAAACCACAAAGTCCTTAACGGCAGAACAGGCGGAAGAGGTTGTGAAATCCAACATCTGTGAAGGCGTAAGAAGGCCCCAGCAGAGTCAGAGGCTTTCCTGGCCACGGGGCCCACTTCTGATCCTGTCAAGGAATGTGTGTTGGGTGGAGTGCGACACTAAGTGCACACTAAAGAAACGCATGTGCAGGCGTCCCACATCCGCCCACGCCTTCACCACCACCATCATCATTATCATTACCATCATCACTAACTGACGGACGTTGGGCCCCAAATTTCTAGAAAGAAGTGGAGCCAATGACGACGAAGGAAATGGCCTGCACGGATAGATGTTCTCATTTATTTTAGGGTAAATGGCACGCGAGGTTTTATAGGTTGTAATTATTGTAGGGTAAATGGCATGCGCGTATTGATGTGTTGTCATTATTTAAAGGTAAATGGCACGCCCAGGTGAATATTTAAGAGGAGTTGGCGGTCTTGATTTAACTCCTTTTTAGTGTACCTGGAAATTCAATAGCTAATTAAACCTTAGTATTTTTACAAGGTGTTTTAAGCTCTTTAATTATCGGTTGGATTACGTGTGTCTTTATCGTACTAATTAATATATACTAACATTCCAAGCGGGTTTTTTTATTCATCTCCTCCACCTTTTTTCTCCAAATTGGAGTCAACGCGCATCATTGCCGCTCTGGTATGAATGGGCGAGTCAGCAACAGCCCTGCTCCTTGATGATTTTTCATATTTTGCCTACATGACAAAACCTCGGGTGCGCGCGGCTTACCGGTTTATTGCCCCAATATCAAAGATTAGTCGCTTTTAGGAGTACGAGCTCCAAAACGGTATTGGGTGATCTTCCTACCCTGCATACAGGCAATAACTTTGATTTTAAATGCATAAAAAACTAACATTTTATTAATGTTTTAAGCCCCATAAATCCCACTCCTCACCAAAACCTAGTTTAACTATAAATTATTTTCCTAGTGCTAGACATTTTAAATTAAAACCAGTGTAATAACTGATTTACGGCCAAGAAAAATCATTTTACTTGCCCTTGGTTACTATAATGATAATACTATTAAATCTCCAAATTGCATCCATATTCATGGAAGCAAATCTGCCTATTATTTTGTACGTCCCCAATTATTACAATTCCATTTTAGTGCGCTATCAACCTCAACAGACAAATATTAAGGCGAAATAAATTTACATATGTGCGTGACACCACATACATGATATGTGGTGGCTTAAGAGACACTAGCACAGAAAAAGGACTAATAACATTGCATATTTACTTTTTAAAATCTATGAATATTCATGTATATGGGTGTCTCTCGTGTATGGCGGTCTGTGAATGCATATATTACACAGATGGTGCACCAGGCATGGATGATTTTTATATTATCCTTATTGCTTTAAGATATATAACAAAAAATAATTGTTTCTCCAACATTTATTTCTTTTAAGTTCATTTAGTGAGGGAGATGATATATACATATTTTTAGTTATTCCATCTTTATTGTGGGAGTGAGAAACCAAAGCTGTAAAATAGCTAAAATTTAAAATTTTGATGTATGGTCAATTTAAAGAAATAAAGAATGGCTATGAGGAACGTAAATCTTTGTAAACGAATAGAATGAAAAACTATAGATAAGATGTAGTGATTATTCAGGATAAGGAGGCGAAGATGAATTCGAAAAGGTCTGGGATTAGGTAGTTAATCCCATGCAATGCACGAAATATCGCCAATACTCTGCCAGTTGATATAAGAAAGGATAAATTATAAATCACTAAATTAGTTCAATTAGAACTACTTTGAACTACTTAAATATGAGCAGCATTATTTATAACCCAACTTACTTTAACTTCCTCTAAATTTATTAGAACTGCTAATCTTTCTTTACTCCTGATATATGAAATTATACCGAATATTAAAGACATGTCAGGCAACTATTTGTTGTGGTCATAATTTTACCAGAGTTCCTAAAACTCACAGGCATCAAGAGAAAGTCAGAAAATGCCCATTGACGACATCACTGGTACCAGACTTATTAACTGGGTTTTTTTCATCTACTCACTAATACTTCATCAACTCTTGTCAAGTTCACTTAATGGGGGCCTTTTGCAGCTCTAGTTAATTAAAAATGGATGCAAGAGTAATTGGTTATATGTAGGGATTTATTTTTTTTATCAGGAACATCAAAATATTAAAACATTAATGCCAAAATGAAAAATTTGAGGGCAAATTGACATGGACAAGAAGGGTCATAAGGAATTTATCCGAGAAGAGATGGTGTTTATGAGTCGCTGTCTTACCTCGAGAGATTTGAGGGAAGAGATTCGATTTTTTTGTAAGACAGGGTGTTATGAAATGAGAGTATAAAATAGTTTTATTTACAAACTTATTGACATTTGAAAAAGAAACACCACAAAAATATGCCAAAACTTTTGATTAAGGTGATCGTATAGAAAAGATTCGAGTTGGAGGGAAAGAAAATGACTGGGAGGAGTGAAACCTAGCCTAACCAGAATAGACAAATAGAAGATCCTTGGGATGCAAAGAATGGAAGAGTATGCCACTTTCTTAAAATATAAACCCTAAGAAATTAAAGGAATGGTTAATAAATATGAAAAAGGAATATATATGCTAAAGATTAATCAATATTAAATAGTGAATCGATGATTAGGCATTAAAAATCCACAGAGCCACTAAAATTTTACATTTGAACCTCCTTAAGCGGTTTATCTAGCTTTAAACAATGAACTGTGTGGCAACGTGTTTATCGTCCACCTTCGGTACATGTTCTGATGGTTACATGTACATATAATATCTGCCACAGAAATGAAGACACAAAAGCCCTTATTCCGCTTCCTCCCAAGCGGCCTTTAACTACACATTATAATACAAACTCGATCCAGCCGTTCCAGCACTCCTGGACTGTTCGTGACATTGTCCTGTTCGGATTCATCGAACGGGTCTGAGTGATAGTCATGTGCACTCAAGGTCAACCTTCCTACGTTCACACAGTTCTCTGATTCAGCAGTCGCAGAAATATTCTTGCGTCTCTCACGCACAATATTCTCAAACTTTAACTAGTTTTCATTACTCCATCCCGAAATGTGTGTGTGGGGGAAGAATATTCAGGGGTAATCTTCAAAAAGAACAACGCATGATATTCTAGTCGGGTTTTTTTGGCTAGTTGTTTTTAGCTATTTTTACGTTTATTTCTAAGTTAAGTTAGTTTATATAATTTTAATTTACTTACATGTGTTAAAAAGCTAAAGACGGTTGAAATCTAACCCTAAAATCCTCGGTTAAAATATGATGCGGCGCTCTCCTTGAAAATTTCCCATTCAGGTTCCTCATGACCAATCACACAGGACCTAATGATTAGCCACAAAAGATAAGAAACAACGCCTTGTATATCAGAGTTACCGTTGCTAGTAGCAACCACGTTGCCAGGCAAAACTGATCTTCGCTCCTTTTGTCACCCTTCATATTTACTTCCAATTCGTGAGACCCGCAATATTTTACCGAAAGGCATCTTACCAAAGTTTCATTTCCCTCAGTAAGAAAGCTTATTTTGGGAAAATAATGGAATAATGAAGATAAATGTAATTGACGAGGGCATTTCCAACTGCTACCAGTACGCTGAAGAAATGGAGAGCCTGTTAACATCGACTTCATTGTAGCCTATCGTGCGAATAGGATAGGGTGACTTAGTTGGTCATGAATCCTAACCAACAACAGTGCGTTTGTGTATTTTAAATAAGATTTAAATTTAAAAATAATAATTTAAACTTTTAATACATAAATCCTAAACGAACTTGTATTGATATACTTTTGAACAGAAGTAAAAATAAACTAAGTACCACGCGGGAGGCTAGAAGGTCAGCCTGATATTTATAGGTTAAACTTGGTGTTAAAAAATATTTCGACCTTTAAATTAAATAAAAAAAGGCCTTTTACATGTCCATCCCGACATCCCGACTCAAAAGTTAACTCTATCATTTTTGAAAAATGACTCGAATGAATGTCCGCCTCTTCCAATTGTGATTAGATATCAAAGCAAAGTGTGTTCTTATGCATCAGTACCACATCACCTTTTACAACTGTGCACATGTTTGTGAAATAGCAAAATGCTTGTTAATATTATTATCTAGAAATTATTTTCGGATTCTTAAAACGTTAAAAAGTAGTTTCCAAAGCGTTAAATGATGTCTAAAAACAAGTGAATTGGGAAACAGAAAATCCTCTCTAAATTTATTGTTTGGTGGAACTATTCACGAGCGAAGGTTTTTTGCCTTTATATCTTGGATGGGGAACATCTTTTTTTTGTTTCCATATCAAAATGGCTAAGATCAAAGGAAAAATCCTCTTTAGGATTTTCTGTTATTACAAATAAAATCTCTTAAAAGAAACGCGAGAGAGAAGGGGCCTTCATTTAGCCATGAGAAATTCAGATAATTTACAGCTCTCTCACTAAACCAGAAATTACCCCCATGGAATTATTTTCCTCTTGGTATTGTTGAGATTTAAATCATTTTTTTCCTCTCCAAGAAATTAGCCATAAAAATTATAGCTTACTTTTACAAAATAATCTCAGTCATTTTGAAAATAATAGTGGACTTCCATATCATGCAGAACCCCAGTTTGTGTTTTACCTAAGAAGGAACTAAAATAATTCCTTGGTAGTTATAGTTTTAGGTTTACCTTCCTATGGGATATTTTTCCATTAATTGTACCCCTCGTAGGCTGCTATGTGAATTCCCTGTATGTTTAGCGTTGAATTACTTCCAAATGCGAAGGGTTGTTACTCCAAGCCTCCATGTACTTGAACATACAAAGGGATGGAGTTCAATAATATGACTTTTAGTTGGAAGACAGTTGCTTTCATTTGCTGTGTTGAAAAGATAATTCAAGCAAAGGTAACCATCACTGACTAAAGCATTTTAGTTTATATTTAATTTCCAAATGGTTCAATCAGATTGGGATACATTACAAAAACAGATCTAGTGTTTATCAATGTGTTTTCAACCTCCTGTTTATAAATTTTTGGTAATTTTGATTGGTTACATCTTTGTGTCTGAGGTCAATGTCTCGTTGAATGAATCGGATTAACTTCGACAAGCTATGTTATCAATTGTTATGTTCACAAAAGTTTTCAAACATTATAATAATGGAATATAACTGAAAATGTAAAATATAAATGTATAAAAATGTAATATAATGTAATATTGTGCAAAATAATAGGCGAAAGAACTGACTAATAGTCTCTTATCGACTCTTCTTCTCCATAATAACTTCTGCTGAGTGAACTCAGCCATTTTCACTAGAGCTTTGGGAGGGCATTTACTATGTGGTAAAGTTAGGTGAAGCTAAAATGTGTAAAGAACATACACCAAGTAATTACTATTGTCGGTATTCATATCAATATTATATCAAACCCGAGGTGATCTGTTACTGTTACCCTAATAGTAATTATTCCTTAAGAGTAGCAATATTGCAAATCTTATAAGATAACACTCATGTTACTCCCTCCCACAAAATAGCAAAACCGCCCCAAGGTAACGCCTTTGAATTCAGAATTCTTTATAAATCCCTGGGTGTTGGCCCTATGCCCCATAACTTCCTTATTGGTACTTATGACCAAGACCAGGTCAAATCTCAATTAAGATCTTTGTAGCTCATGCCCAATTTCCCCACTGAATGAATTTCTCTAAATAGTTAAAAAAAAATCTCACTCGAAGATACTAAATATGCCATGAAAGCATAATATTACCAGGTAATGGCTTCACCACTCCCGCCTAAGGGGGGGAGCTTGCGCTTCGCTACTAAGATTAAAATTTAAAATCTAAAAAAAAGCAGCCAGTTAAATTTTATAAATTTTCTAAACTTCACCAATTATAATAATTTGAAAAAGGAACTAAACTAAATTTCCCCCATTTCAAAATATCACGTTGCTAAAATATAGTTATAGAAGAAGATATATAAAAATAAATTTTCTGAACTTCACCATTTGTAATTATTTGGGTTTTAAAAAATCCACAAAATTTCGATACTTATATTTATTTCTGAACTTCACCATTTTGTTTTTTGATATTATAAAAGAATTATTAGAAATAACTTTGACAAAAAAACATAAGTCTTAACCAAACTAAGATGAAATTATTATTCAAATACTAAAAAAAAATCCCCTTCTTAAATTATAGAGTTAGTGAATAATGAATATGTAATTCACGTTCATAGTAATCAAACCTGATTGAAAAGTAGAACGAGGCCTAACATGTGTAAGTAAAGCTAATTACATCGTCTTCCTTTCTCTACTTTCCCAAAGAGATCAATCAGGCCATTGATGGTAAACTAAAGCTAAAATACATTTCCCGTCTAATTATTTACCCAATCAAACATAAAAAGAATAAAATGGATACAAAGAATAAAAGATATAGGGACAATAAGGAAAGTATAAAGGCAGGCATAAAAGGCAACAAAGACAGTGTTCTGAATCTGATCACGTGATTAAACGAGGAAAAAACGAATAGTTGTTAACTTTCCAGAAATAAACAGACACAGAAATATTGAGTCTCTCTTTAGATCTCGGGCAAATATTGTATCAATTAGGAATCATAAATAGACATACTGAAATACTTAAGTCATCTGCGGTCATAAATAAGCAAATGCACAGATACTAAACTAGTTCTTCTCTCAGAAATATTGAGTCGTTGATTCATAAAAGCATTGAGTATAAAGGGAGTCATATTAAACAAATATTGAAATATTGGATCAAGGATTCATGTAGTCATTAAATTAGTATTGAGTTAAAAACGTAAAAATATTGGGTAATTGGTTTAGTTAAAGAAAAATTGATTCATTGGATCAATATGGAGTGATAAAAAAAAACAGATACTGAAATATTTAATGGTTTAGTCAATATAGAGTAATAAATATAGAATTGCAAACATTTTGAGTTATTTCTTTTATTTTATATGAAATATGGTGTCAATAAGTCAATAAAGAGTCATAAATAAACAGATGCTGATATAGTGAGTCATATAGTCATTAGTTTACAGATGCAGAGCATTGACTAAATCCTTTGTTTCCTGGGGGAGGGGGGGGGGATTCGTAAAGAGTTGATGAGCTTAAGTGAAGTGAAAAGACGTGGGAAGTATAAATCCCGAGTGAGTAGAAGAGTTGAGTAATCGAACAGCTTGCAAATTAGGTGTTCTCGCAACTCTCCCGAGCTCGCATTTCGTGTTGCATTGAAAGTCTGTCCCCTTTGTGATTATGGCTTTCTAAAATTCAAGTCCACCCAAGGCCATCTCGAAGAGAAGAGAAAGATGGTCGCGAGTCCACCTGATCCAGGGAATTGCGAGATTAACAACCGGACTATGAGGGATAATAGGGCCTTCATATATGTGACTAGGGTAGTAATACGAGATAAACAGTACCATGGAGGATAAAAGGGCCTTCCTATATGTGGCCATGGCAACGATACAAGGTAAAAATAACCTTGGAGGATAAAAGGGCCTTCTTATATGTGACCATGGCAACTATACAAGGTAGAAAGGACCTTGGAGGAAAATGGGCCTTCTTATATGTGACCATGGCAACGATACAAGATAAAAAGGACCATGTAGGTAAAAGGGCCTTCTTATATGTGACCATGGCAACGATACAAGGTAAAAAGGACCTTAGAGGATAAAAGGGCCTTCATATATGTGACTAGAAAAGTGATACGAGATAAACAGTACCGTGGAGGATAAAAGGGCAGTCTTATATGTGACCATGGCAACGATACAAGGTAAAAATAACCTTGGAGGATAAAATGGCCTTCTTATATGTGACCATGGCAACGATACAAGGTAAAAAGGACCTTGGAGGATAATGGGCCTTCTTATATGTGACCATGGCAACGATACAAGATAAAAAGGACCATGTAGGTAAAAGGGCCCTCTTATATGTGACCATGGCAACGATACAAGGTAAAAAGGACCTTGGAGGATAAAAGGGCCTTCATATATGTGACTAGGTTAGTGATACGAGATAAACAGTACCGTGGAGGATAAAAGGGCCTTCTTATATGTGACCATGGCAACGATACAAGGTAAAAAGAACCTTGGAGGATAAAAGGGCCTTCTTATATGTGACCATGGCAACGATACAAGGTAGACAGGACCTTGGAGGTTAATAGCACCTTCTTGTATGCGATTATGGAAGCGACAAAAATTATACGGGAACTTACAGGATAATAGTTCCTTCTTTGTGGCAACCCAATCAACGATATTAGGTGTCGGAAGCCTTAAGAAGCCCTGCGAGCCACTGCAGCACATTTCGTGCACCATTCATGATTACCCGCTCTTAAAATCTGAGACCGTGAAGAGGTGTGGTTGTTATTTTTAGTCTCCAAACAAAGTAACTCCTGACTTTCGTTTACGGTAGGTATAGTAGTTATTTTCTAACTTCTAATGGTTTGATTAGACAGGAACTCCCCCCCGCCTCCCTTGATTTTATCTTTAATCAGATTATTTCTCCTCGGGTCTTTCAATATCAGGTAATGATGGATTCTAAAAATGTACAACAGGTGAAGTAAGCTAGAAAATAAGAACTACAGAACTATGAAGCAGTCATTGGCCTAGAGTCCCCTCAATTAAAAAAAAGAACAAAAGGTTATACATATTTAAAAGACAAATATCAACAAGATCCTAAGATCCACTTCAGGCCAGCCAGAGAATAAACACTTATCCACATTTGTGCCTAAGATCCCTGGACAGTGAATAAAATTTTACTCAATACCAAAGGGATTCGTTCGAAAGAACTCATTGTAAACGAAAACGCTTACCATCCCACCGACGACCTACGGACCCCACGCGACTAAAAATACTTTTACGGATATGGATTATGGATACTACAGGGTGCGGCAGAACCGATTGAGCAGTTTTAAAGAGTTATAAAAAAGTAAAGGGGGATATATAGAGAAGAAATGTTATTAGACTCGAAGTTAGCAGAGCGAAACCACGCGCACCTCCCTCCCCCCTCCTCCCCCCGAGCATTGACACCTCAAAACTTCTCAATCGGTTCTGCCGCACCCTGTATTAACTTGCATATTTTCTCCTATTTCCCTCGCTACTATTTGTTGTCCTAGAATTGGGTTATGCAAGACATTACTCGTATTTCCACGAATTCTGCATAAAAATGTATCAAGCAAATTTTGATATTTGTTATTCATGCGAAAAGTTTAGTAACTCGAAATTTGTAATAATATGAATAAAATGCAATACATATAAAAGCCAAAACAATGAGTAAAAAGACATGTTAGAAGGGGAGAAAAGCTCGCATGTATTGTTTGCAATTTTGTCCCTAGTATTCACAAAAGGTAAACACCATCTGACGCCAATAAAGGTGAGGTAGGTAATTGGGACCAATTTATTAACTTTTTAAAAAGGAAAATAAGTATATAACGTAGAGGAGTTAGGAAGATATTAAGTGTTCCGAAAGACCAAAGGAAATTGAAGTACATAATTAATTTTATTTGTTTGAGAAAATAAAGACAACTGGTAAGGCCTATTTGGGTATTTTAACTAATGTTGGAACGCAAACACGGGTGGTGGTTAGAGGAAAAATACAAAAGTTCTGAAGTGGAAATTAGAAGAACTCAATTTTAGATGAAACGACAGAGGATGGAAAAAAAGAGAAACTAAACAAGACATCTTTATACATAAAGAGATCCAGACGATAACTACGCAGTGGCAAGAGTAAGAAAATAAACTCGAACGCTAGACGTGATCGGTTGAAACCTCTTGGGAAGGTTTGGGAAGGCTGTGAAGTGGGATGAAACAGTGATGTTGATGATTAGGATGAAACAACGAACAGGAGTGACGAAAAGGATTAAGGTCATCTTATGCCTATATATTCCGGCTATGAGGTGACATTATTAGCGTGGACAAAGAAATGCTTTTAAAAAGAGTATATATATATATATATATATATATATATATATATATATATATATATATATATATATATATATATGGTGATTCGTTTGGTTGTATGTTTCTCTATTTTCCTATATAGTGAATAATTTGATGGAGCATGACTAATTAAGTTCTGGGTTTATTTGTTTTCTAAAAAGTTATTCCAGAATTTTTAATTCCCGAGAAGAGGAAGCGGAATATAATAAACTAAAAGAATCAGGGTCGTGGTTAAGTTTTTAAGTGTTTTCTTATAGAGGAGTGTTCAGGTTTAGAGATAGGAATGTCAGTTCTATAAGGCACTTCCATATGCTTCGCAATCCTACATTTAAATTGTAGACGAGTTTGGCCTACATAGCGACTTTGGCAGGTCGCACACGTAAATTTATAAATAATTGAGGATCGCAAGAATAATGGGAGTGATTCCTTGTGTCAATGGAAAGAATTGATAGAAAGATGATAAGAATTAGTAGGAAATAACTTACATTGAGGAAAGTACTTATTAAGAATCGAGTTAAAATTTTATTGAATTTAGTGGTAAAATGTTGAAGATATGGTAGTTTGAGGAATATTTTTCGTCTAGGGGCCGTTATTTGTTGGATTTGGCGAGAAAACTTGAAGTGGAAAGGTTCCTAAGGAATTTTATTTCAGAATTAAAAAAAACAACAAGTTGAACAGATGTTGTATGCTCTCTGTATACGCTTTGAATGCTGGCAAGTTTAAAGTGTGTAGAAGTGCAACTGAAGAAATGGGTGCCATGTTTAGTGGTAGTGTGTTTTCTGTACACTGAACTCTTAAATTTAGAGCCAATTTTTCTAACAATAACGTAAAGAAAAGAAATTTTATTGTTTGTTTATTTTTCCATTGAAAATTTAATATTAGGGGGTTGTTGATTTAAGTAATTAAAAAATAAAGGGGCATGGTCTTTGTGTTTAAAAAGGAGGAAGCAATCGTCAACATATCTTTTAAACACTAACGGTTTAAATTCCACAGGACACTTCCTTAACTAGTTTTTTCATGGTAACAAAGAAAAGTGTTTAAAAAGCTGGGACCTAATGGAGGGCCCATGGCCATCCGATCTTGTTGAAGGTACAGAATCTCATTAAAACAAGACACTGTATTTTCTACAGTCAACTTTAGGAAAGTGGAAATATGAGACTTGATTAAACCTAAAATGTTTATCTTTGGATTGGTAAAGGATATCTGTTATGATTTTGCAAGTTTCCAGGACAGGTACATTTGTAAACAATGACTCCACATCGATAAAATTCATAAATGTGTTGTTTAAATCCAATTGCGAAACGAAGCTTACAAATTCAAATGAATCTTGCAAGGTGAAATCATTGTGAGTGAGTGGGACAATTCTGAGGACTAAAATCTTAGTTAGGTTAAGGCTGGGAGTTTTTTGATCGCGGAAAATATTGGACGGAGAGGTATTCCTACCTTGTAAATTTTTGGTAAACCATAGATAATACCAGGGGATGTACCAGAGGCAAACAATTGGTTGTAAAAGTCACAGAGAATATTTCTCTTTTATAAAAAACGTTAAAAAAAATCTATTTTGTCTTCAATTTTCAAGATTCATTTAAAAGGAATCTGTATCTAGTTTCTAAAATTTAGAAGTGTCCGAAAGAATAGTTTGCATTTTAGAAATATAATCAGTCTGATTCAAAATGTAATTAATAAACCAAGGAAAGGAAACCTGGTATCATAACTCGGAAATAATACTCTTGGAATAGATTACGTGAACCATAGGTAACTTATGAAAGAAAATGGGATTTTAGAAACTAAAAATTAGGGGAAGCATTTTAACAAATATATTAAACCAAAAAAGGAGGGGGATTTGAACCTGTATCGTCAACATAGAATGGTGACTGAGTCTATGAGCGTCGTGGTTCTGACAGCAAAATGCGCTTGACGACACAGATTGAAATCCACCTCCTTTTTTGGTTTCATATATTTGTTAAATTGTTTCCCCTATTTTTTTCGTTTCTAAAAATCCCATTTTCTTTCTTAAGCTTTCTATGGTTCACGTATTCTATTCTAAGAGTATTATTTGCCGATTGATACCAGTTTTGCTTTCCTTGAGTTATTAACTATAGATATATATATATATATATATATATATATATATATATATATATATATATAGGTATGAAAAACTCACAAAGTAGCGCATGAGTACAGCAATAATCTCCCCAAAATATCCCACAGGAAATATGAAAAGCGGAATCCAAGTACTTCCGAACTTTATTCAGTTCATTCTCAAGTAATACATATAGAAGTGTTTTACAAGAATGGTATATATGTATATAGGAGTAAACTAAGTGACGCCCTGCCTACGTACAACAAACGAATACACAGCAGAGTATGAAAAATATAAATAAATTATGAGAAAAGAGGGAATAAAATCAGGTACAAAAGGGTATATCTACCAAAATATCCACGTGTGAGAGAGTGTGTGTGAAATATAAAATTTAAGTCACAGAACTATGAATACATACATATGTAAATATAAATAAATTTTTCAATAAACAGAAGAAATATAATAGATGAAATAAATCAAAGGGCTAAGCATTAAAATGGACAATTTCATTTTAAATATCCTTTTTAATGAGAGGGTCCAGTTTAAAGAGACGGAGCATTCAACAATATTTATTTTACTATAGTCGTCCGAGTGGTAAATAAACTTAGCTGAATTACAATTGATAGGATGACCATGTTCAGATAAGTGAACAAAGAAAGCACTATTACTTTCACCTCTTCTAATATTATGCTTGTGTTGGAACAAATGAATATTTAATGATTTTCCAGTTTGCCTAAAGTAGCGCTTAGGGCAAACTGCACAATCAACAGAATAAACTTCCCTTATATTCTTGCTACTATTTTGAACCAACATTTTTTACATAGTAGACTCATAATGAAACATGAATAAAATATTCAAACATTTCAAGAGAGGGGGAAGAAAGGAAAAGGCCTCAGAAAAAGGTAAAACAAAGGAATTCCTAAAATTGAATGCGAGAGGGATTTCAATTCTGTAAAAGGTCTCTTTTGCTGAATCTAGGCACATGGCAAAAAAATTATGAGGGTAACAGAAGTTAGTTCCTATTTCAAATAACTCCGAGGGGGGGACCCGCAACCCTCGGAGAAACATTCAAGTGAATACCAAACGTTTGTCTTTATCACTATGACCAGAATACGAGCGAATGTAGCAACCAGCGTTCGTAGGTTTCCGATAGTTAAAAAATATAAGGCAGAATGGCTGCCTTATGCGATATCCTCGTGCGACTCTCAGAAGAGCTCCTTCCTAGGGCTTGATGAAGATTTAGTTAGCTACAACATTGCCTTTTTAACCGGAAAAACTTTATTGGTCCATGGGGCAAGCAAAATACTTTCCTATTTGTTCGGGTCATACATTTACAAATGTCAAACTTCCAGTACTTCATTTCAATTTTACATACTTATGGAATTTATGTCCATCGAATTATGGGTTTGTGGAACCAAATTAATAATTACAAAATATAAATTATAAAATTGCTTTTTATTAAAAGAAATTGGATGAGATCATGAGGAGACTGCGTAGAGCGGTTGCCCGTGTGTCGAGATTTAGCATTCAAGTTAACGATTTTTTGACTGGATAATTACAGAGGTAAAATGAATTTCATGAAACACCTATTTAAATAACCTGAATTTCATGAATTGCCGGAATTACTTGAGTTACCGGAATTTCCTGAAATACACTATCTGAATTACACGAATTTCCTAAAATATTGAAAATACCACAATTTACTGAATTTTCCAAGAATGGCTCCGGACATGACGTGCGAATGGAGAGTGTCACCTGGAGGCTGCATTGATTGGGGGTGGGGGGAAAGGGTGCAATCATGACTCGACAGTGAAGACCTCCTCACAATGCAAGGTAGTATCATACCCATAAGGTTATGTCAGTAAAGATGAACAAGCTGCAGCTTACATTTAGATAATTGCATCCCTCCCTGTCCCAACACCCACAGAGGTGAGTTACTCGAGGGGTTGGGCATGTTGAGGAGAGTAGCGTGCACTCCTTGTGCACGCTACTCCTTGCAAACTTTCTGCGGGTAATGCACTTGTTTAGAGTAACAACAACAAAAAAAACACTGCGATTTCCTTTCGCGGGATGCAAGGGAAAAATCGACCCCCCCCCCCCTCGTTACCCGATCTGGAGAGTTCGGTACCCTTCTATTACCCCCATAATTAAGCCCCTATTATACTACTTGAGTGATGTGCCGTCTCTAATAATAATGATAAACTGCTGTAATGGAAAAAAAAAATACTAATTAATAACCATCAAACGTAAGCGCCAGGACCCCTCAGATCCAAAGGCATGGGAGTGTCCAATTAGTAAAGGGTCTCAAATATGGAGCCGTTTATGGCCGCTAAAGGGATTCAAAGCTTTGTAAGGAGTAACCCCAGAAAGGGGAGGGAAAGGGAGGGGGCTGGTACCCCCCTGTCCCTTTCAAAAAAAAAACTCCGCCACCACAGAACAAAGGAACAAGGCCGAAATCCCGAACTTATAATGAAAGTTGTGTTTTTTCGGCTTTGAAGTTGTTATCGAAGGAATTAGGCCCGCGTTTAACGCTTTCACAAACGCTATTGGGCGATAAGAGATGTTCTACAGCGTCCTACTCCCACTTTTTAAGGTCGATAGGTCTACAGGAGGCTTGTTGTGATACTTGCTGATCTCTTTTTTAGTTCTTTGTGGCAGCTACGTTAGTTTGGTGGAGAGAGGAATGGAGATGAATGGGTTGCATTTATTCGGGGGGAAATTAAAACTCCATAGACATTATTCTTCTCCCCTGGTGATTAGGTTACTTCCTAATCTCGCCTTTGTCTCTTCTTCCTCTCCTTTCTTATTCTCCATCTGTCGTTTGTTTTTCTTCGTTTTCTTCTTCACCTTCATCTTCTCTTTTTGTTTTCATCTCTTACTCTTTTCTTCTTGTTTTTATTATCTATCTCTTCGTTTGTTTTTCATATTAATCTTCTTCCTAATCCTCTTCTTGGGTTAAGAAGAGATGGCATTCCGCGGGATTGCTTGTGTATGAAAAGATGAAAATTTACTGCGCTTCTGTAAAACATCACAAATCTGATACACTGACGCGTTTTCTTTGTTTTGTTTTTGCTGTATGAAAACTCTATTAATCGTGTGCTAACATATCCTAACCTAAGTTTGAATTAACGAAAGTATTTATTCTTTATTAGTTTGAAATAGTTTTAAAAGCATGTCGTTAAAAAGGACCTACTTGGTCAAAGTGACGAAAAGTTCCCACGAGATTTTGGAAGATGCGTTATTATCTCATTCATATATTTTGAAAGTATTTCACTCTATCTCAATCACCATGTCAGTGATTAAGTATCATTGTTTTATTTGCGAAGTCTTTCTTTGACAAAGAAATTTACCACCATGCAAGTGAAAATGGAAACATAATTTCCGGTTTTTGTTTGTTTGATCAAACTTTTCACGTTCAAATTTCCATTGCGATGTAGGAAACGCGTAGTGAGATATGAGCCATTTTTCAGGATTTTACGGCATCGAAAGATGCGATAACAGATTTAAGAAGGAAATTAGATACATCCGTTGATAATTTGCACGGTATGTTAGAGTCGAAATCTCGAAACAAATTCAGAAAGCAAAGTAACGGGGGCGATTTCAGGTAGGGTATAAATTCCAATTATCAAGAAGTGATAAATAGCAAACTCGAATCTTAGTCATGTCACCGCGATCAATAGTATTTCAAGGCAGTTAGTTAATAACCGAGTTCAATCAAAAAAGTCTGCATTATGAAAGTGAATGTAGAATTGCGATATAATTTTTGCCCTAAATTACGAAACGAGACAATTCTATTAAAAAATCAAGAATATATCTAGACCCAAAAATTTATAAAAAGGAAGAAAATGAGATACATTCGATACGAAACGTAGAGGTGCAGAGTATTTAAATCAAACTAATTTAACAGTTTAGGATGCGAGGATGTTTATCGATCCGAGACCGCGTCAAAAAAAATTATGATCTTTATCGCGAACTGATAGAATGCGCGAAGGCAAAACGAATGATTTTATAATAATTGGAATTATCCTCAAATAATAGCTACATTAAGATAACAATCAAAACAATCTAAACAAATGAATGCCTCAAACGCATGTCATGTAATGTGAATTAAATTTGATAACTATTGGGATGAATTCCATTCTTCAACCCTATTTTTTAACGAATCCATTAGCGTCAATCATGCGAGCGAGGCTCACCTTATGCCATTGATAGATAAGAGTGTTCAGTAATTTTATGGCTCGTGAAAGGCAAATAATATCGCGACAGAAGAAATTGAAACAGCCGAAGGAACAATCGAGGCAATAAACTATGGATTGCCGTAGCGCTAAATCGGAAAACGGCAGGGGCCAATCGAAGTCAAAACGTCCTATTAGGCGACAAGCTAAATTGTTCGTACGCGAATGTCAACAGTTTTAGAAAGGATGTAGCGGAATTTAAAACATTATCTCGTATGCAGAATTTTTTTTTAGATAATCGCAATAAATATAAGTTAGCTGGAAACTACGAATAGAGACATTATTGGCGAATTTATTATCAACGGTTATAAAATGTTTAATGGAGACACAATGCGAGGTGAAGTGGTAAGATGCTACTTTAGCTCTAAGAGGAATTGAACTCAGATGGTAAATATGGCTAAATATGCGATGGGGTCTGAGATAGAGATCGCACAGTTCTGGTATGGTAACTTTTAAAAAAAATATCATAATAGTTTACAGGTAATCGGCGGCTCGGCCCAAAACGAACACGATGACAAACGCATCTAACGAGTTTTTGATTACATATCTTCTATTATTAAAAGAATTATAACTCTAATATAGAAACTTTAACTTTCCAAATGTCGTTTTTTTCGCAATCACTTTGGTTAAAGAGGAAAAGAGATTGCTGGATTTATTTAGATCACTTTTACTTTTAAAAAGGTTGAGGAATCAACGCGGGATCAAAAGTTACTGGATATAATTTGTAACACGGATGAGTATTTAGTGGAAAACGTTCAAGTTGATGAGTCATTGCTGATAAGGGACCCCAACGTAGAGTCCAAATAAAGGCAAGCATAAAGAAAAATGATAGCAAGGAATAAATATCGTTTGGGGGCGCTGCAATTTATATATTTTTACGAACGTATGAGGTCAAATGACTGGATTTGCTGTTTGTTTTATAATATAAGGTCAAAGATATGTATTGTAACTTAATGGTCTTGTGTTCCCTGTAGATTCCGAGTTCGGTAAACCTATACGAAAAAGCACTGTAAATCAACGAGAGTCCCTAGATCATCAGCGAAATCATATACTCAATTCGAGAGCAAAACAATTGCTACTAAGCTTCAAAATCAACCATTCGAAGGTATTAGGTTGGAAGCAAAGTTCTCGCACAACCTTTTTCAAATTTATTTATTTATAGATTTATACATGGTATACGACCAGTTAATGTGTAGTGACCTAGTCTTTCCTATGCCTTACTTGAAAGTGCACAGTGACCTAGAGCCAAGGTAGACTAGGTCATTATGCACTTTCGAGCGGTGCCTAGGAAAACCTTGGCCATTACACAGTAACTAATTGGACAGCCTATATGATATCTATCTAAAGTTTAAAAAATTACCCCTTAAATGACTCTCATAAACAACAACATACTCTTTTACTCTATGATTAAAATTCGGCCTAAACGCTGTACAATCGCAACCTTGTATCAACCAACATTTGGAGAAGACACAATAAGTCGTCGCACAGCCTACGATTGGTGTAGGAAGTTTCAGCGTGGCCACTTGGATCTCCAGCAACAGCCCAAAAGTGGTCAAATCTCATTTATGTATTGACAATGACCATTTGTGCCCCTGTGTTAAAGTATATCCAAATCTGACCTCACGCGAGCTGGCTGTAAAGCTTAGCGTCAGCCAAATGGCCATTTTACATCATTTAGAGCCTAGATTCCCAAACTGGGGGCCATAGTCCCCTGGAGGCCATACAGCAAAATTTAGGGGGCCACAAGCTGAGGTTATGTACACATAAAAATCCCAAGCCCTACCACACTAGAACAGCCAGTCAGCAGCTGAGCCTGCCAGGCGCAGGAGTAATATGCCTAATTCTTTCTTTATTCAGCGTAATTCCATTTTTATATATGATTTTGTGTTTTTGATCAAATAATTCATTAGAATGCATTTCGATACCAAACAATTTTCACTCAATAACTTATTTAATACTTCCTATGCTATGGTTTCCGAATGAGAACCTAGTCTTGAATCTTGAGTATCAATCAGTCCACAGTCCCACTTTAGAAGCCACAGTTAAAAAAACAAACATTTTGTGAGTGTGTGTGGCTCTCATAAATAATCCGTTTGCGCCAATTTTAGTGTTTTGGGGACTTAAGCCACCATCAATACCAATTTAATAATGGTAAGTAAGCTTTGCATCATGAGTTGTATTAGGAAGAAGGGAAAAAATATATGTTGTATTTTTTCACAATCCATGAAATGTTTTTGTTTTTTTGAGAGTTTAGTAACCTTAAATTTTATTTCTTTCCAACTTCTCATTGTTATGAACCACTTGAAAATGTTGTTTAAAGACGGTTTTACTCTTTTAGAAAATTAGAACATTAGGAAAGTTCAGATAATAAAAAGCCACTAGGCTCGGGCCTATCGAGGTCATCTGCTTTGGGGAAAAAAGTGATTGGTAAAGTAAGTTAATGAATGCTATTTTCTGGTCAAATGGAAAAGTCAAATTAGCTAACATCTGCAATAATCTACCCTCTCATAGGGTAGTCCACTCGAATACCAAAGACATGTTAAATATAAAAACAAAAATATAAACACAAATCAATTGCAATAATCTTCCCTCTCATGGGTAGTCCACTACATACCAAATATTCATGTATTATGAAGCTTCATATTGACCTTTTGTAGGCTCATTATGAGTGATGTCATTTAGCTACAGCAGTATTTCTTTCCGCTTCAGACCCTCTGTGATGGCTTCTAACAAGAAACGCAAATACGATGACAGCTATGTGGATTTTGGATTTACAAGCATTAATGATAAAGGTGTAGTGAAGCCAAAGTGTGTGATTTGTCACCAAATACTCTCCGCTGAATCACTGAGGCCTAGCAAGCTTAAATTACACCTGGTAACTACACATTTTCAACATTTTGGCAAGGATCGTTCTTTCTTTGTTCGACAGGAATTGAATATGAAGAGACAACGACTTGGTGCCAGCGGTGCATTCACCAACAAAATGCTGCATTAGTCGAGGCATCATTTTTGGTATCCTTTGAAATAGCAAAGAAAAAGAAACCTCACACCATTAGAAAGGAATTAATTTTGCCATGTGTCAAAACTATAGTCAAACATGTTTTGGGCAAGAAAAGTGCTGAAAAGCTGAGTGCTATTTCTCTTTCAAATAATACAGTGCAATGCCGAATATCTCTTTTGTTAGATGATATCAAAGAACAGGTGATGCAGAAAGTTAAAGACGCTGGATTATTCAGTATTCAACCCGACGAGTCCACTGACGTCCAGTCCTGCTCAAAACTTATGGTTTTTGTTAGGTATGTTCATGGTGAGGATATGAAGGAAGAATTCTAGTTTTGTGAAACTCTCGAGCAATCTACAAAAGGTGAAGATATAATGCAGAAACTTTCGGAATTCTTTGAAGCAAATGGTCTCGACTGGGGAAATCTCTGTGGGATATGCATAGACGGGGCTCCAGCCATGTTAGGTTCTAAGTCAGGTTTTGTTTCAAGAGTTAAACAGAAATCACTAAATGCTATACCTTTCCACTGCATGATCGACAGGCAAGCTCTTGCTTCAAAAACCTAACCCTCTGAATTATAGAAAACCCTGAATACCATTATAAATACAGTTAACTTTGTAAAAGGTAGTGCTCTTAACACACGCCTTTTCAAGAAACTCTTCCGTGATATGAATGCAGCTCATGAAATCCTCCTATTTCATACAGCAGTTCGCTGGCTATCCAAAGGAAATGTAGTTCAGCGTGTATTTGAGCTAAAAGAAGAGATCAGACTCTTCCTTAAATTACAGGACAAGCAAGATTTGTTGTCAGCATGGTCTGTATATGGCTTTAAAATACAGCTAGCCTACCTTGTTGACATATTTAAACAGATGAACACACTCAACCTTGAACTCCAAGGGAAAGGAACTTTGATAATCGATTTTGTGGACAAAATTAAATCTTTCATTCGTAAGATGTAGAATTGGAGGCGGAAAGTTAGAATGGGAAACTTGGCAATGCTGGAAACAGTGTTAGACATTGCAGAAGCGTGTGATACTGCTACAAAGAACTTAATTGTTCAACATCTTGAAGCCTTAGTGAAAGAATTTAAAAGGTACTTCCCAGATATCCAAAGCCAAACCTCTCGGGTAGTAAGGTTCCCCTTCGCTGCTCCAGTGACATGCATACCTGATGATAATGATGATGGCCAGACTGAACTGCTGACACTTCAGGAAGATATAGGAGCCAAAATGAAGTTTGAAACGGAATCTCTCAATGTATTTTGGTCATCAATGGCAGCTTCATACCCAAACTTATGTAATTTAGCTTTCCGCCAATTACTACCCTTTGCATCAACTTATTCCTGTGATGCTGCATTCTCTCAACTTTTGTATATCAAATCAAAATATCGCAATAGACTTGATGTGAAGCATGACCTACGATGTGCTTTGAGTGAAACAAGGCCAAGAATTAAGATGTTGGTCGATGGCTTTCAACATCACCCTTCACATTGAGTTCAATTGTGGTTTGAACAAACAAATTTGCCCATGAAGGTTCTTGCTAGGAGAAGAGAAGGTGATGTTTCCACTAAAGGTCTTGGTTTTGTTATTTATGACTCCCTATGATAGGATTTCGTTCAGAATTATTAAATTTATGAGTAAAAAAACGATAAGATTGTTTTTTATTACACTTTTTTATGCAGTGAAATTTATCTTTTATACTTTTGTATAATGGAGAAAGGTTTTTGTAAATTATTAGTTTTAATTACAGGTCGGCCTATTCTCAAATTATAAAAATTATTTTTTGTGCCTCAAATTACTTCTTTAGTATCATTTTAATGTTTATTTGAGATTTGGCAAAAAGTAAATTACAAGTTTCCATGACTCAATATTTAAGAAAAGAAAAAATATGGGGTTGAATGAATAAAATTACAGGTATCGCACGAGTTTATCATAATAGACCTAAATAAATGTAGGACTACAGACAGTCACTGTTGTCACGAGATATGGATTGGGGAGGGGGCCATGGATAAGGCTCATATATGAAAAGTGGGTAAAGATCAGAAAAAGTTTGGGAACCACTGATTTAGGGTAAATGGACAAAGTCAGCAGACTGAATGTATGGATTCCACGTAAACTGACCGACTTTGATTGTCAACGTTAGATAGACGCCTGCATGAAACTATTGTCTAAGAAACATCGTTTTAGATTGGCTGAACAAAGTGGTTATTGCAGATGATAAAATGATGTCTACACTCAATATAGCACGCAAAAGAAGCAGGACAGAAAAAAGTGAACTTGCAAAATTTCAGGCGAAGGCCGACTGAAATTAAAAGAAGCTTAAGGATTGTGTCTAGTGGGATGTGTAGGGAGTGATTTACTGGGAAATGTTGAAAAGCAATTAGTCTGTCGACGCTCATTATACAATCAACAACTGCAACAGGTGGCAGATGCAATTGTCTAGAAATAACCGAATTGACTGATGTCATGTTTCTTCGTGATAACGCCCGACCACACGTTGCAAATCATATCCATGAAAAATTCCTGGAGCTGCGGTGGGAAGTTCTTCCTCACGTACCGTACTCGCCAGACCTAGTGCCAACAGACTAACATCTATTCCGGGCACTGCATAACTTCCTGAATGGCTAAACGTTCGCAAATGATGGCGAACCGAAATCTGCAGTTGAAGACTTGTTTGATAGCAAACCAATTGAATTTTACAACAAAGAGGTGCTCTAAAATAACGGTGATTACACTATTCATTAATATGTTTCTTTTGCTGCATTGTTTTGTTGTAAATGATTGTCAATAAAAGTTGTGCGAGAACTTTGTTTCCAACCTGATAAATAGACCAAGATAAATAGTATATGGTAGGCTAGACAAGCGCAACGTTAGGAAAGCGAAAGAAATCATCAAAATTCCTTGCACAAAACTCCATACATGAACTTGAACGTTTATATCGTTCGATAAACAGAAGAAAGCACATAAGAAAGGTTATATACTGACCACGAGTACATAAGGACTTCTCAAAGGCAATCACAAACTCATAGTCCAAATTTTAAACGACCATTTCATGAGTGTTTTTACTGCTAAGTAATTGTCACGGCTAACAGCAATAAACGTATGATTTAATATGGGAAAACATCTGATTCCTTTCGACACACAATTAAATGAAAGGGAAATATTTACAAATTTGACAAGATGAAACGATCGAAAGCAATATAGTTTGACTGCGTGTACCCAACTAAGCTAAATAAGGATTTAGTAAAACTGAGATGTACGATCTTTAACTAATTCTATTTGGGATGGCGTAGTCCCCATTAGTTAAAAAGAGCTAATATAACTCCAATATTCAAAATCAGTGAGAAAACCGATTCTATAGAGTTTCGTTCTATTAGTTATAAGATCAATGATTAATAAACTCTTAGAATCGATAATTAGAGAGAGGATAGTGGGTGATTTGGAGACAGATATCTAAAACATGGACACAACATGAATTTCGCCTTTTGGTGAAGATGCGCTTGTCTAACTAATCTACAGGATTTTTGCTCATAAAATGATTTATATTTAATAAGAAAGCAAAACAGTGTCTATAATTTGCCTAGACTTTCAAAAATTCTTAGATAGAGTTCAAAATAAGAGGCTCTTACTGAAACTTAAAGTGCACGGAATAAGTAAAAATTCATACGTCGAAATAAAATTGATTCTCACATTGTTCACGAGAAGTGTCTTAAATGAGGAAATTAAAATCCAACCCCAGTAAATACTTTAGGTCTTCAAGCAACTAAACTGGGAATAATGTTGTTCATTTAATATATAAGTTATTGATTAGTAAAATTGATTAGTAAAATTGGTCGATAACTCAAAGCTAGGAAAAAGAACCATTTTTACATGTAATGTACCTGAACTGCAGAGGAAAGTGAATTAAATTATCTAGAGGGTGGAGATATGGCCGCTGAACTTTAATATACGCAAATGCAAAGTGATGCACTTATGATGTTGAAATATAAAACCGAATTATCAAATAACGGCTAAATTCTTGAGTCGGTTAACTTAGAAAGTGGCTTCGAGGTTTGAATTTCGGAACACTTCAAAGTCTCAAGATAAAAGCAATGCATCGAAGCTGCTAATAGAGGAAGCAGGATGCTGGTACACATTGTCAGGAACTCCATTTTAACTCAAATTATATCTCTTTTTTACATATAAATCTGTCTTTCGTCCTGATCTCGAATACACAGTGCAGCTTAGCTCCTGATTTCTGAATAAACACAGTAACATTAGAACTTAGGAGCAGACCATAATAAGAAAGGCTTCGTTCATTAGACCTATTATCTCTTCCAATTAGGCAGGTGGGAGGATAACTGATTAAAGGTTTTAAAATACTAAAAGATTCAGTAATATCAATTATAGGCTACTGTCAGAGATTAATCTTATGGGAAATACGACTCCAGGTCAAAATTTCTTCAGTTATAAAGACATACATATGTATAATTATCTACATAGCTGAGTAGTTGAATGCAATTCAGTTTATATGTTAAAAATTCACTTGAGTATTTCTCATATATAAATATTGCCTAGTAAGTAATACAAAATTGGAATTCACTAATATTTTGCAAATATTAAAAATTAGGAAGTACTGTTATGAATATTCAGTAAAGAAGAAGGATAGCAAAGAAAACGAAGAATATGGTGCCAGTGAAAAGTCAAAGAAATTCCACCAATGCGTTTATCAGTGGATCTTCCTTTCACTTTTTCCATTCTCTGTACACCTTTCTCCACAAGGAAGGGAGGGTCTGCGGGGCGAAGATCTTTCATCTTATTTTCTCTCTGTTAGAGGTAGTTCAAGTAGATTCGCTTCCATAAAATCCATGCGTTAACCATCGGTTCACACGTAGATATGTGTGCATTCGTACTCCAAGAATTAGTACAAAAAACGAACGCAATAAGCATGATTGTACTTTTGGTGCACATGTATAGATAAGTGTGCATCTACATGTATCGACCTAACAATAAATTAAACGGTATATAATTAAGGCACTTTTAAATTGTACATAAATAAATCTGGTAAAGTCTCCTGTAGTTTTTCTAGAAGATCTCTAGTTTTTGTGGGCTAGCTTTAAGTGAATCCTACGGTCTATGCTAGTGTTCATTCTCTAGTTTTCTAGCTTGTCTTTATTTTCATAATATTATTCTCTGCTTTTATTTTACTTCTTATTTTGCTAGCTATATTAAGAGAAGGAATCGAATTTAAAGGAACATCATATCCTTTCTGTCCTATTAATTTAACATCAATAATTATAAACTCTTAGAATCGATACTAAAAGATAGGATAATGTGTCACCTCGACTTAAGTATTCGATGAGGATGCTGGTGTTTAACAAAGCTTCTGGATTTTTTTCATAAAATAGTTTCCATCTACGATGACAAAAAAGTAGTGAACATAACTGACCTAGACTTCAAAAAAGCCTTTGATACGGTTCCGCATGAGAGGTTTATACGGAATAAGAGGAAAGTTCTAAGTAGATAGAGAACTGGCTCTCACATAGTCAGTTCATAGTGGGTTCTTATTAATGGTGCAAGCTCTGACTGGGCGCCAGTCACTAGATAAGTCCCTCATGGTTCAGTACTGGATTTTGTATTGCTCCTTATATGTACTAATGAACTTTATAATGGGTTGCTGAGTAAAATCTCAAAATTCGAAGATGAGACCAAGATAGGAAATAGTCGTTTGTAGAAGTGCTGTTGCAGAACTGCAAGAAAACTAGGATCAAATTGTCCAGTGCGGAGATAAATGACACATGAACTTTAACACACCTAAATGTAAAAGTGGATTAACAAATAAAAGTCCAAAACCTAGAATCAGTTAACTTGAGACGGACCAAGAGGTTTTTAATTTCGGGGGACCTCAAATTGACTAAACGATGCATCGACGCTATTGAGAAATCAAACCGAATTTTATCTCTATCTAAATCACTCATCATACCTCATCTCGAGTACGTAGTGAAATTTTGGTCTCCTTACCTCAACAAAGATGTAACGCTGTTGAGAAGAGTCATACGTAAATCAACTAAAATAATGCCCGAGCTTAGAAATAAACCGTATAAAGAAGGACTTCACTTTTTAAACCGATTATTATTCCTTGCAAGTAAATAATTACGTAGACAATTGTTCGACTTATTTAAAATATTTAACTGTTTCCTAAACATAAATTATAAATTACTGTTCCCTAAGGATGATAGAGCAAAGACTGATCAAAATGTTTTCTAATTATTTACCAAACAAACGCTTCAACACAACAAAAGTTAAATTAATTCACGTAATTATAAAGTAACACAAGCATGGAATAGCCTAACTGAATAGTGGAATGCACGAGAGTAAATACATATGTTAAAAATTGGACTTGAAGAGTATTATTCGAGTGTGAATATTTTCAAGTACGAGAGACAGATGAAATCGTCTAATGGAATATCAGGAAAGACTGAAGAAACAAAAAGAAAAAGAAAACTAATAAATAAAATGATGCAAACGATTGTTCCCTTTAAAGGTCATGTGTAAATTTGTCTTCTGTATTCTTTTATCACTTTCCTGTCACTACGTAGATTCCTTTCGACACAGGTGACCGAGGCTGGCCAGGAGGAGAAAAAGATCTATATTATCCTCACTTTTGTATAAGTGAGCGTTTGTTTTGAGCTATAATAGAATCCAGCATTACCTATTGGTGCACATGTAATTAAATGTGTACGTATCTTTATAAATTACAAAATAGCATTATTTTAATTGATACACATGTAGATAGATGTGAAAAGCGTTGTGGAAATAACATTAGCCATAACATCGAATTGCAGGTATAGAGTGTAAGATGGTTAATCTGATAGTGTTTGGTTTGTGTGTTTGTGGTAGCTTTGATCTTTTTGCTTCTGGGTATGGACTAAAATTAATCCAAAGATTATGGTTGGCCTTAGTTCGGTAGTTCATCTACAAATAAATACTACCAGACGAACCTTATAGCAAAGAGTGTGCAATCACTTGTGTATGAAAAGTTAAGGAATGGCAAGGCATAGGTCAATTTAGTTTTATAAAATAGTGTATTATGGATATATATATATATATATATATATATATATATATATATATATGGACAAGAAAAATTATTGTATACACTAAACATATCGAGAATTCTGCCCATTTTCTGTACTACATAGAAGGAAATTTGAACCTAAATAGATAAATACTTGTAAAATCTTGCAAGTAAAAGATAATTGTAAAATTTAGATCTAAAAATATATTAACAAAAACAATGAAACACCTGGCGCAAAAGTATTGGCCAAATAATATCACATAGTGTGAGATTACCGTTTTAATATCCTTACATCTTCCAGCTCAGCTTGAAAGGTCATAATCAGAATACTCTACGTCGCATACAGCAGTTAATTACGCTGACTACGGACACTTATTACGTTTTTCACAAAAGTGAGGTCGTATTGGCATTCCGCAATCGCGCCTGAAGCTCTACAGAATCCTTAGGATGAAACAGCTCAGATGATCTTCGGAATATGATTAATGGCAATCACAAATATGGTTTGGGTTACAGATAAAAATATCTAATGAAGTGATCTACCAATTATCACAATCATAACCATGATTCGAAAATGGAAAGAGCAGCAGAGTGCCGTTAACCGGTCGCGAGCTGGACGTCCTCAAAATATATCGGAACGTGGTGCAAAGCTTCTATCCAGGTAACTGAAGAATAACCCAGGAATGAGGCATTCATTCTAGAATCACGTTGAGGTCCACCTAGCTTTTGTTAATTGATTCCTAGAGAAGAAGGATCAGTTCTGGGATAGCATCCTTTTGGTTCGATGAAATTCAAGTACAGCTTTTGGGGCGGGACACAGCGATCTATTTTTAGCAGGAGAATGACAAGGAAAAGAATCGTTAAAATACCTTCCTAACGGTAAACTTCGGTTACGGAAACATAAAGATTTGGGCCTGTTTTTAATTTGAATACATCGGCGACTTAATTTAGTTAATTGAACTATGAATAGCCAAATGTATCGCGAAATATTGGAGAAAATTTTATTATCTATGGCACAATTACTAAAACTAACACGAAATAGAATGTTCCAACAAAACAACGAACCGAGGCATACCGCAAAAGCAATTAAAGAATGGTTTCCTGATCTCAAATCAAAGTAACCATCTGTGGATTTTGTTAACCATACGAATCCAAGCGAGAAACTCAAAATTTGGAAGATCTGAAGGATTTTTGCAAGCAAGAATTTTCTGCATTACCAGGAAATTCGGCAAACAACGAAAGCAACGTACAAGAAACTTTATCTACAATCTGTAATTGGCAAAAATAGCTTTGTAAATAATTATTAAGTGACATGTGTCCAATAATTTTGCGTCGGATGTTTAATTGTTTTTTTAATAAATTTTTTAATATCTAATCAGTTTTCAATTAACTTTTATATGTTTTATTATAGAAGGATTCGACAAGTTGTTCAGTTGCCAATGCTCTCGAGTACTACTATATATAGATAGATAAAAAGATATATGGATAGATAGATATGGATTAAAATTAAGACAAAATACAATAAGGGTAATAAGGTATATTGAAAATATCATGAAATAAATAAGTGAAACATTACAAAATGAATATAAAAACTTACCAATTGAAATAAAAGACAGGAAACGAATGAGAAAAAAAGTAAAATTTGAATAGAGGCAAACTTAGGCACTGGTTTTGGCATTCATGCAAAGATCGAGGTTCCTTAAAGATGTCCCGTTTTTTACATATATATATATATATATATATATATATATATATATATATATATATATATACAGGAGTTGGAAAGAATGATGAAAATAAATCCGGCAAACCGCAAGAAACAGAAAAAATGGTAATTTTTCTTCGAAAAGGTTATTTCCTAATTTGAAAGGTGGGATTGGAACCAAACACACTGAGTCAGCGATCAACTGCTTTGATTGCAATTAAACGGACTCTTAGACCACTCATGATTTTTACCCATATATATATATATATATATATACCAGGCAATGGTTTTGCCACTGGGGGAAGCTTGCGCTTCGCTACTAAGATTAAAATTTAAAATCTAAAAAAAAGCAGCTATAGTTAAATTTTTATAAATTTTCTAAACTTCGCCAATTCTAATAATTTTAAAAAGAAACTATAAACCAAATTTCCTCCCCTTTCAAAAACTCACGTTGTTAAAATATAGTGTTATAGAAGATATATAAAAATAAATTTTCTGAACTTCACCATTTGTTATTCTTTCGATTTTAAAAAAGTCACAAAATTTCGATACTTATATTTATTTCTAAACTTCACCATTTTGTTTTTTGATATTATAAAAGAATTATTAGCAATAACTTTGATAAAAAAAACAAGTCATAACCAAACTAAGATAAAATTATTATTCAAATACTAAAAAAAATCATTGCCCATTTCCGTCAAATTTTCCCTTTCTCTCTCTTATATATATATATATATATATATATATATATATATATATATATATATAGAGAGAGAGAGAGAGAGAGAGAGAGAGAGAGAGAGAGAGAGAAAGAGAGAGAGAGAGAAAGAGAGAGAGAGAGAGAGAGAGAGAGAGAGAGAGACAAAAAACATGAGTTTTTTGAAGGCAAGAGAAAGGGACATTGGATAATCCCAAGGTTCAAATACTGCAAAGGACGACACAATGAACAATCCATACTGAGAAGAGAGAAATAACACCAGGGGAAAAAAGTTTGAATATTCCTGGCCGGAACTCGAATTCGAGTCTGCTGATTGCCAGATCGATGCTGTACCGCTAAGCTACCAGGCACAGTAACTTAATTTCCCCCAAAGTGTTACCCTATCAAACACAGTATCTCCATAGGATAGGAACCTCCAAGGATTTCCATACCATATCCTTTTACCAGCTCACAATTTAAAGGCTCATTGTCCATGTCGGATACAATGCAATAGCAAATATATGTTCATTATGAGCGAGTAAAAGGCAAACATCAAAGAAGCTTACAGTTGGTACATGGAATGTGCGAACTCTCCTTGATCTGACTGACAATGTAAAACCACACCGTCGAACAGCTCATATTGTTTACGAGTTGATAAGATACAACATAGTCATAGTGGCCCTCAATGAATCACGTTTATCTGGAGAGGGCTCACTCACAGAAGCAGGGGATGACTATAACTTCTAGAAAGGCATGCAAGAGGGGGGTCGTCGTATTCATGGTGTTGCTCTTGCAGTAAAAACATCTCAGGTTTCTTCCATCCCTCAAAGCACAACAGGTATCAGCGAGAGGCTTATGAGCTAGCGCATTCCCTCTATGAAAAACCGTCATGCAACGCTAATTAATCAATGTATATGCGTCTACTCTAGACACAGACGAAGAAATAAAAGACCAGTTTTATGGGCAGCCAACACAAGACATTCCCCGCGAAGACAAAATCATTATACTTAGAGATTTCAATGGCAGAGTTGGACGCAGTGGCCACCCATGGGGAGGAATCATTGGTCGCCACGGAGTTGGGAAATGTAATGAAAACAGTCTGCGCCTCCTAATCTACTGCTCTTAGTACGAACTGGCCATTACAAATATGATGTTCCAGCTCCGTGACATGTTTAAAACCATCTGGATGCATCCAAGATCTAAAACATAGCATCTACTGGACTATGTCATTGTGAAGCGTTGTGATCTGGCAGATGTGGTTATCACACAAACAATGAGAGTTGCTGATGGATGGACTTACCACCGCCTGTTCCGTTAAGTTTTGAAGCTACGTATCCGACCACCAATACGTCGTCAAGCACTTAGGTGTCGCACCTCAACATCCGATCCCTCAGTGACCAACTAAAGCGTGCTACTCTTCAAGCACAACTTTCAGCAAACCTCACACTGCCTGTTCAAAATTACATCCCAGCAACGAAAGAAACCTTATCTAAGAGGTGGAGTGCAGTAAGTGTATTACTCCTCAACACCGCTAGGACTGTACTTAGCGTTATTTTTGTCTTCACAGTATAGATTGCCTTCATTGGGCCGTATTTTTCCTCTCTTTGAACCTTGTGATCTTCGAATGTCCCTTTCTCTTGCCTTTGTTTTTATTTTCAAGGGGATTTTGAAAGGCAGAAATTAAATATGGCGAAAGCTTTGTGGTGGTTGTTACCATCCACAGAACTTGTATTTGCTATTTCTTTGTATGCGACATGGACAATGAGCCTTTAAATCAGGGGCGGGCAACCTTTTCAGAGTGAGGGCCAGATGAGACTTTTGGGAACAGGCCGTGGGCCGGAGTGACAAACGAAATCCCCAAAGTGGCCATATACGAGTATATACTAGGATAAATTATATAAGAATTTTATTGAAAAACCTACAAATCAGTGAGACGGCTGGTGCTGCTTTCCATGAAGTAGTGTTTCAATGTCCGGCTTAATGGATGAGGTAGACAACAGAAGAATGTCATTGAGGTGGCGGGCCGAGAGTTGGGAGCGAAGGGGAGACTTCGTGACTTCATCTTGAAGAAGGCCCTTTCGCAACAGAAGGTGCTGCCAAACGTGGCCACGACGCGTTGAACATGCGCATTGTATTTCGGAAAATTGCTAGAAGGGAGGACAAGGTCGCGGAAGAATGACAGAATGGTATGCTCGAACCCATATAGTAAGGTTTCATCGCAGCGGAAAATGTCATAAACATTTTTGGTTTAGAATTTTCTCCTCTACAACTTTGGTCTCAATGAAATCTTTCGTATCTATGAGGAAAATCTATTTTTGTCTCAATATTTACTTATTTTTACTGCCAGACGTAAGAATCATTCCCCTTCCCCTCTGCAAATTTACTGAGACGTATGTTGTTTGGCAGAATTTTTTTTTTTTGGGGGGAAGGGTCGCAAGCCGGATTACAATATTAGGGCCAGGTGGCGGGCCAGATCTAGGCCTTCGCGGGCCGGAGGTTGCTCGCCCCTGCTTTAAGTTGTGAGTGGGTAAAAGGATAGGGTATAAAAATCCATAGCAGCTCCTAGCGTAAAGACACACTGTTTTTGGTAGGGTAACTCTTCGGGTGAAACTAAGTCACTGTGCCTGAGAGCTTATATTAAAATTTGGAAATTTATTAGTAAATTTCAACATTTTAATTTAAGTCCTGGCTTATATAAACTTGGTTATTTTTAAAATTATTTTAACAATGTACTGTCGAAACTTTTAATTTGAGACCAATATTTATATTAATCTTAATAAACAATTTTATTTTGTTTTGTGTGCATCTATGTAGACTTATGTTTGTGCCTGTATTTATTTCCATTTGAGTCAAGTCTAGAACCGTTGTACTTATTTTACCTTGGTTTTTAGATCTTGACCTCTGTGGTTAATCTCTCGTTAAGATTTTCTCCCTTCTTAATTGCCTAGGCGGCATTTTAATCCCCCTGTCAACCTTTAGTCTTTTGAATTTACCTGATTTAATGATCTTATTTTGCATTTATCTTCGCTTCTCCTAAGGTTTCCATTTCATATTATTTCAGTTTGTTGATTGGTTTTTTGCTTTTTCTGTGGGCGTTCCCTCTCCTCTGTATCATCCGTATAAATATTACAATTTTCAATACTTCTGTTATTCCTTGATAAAGAACTCCAAATAAAGTTCGAAAGTACTTGGAATACTCGTATTATTTTTCCCTGGAGGCTTTGTTGCATTTATTGCTTACTCACGCGATACTTTGTGAGTTTTCCATATATATATATATATATATATATATATATATATACGCAATAACCCATAAGAAATACGGAAATACAATACACAAGCGATTTCGTCGTATTTCATTCATATATTAAGAGGGAAGGAAGAGAGAGAGAGAGTAAACAGAATAAAATAAAATAGTCTTTACCCGTATAATCGTAGTTGGCTTTTATAAAAGGACGAAATCGCTTGTGTGTCATCTTTCCTTATTTCCTATGGGTTTTTTTAATCCCCTTTATATACTCTTTATTTTGAGCACCCAGAACACTTTTTTCAACATAGACACCCTGAAACCTTATTTTAAGTTACTTCACCCGGTTTGATATATAGAAAAACCTTCGTCAGATCTCTTTTTTCATCTAAATTTGTTTTATATACGAAATGATAGTAAAAAAGCGCCAAAGCCCTAATTTTAATACATTTTTTGAACTTCACGATTTGTATGTTTTTTCATTCCAAATCATTCGATAATTATATTTATTTTTTCCGAACTCTTAAAAAGAACTTTGATAAAAGCTCGAAACATACAAAAAACAACCCTGCGAATAAAAGTTTCAAATAAACCTAAACTCAGTTTCAAAAATTTCAAAAATTCACCAAGTTAAATTATAAAGTTAAGGATATATGTGGCTAAATTTCTGAAAATGCCCACCTTTGATTTTGAGCATAATTCATATATATCTGTACTTAAAAATAAGTGTTTTAATTTAGAGAGCGTTTTCTCGTGGGCAAATTGCGAGACCTACTTCTTTTGTTAGGTTATTGGAATCGCATCATATTGTATTATAGAGTATATTATTTTGGAGGGAATTTCAAAATCGGAGCTTTGCCCCCATAGGCTCCTTTAATATTGGGGAATGCACCCCCCTCCCCACACCACTCCGCTATTTTTAAATAATCTATTAGCTTTCAAAGTTCGAAAGCTGGCGAATTCTTGTCGTTGCACACACATATAAGCCCCTCCCTCGAATGCTACATATTTAAATCAGTCTAATTTTCTTTTACACTGAATAATATGAAATTCGAAATTCATAATTCAATTCAGAAAAAAACATTCTTTAAAATGTTATAGAATCATATATGATGCGATTCCAATCAACAATGTGGCTGCCAATCTATTGTTCGTCATGAAATCATAATTAGAAATTTGCCCGATATTATTAGTGAAAGTACTATATAGTGTAGTGTATATCGGGAGATATACACACTATATATATATATATATATATATATATATATATATTTATATATATATATATATATATATTCAACTTCACCGCAAGAAAGAGAAAACGGAATAATTTTTCTTCGGAAATATTTATTTGTTACTTCAAAAAAATCCGAGCTGGGATGGGATTCGATATATGCATATATATATATATATATATATATATATATATATATATATATATATATATATATATATATATATATATATATATATATATATTCATCAAGATTACTTCTAAGAAGGCGTAATCTTAATTGTAGTAAAAAAGAAACGTTTCGGATTTCCTAATCCGTCATCAGGCTAAAGGGATAAACCGAATTGATGAGGCGAATAAATGCTAAAAATATTTAATTTAAAATTCAAAATCATGATCTAAGAAAAATTAAATTAAACCTAAATACTGATAAAATACAGTCTAATTAAGATAGTGAAAATTTACAAAAGCTCTATAATAATTTCAAATAAAAACATGGATAAATTTAAAGTAAATCAGAGATATAAAATCATTCCTTTTGTCAGCGATTCGAGAGAAAGAGTGAAGAGTTTAAAGAAAACGGACATCATTATTGGTTGGTGGTTGTTTGAAATTATTAATACGTTTGAAGTTGGTTCGTTGTGGTTATTAATGATAAGAGGTGGCATGTCGAGTCGGAATTGACGTGGGTGAGTATGTTTTGATGAAAAGAGATTCTAAAATTCTAAGGTGGGAGGTGATAGGATTGGAACCCCAAATCTCAAAATTATCGATGTTGGCATCGAACTTACACTTTATAATGTGGTCTCTGATGGCGAGACTTCCTTCTTCGCAAGAGATTTCTTCGTTTGGCAACTTATGCCAAGATGTGAACAAACCCTCGAGTCTAAAGTGTGCATAGTACTGCCAATGTATGTTCCCTAAGAGCATCCAGGGCAAGAAAATGTATATATATAATACTATTGTGCAAACAAACAGGGTTTAAATCCTTGGTACGGAAAAAATCACCAATTTTCAAATTGTTAATGAAAGTTAATCGGAAGTTAACTTGCGAAAACCAACTTTGAAGAATTTTATTTTTCAGGGACGTCTTGATTCAGAGGAACGAGATCAGGGGGGAGAAAGGTCTTAGGGACAGGGATCTTTGCAATATTTGGATGGAAGAAGTCATTTAATATTTTGCCTATGCACCGGAGAACTAAATCAAGGGGGAATTATTTGGCCACGACAAAATTCCTTAGAACGTCAAATTCAAGGGTCATTAAGGCGTAAGAAAAACAATTTCGTACGGCTCTTTGTATCAAAACATACCAACTGTTCATCTTAATTTATTTTTGGGGGGTGTAGAGGTAGCCCCCAAAGATCAAGAAATTTAGACTCAATCCAGAATATGTTGGTTTTCTAAAGATGGACGTCCATAAATCAGTAGGCGGTTTTTTTTTAATTAGAATGTCTAGAAAAGATTTAAATAGGGCAAAGGTGTCGTCAACAAAACGTCTATAAAAAAACAGCCCAAAGGAAGAGGGGCATTCCTTAAAGAGCCTATCTTCCAGGGATTCCATAAAGGCGTTAGCTAAGGTTGGTCCCAAGGGGCTTCCCATTGAAACACTATGTCCTTTAGAGGTAAGGAGCAACATCTGTGAAAATTATTGCGATTGAACCCATCTCGGATGCTGAGTCAGAAGGGAAAGCTTTGTCTAAGATAATTCTGAGGACCTCCTCAAGGAGAACATTTGTAAAAAGAGACGTTACATCATAACTCACCATATCGCCATGTCCATTGAGTTGAAGTAATTCAGTGAAAAAGTTCATAGCTATTTTTCACTGTCTGTTGATTATATGTAAACTGTGATATGAGAAGAACACAAAATTTGGCATGGGCAAAAGTCTCCATTTCGAAACCCGCCAAGATCGCTCGTAATGGTATTTCCTCCTTATGGATCTTTGGTAATCCATAAAGATGCCCCAAGGAGGAACCGGATACGTACCTCTTTGACTAAATATTTTCTGTTAAAGAGTTTGAAATTTTCAAGCTGAGGGCAAAGCGATTAAACTTGTCCTTTATCTTACGGCTAAGATTAAGAACAGGTTCAAATAACCTGCAAAACTTAGAGGAATCCTCAAGGATAGTATTCATTTTGCTAAGATATTCGGCTTTGTTCATAAGAACAATTCCATTGCCCTTACCAGGTCTACTGATATACATATATATATATATATATATATATATATATATATATATATATATATATATATATATATATATATATATATATATATATATATATATACATATATATATATACAAGAAAGGAAGTATAAACGTCAAGGAAGGAAGGATGGATTAGGAGAAACCCACTCCGTGGCGTACAGCTCGAAAAGGCGGGGGATGAATGAAGTTAAAATCTTCCCAACAGAAATTGTATCAAATGTCTTGAGATAAATTGCTTGTGGAAATCAGAATTTTTTTTATCATTACGGCCGCTTTTCACGTCTTCAAATGAGAAAAATGAATCCCTTTCATGTGTATCTCTAAAATCAGACTCCAGCGCCCACTCCACTCCACCCTACTGTGGCTTACGACAAATGTAATTTGTTATTATTTCTCTAAAACTAAAACTCGTAATCCAACGAGGCATCTTCCACAGAATGCTAGGTTTGTAGAGAAAGTCCTAAAGTTAGGGAAACTAAACAGGACACAACTAGGCTGGGGGGGGAGGGGAGTTCTTACTTAAGGTGTTGATTATTTAGACCCCATCCAATCAAAAACTAGATCCAAGCTCAAGATGGATTTGAGCACCAAGGAAATATACAACTCAACAGTTAAAATATAAAGCCCATCTCTAAAAGCTCCCCCTCCTATGAGTCTCATAAGAACCAATAACAACTCTGCAGCACCGAACATTTTAGGTTTGCGTACCCTCCCGACCCCAACGCACCAGTTAATCTGCCACTATATATCTTTCTATATATATATATATATATATATATATATATATATATATATATATATATATATATATATATATATATATATATATATATATATGTATATCAGTAGACCTGGTAAGGGCAATGGAATTGTTCTTATGAACAAAGCCGAATATCTTAGCAAAATGAATACTATCCTTGAGGATTCCTCTAAGTTTTGCAGGTTATTTGAACCTGTTCTTAATCTTAGCCGTAAGATAAAGGACAAGTTTAATCGCTTTGCCCTCAGCTTGAAAATTTCAAACTCTTTAACAGAAAATATTTAGTCAAAGAGGTACGTATCCGGTTCCTCCTTGGGGCATCTTTATGGATTACCAAAGATCCATAAGGAGGAAATACCATTACGAGCGATCTTGGCGGTTTTCGAAATGGAGACTTTTGCCCATGCCAAATTTTGTGTTCTTCTCATATCACAGTTTACATATAATCAACAGACAGTGAAAAATAGCTATGAATTTTTTCACTGAATTACTTCAACTCAATGGACATGGCGATATGGTGAGTTATGATGTAACGTCTCTTTTTACAAATGTTCTCCTTGAGGAGGTCCTCAGAATTATCTTAGACAAAGCTTTCCCTTCTGACTCAGCATCCGAGATGGGTTCAATCGCAATAATTTTCACAGATGTTGCTCCTTACCTCTAAAGGACATAGTGTTTCAATGGGAAGCCCCTTGGGACCAACCTTAGCTAACGCCTTTATGGAATCCCTGGAAGATAGGCTCTTTAAGGAATGCCCCTCTTCCTTTGGGCTGTTTTTTTATAGACGTTTTGTTGACGACACCTTTGCCCTATTTAAATCTTTTCTAGACATTCTAATTAAAAAAAAACCGCCTACTGATTTATGGACGTCCATCTTTAGAAAACCAACATATTCTGGATTGAGTCTAAATTTCTTGATCTTTGGGGGCTACCTCTACACCCCCCAAAAATAAATTAAGATGAACAGTTGGTATGTTTTGATACAAAGAGCCGTACGAAATTGTTTTTCTTACGCCTTAATGACCCTTGAATTTGACGTTCTAAGGAATTTTGTCGTGGCCAAATAATTCCCCCTTGATTTAGTTCTCCGGTGCATAGGCAAAATATTAAATGACTTCTTCCATCCAAATATTGCAAAGATCCCTGTCCCTAAGACCTTTCTCCCCCCTGATCTCGTTCCTCTGAATCAAGACGTCCCTGAAAAATAAAATTCTTCAAAGTTGGTTTTCGCAAGTTAACTTCCGATTAACTTTCATTAACAATTTGAAAATTGGTGATTTTTTCCGTACCAAGGATTTAAACCCTGTTTGTTTGCACAATAGTATTATATATATACATTTTCTTGCCCTGGATGCTCTTAGGGAACATACATTGGCAGTACTATGCGCACTTTAGACTCGAGGGTTTGTTCACATCTTGGCATAAGTTGCCAAACGAAGAAATCTCTTGCGAAGAAGGAAGTCTCGCCATCAGAGACCACATTATAAAGTGTAAGTTCGATGCCAACATCGATAATTTTGAGATTTGGGGTTCCAATCCTATCACCTCCCACCTTAGAATTTTAGAATCTCTTTTCATCAAAACATACTCACCCACGTCAATTCCGACTCGACATGCCACCTCTTAGCATTAATAACCACAACGAACCAACTTCAAACGTATTAATAATTTCAAACAACCACCAACCAATAATGATGTCCGTTTTCTTTAAACTCTTCACTCTTTCTCTCGAATCGCTGACAAAAGGAATGATTTTATATCTCTCATTTACTTTAAATTTATCCATGTTTTTATTTGAAATTATTATAGAGCTTTTGTAAATTTTCACTATCTTAATTAGACTGTATTTTATCAGTATTTAGGTTTAATTTAATTTTTCTTAGATCATGATTTTGAATTTTAAATTAAATATTTTTAGCATTTATTCGCCTCATCAATTCGGTTTATCCCTTTAGCCTGATGACGGATTAGGAAATCCGAAACGTTTCTTTTTTACTACAATTAAGATTACGCCTTCTTAGAAGTAATCTTGATGAATATATATATATATATATATATATATATATATATATATATATATATATATATATATATATATATATATATGCATATATCGAATCCCATCCCAGCTCGGATTTTTTTGAAGTAACAAATAAATATTTCCGAAGAAAAATTATTCCGTTTTCTCTTTCTTGCGGTGAAGTTGAATATATATATATATATATATAAATATATATATATATATATATATATATATATATATATAGTGTGTATATCTCCCGATATACACTACACTATATAGTACTTTCACTAATAATATCGGGCAAATTTCTAATTATGATTTCATGACGAACAATAGATTGGCAGCCACATTGTTGATTGGAATCGCATCATATATGATTCTATAACATTTTAAAGAATGTTTTTTTCTGAATTGAATTATGAATTTCGAATTTCATATTATTCAGTGTAAAAGAAAATAAGACTGATTTAAATATGTAGCATTCGAGGGAGGGGCTTATATGTGTGTGCAACGACAAGAATTCGCCAGCTTTCGAACTTTGAAAGCTAATAGATTATTTAAAAATAGCGGAGTGGTGTGGGGAGGGGGGTGCATTCCCCAATATTAAAGGAGCCTATGGGGGCAAAGCTCCGATTTCGAAATTCCCTCCAAAATAATATACTCTATAATACAATATGATGCGATTCCAATAACCTAACAAAAGAAGTAGGTCTCGCAATTTGCCCACGAGAAAACGCTCTCTAAATTAAAACACTTATTTTTAAGTACAGATATATATGAATTATGCTCAAAATCAAAGGTGGGCATTTTCAGAAATTTAGCCACATATATCCTTAACTTTATAATTTAACTTGGTGAATTTTTGAAATTTTTGAAACTGAGTTTAGGTTTATTTGAAACTTTTATTCGCAGGGTTGTTTTTTGTATGTTTCGAGCTTTTATCAAAGTTCTTTTTAAGAGTTCGGAAAAAATAAATATAATTATCGAATGATTTGGAATGAAAAAACATACAAATCGTGAAGTTCAAAAAATGTATTAAAATTAGGGCTTTGGCGCTTTTTTACTATCATTTCGTATATAAAACAAATTTAGATGAAAAAAAGAGATCTGACGAAGGTTTTTCTATATATCAAACCGGGTGAAGTAACTTTAAAAAAAGGTTTCAGGGTGTCTATGTTGAAAAAAGTGTTGAGGGTGTTAAAATAAAGAGTATATAAAGGGGATTAAAAAAACCCATAGGCGTAAGAAAAACAATTTCGTACGGCTCTTTGTATTAAAACATACCAACTGTTCATCTTAATTTATTTTTGGGGGGTGTAGAGGTAGCCCCCAAAGATCAAGAAATTTAGACTCAATCCAGAATATGTTGGTTTTCTAAAGATGGACGTCCATAAATCAGTAGGCGGTTTTTTTTTAATTAGAATGTCTAGAAAAGATTTAAATAGGGCAAAGGTGTCGTCAACAAAACGTCTATAAAAAAACAGCCCAAAGGAAGAGGGGCATTCCTTAAAGAGCCTATCTTCCAGGGATTCCATAAAGGCGTTAGCTAAGGTTGGTCCCAAGGGGCTTCCCATTGAAACACTATGTCCTTTAGAGGTAAGGAGCAACATCTGTGAAAATTATTGCGATTGAACCCATCTCGGATGCTGAGTCAGAAGGGAAAGCTTTGTCTAAGATAATTCTGAGGACCTCCTCAAGGAGAACATTTGTAAAAAGAGACGTTACATCATAACTCACCATATCGCCATGTCCATTGAGTTGAAGTAATTCAGTGAAAAAGTTCATAGCTATTTTTCACTGTCTGTTGATTATATGTAAACTGTGATATGAGAAGAACACAAAATTTGGCATGGGCAAAAGTCTCCATTTCGAAACCCGCCAAGATCGCTCGTAATGGTATTTCCTCCTTATGGATCTTTGGTAATCCATTAAGATGCCCCAAGGAGGAACCGGATACGTACCTCTTTGACTAAATATTTTCTGTTAAAGAGTTTGAAATTTTCAAGCTGAGGGCAAAGCGATTAAACTTGTCCTTTATCTTACGGCTAAGATTAAGAACAGGTTCAAATAACCTGCAAAACTTAGAGGAATCCTCAAGGATAGTATTCATTTTGCTAAGATATTCGGCTTTGTTCATAAGAACAATTCCATTGCCCTTACCAGGTCTACTGATATACATATATATATATATATATATATATATATATATATATATATATATATATATATATATATATATATATATATATATATATATATATATATATACATATATATATATATATACAAGAAAGGAAGTATAAACGTCAAGGAAGGAAGGATGGATTAGGAGAAACCCACTCCGTGGCGTACAGCTCGAAAAGGCGGGGGATGAATGAAGTTAAAATCTTCCCAACAGAAATTGTATCAAATGTCTTGAGATAAATTGCTTGTGGAAATCAGAATTTTTTTTATCATTACGGCTGCTTTTCACGTCTTCAAATGAGAAAAATGAATCCCTTTCATGTGTATCTCTAAAATCAGACTCCAGCGCCCACTCCACTCCACCCTACTGTGGCTTACGACAAATGTAATTTGTTATTATTTCTCTAAAACTAAAACTCGTAATCCAACGAGGCATCTTCCACAGAATGCTAGGTTTGTAGAGAAAGTCCTAAAGTTAGGGAAACTAAACAGGACACAACTAGGCTGGGGGGGAGGGGAGTTCTTACTTAAGGTGTTGATTATTTAGACCCCATCCAATCAAAAACTAGATCCAAGCTCAAGATGGATTTGAGCACCAAGGAAATATACAACTCAACAGTTAAAATATAAAGCCCATCTCTAAAAGCTCCCCCTCCTATGAGTCTCATAAGAACCAATAACAACTCTGCAGCACCGAACATTTTAGGTTTGCGTACCCTCCCGACCCCAACGTCACCAGTTAATCTGCCACTATATATCTTTCACTGATTTTCACTTCATCTATTTTATAAACTCCATCTACCTTGCATCTTACAAACCGTGGGCGAGAGCTGCCCTCGTTGGGTTTACTTTTAAAGTTGCTAAAAGGGAACTCTTTTGAAGAGGAATTAGTACTAGTTTAATTATATAGAATTTGCACTAGGGCAATTACCAATCCCTCTAGGGGTCTTTCTAAAGACCCAGCCCCCCTGAATCCCTCTTTGGCCTTGTCCGGTGACAATCGTAGGATGAGCCTATTTTCTCTTTGCTTCGGAATAATTTTCAATCACATAATAGAGTAAATATTTGCCTTGTTTTGGGTACTCGAAAAACAAGGATCAACTTTCCTTTCAGATTACTTCCTCTTATTTTTAGTCGCGTTCGCGCAACTCTATAAGTTACTATATTGATCCGTAAGTCGTCGGTCGGATAGTAATCGTTTTATTTTCCAATGGATTCTTTTGCAATAACATCCTAACTATTCGGCCGATTCTAACGAAATCTGAAACTCTTATGTTCTTTTACATTCTCTTTCGAATCATATAATTTCAAGGTCCTCTCAAGGTTAGTCCGTGAATTATTTGTCAATAATATCTTAACTATTCGGTCGATTCTAACGAAATTTGAAACCCATATGTTGCTTAACATTTTCTTTCGAATCATATAATTGCCAAGGTCCTTCCAAGTTTATTCCTGGAATTATTTAAAGTTTAGAAGGTTGTAAGGTCATAGGTCAGATTAATTGAGAGCACGTGACTTATGTATGTTGACCTTGTTTTCCTACGATATTCTCATCTTATCACGGCAATATTCTTTTGCTGGACTTCTTACGCAATTATACACACCACTTTAGAAAAGGTTTTTAAGTTAGATGACCCCTAACAAAGTGATTTATAATACCATTACCCTCTGGTTGTGTAAGAAATATTGTATGGAAGAATGAGACTCAATACGCCGTTTTCACACAGAATTTCTCTGGTCGAGACAAATTAACGCAGCTGTGTTTAACTTGGGGTGCTTCATTACCATCTTCCCCCCAGTTTGATAACGCTGCACCGCTTCAAGAGGGCGGCCGTGTCAATCTTCCCCCTCTTGGGATAGAAGGGAATCGCTCTCATTTCCCGTTCGCCTCGTCGATGCCTAAGATTATCAAGGTTCATATTTGCTTCAGCCGCGTCTGATATCCCTTTTGGGGGCCATCGTGCGCAAAGCCCTACCCCGACCATGGCTGTGGCTCCAATTTAAAGTGATGGCTGCAAATCCTCAGCAGATAGAGAGAAACCGAGCTTCTTGCCGTCCAGACCTAAGGATCTATCTTCCGTGAATTAATTCCCTTGCCCTTGTGATCTCCTCAGCAGATCGTCTTCGTGTAATCCGCCGTAATCAGAGGAAGATTACGGAAACCCGTTTATACCCCCAAAGATTGTCCTGGGTTTCTCTCGTCTCATCTCATTGATTGAGCCTTCCTGCGTCCCGCAGACGAATCTTGATTTCGTGATTACTTCTCCCTAGAGCTGAGGTAATCTCAACCCCCTTCGGAGTCTCTCTGGAAGCCTTTGCATCGAGACCCCATCGACGAAGACCTGGTCATTGGTCTTCCCAATCCCCAGTTCATCTTCTAGAAGTAACTAGGAGTCCTTTCCTCGTAAGTCCCACCTCTTCGTTCCCAGTCCTAAGAAGAATTCCCCATTTGGTGTAACGCCAATAGACTTGCTAAATCTTCCATTCAATCCAACTTATTGGATCACTCATATATTTTCCCGGACCTATTTTCCTTAATTTTTGCCTGTCATAATATTCTTTTGTCGTAGTGATTATTATTTAGATTTCCATATTTATCTGTGCTCTTGTTCTTATTAATTGTATTAAAAATTATTTTTGTAGAGGTGTTTATCTTTTAAATAACCCTTGAGACGAACCCGGTAAACGTATTCCCTTTTAAAGAGCCAACCTATAATATCGCACTCTAAGTAGAAGGTGCTTACCTTATTCCCAATTCAATTGTACCCGAGCGCAGCGCAGATAGTGGCTATTTGACGTACAGTAGTGTGTACCTTTAGAGACTTTTTAGTCACACGCCTTCGTCTCTTGACCTATTGGTATTGCCCCTATAATTTCCACTCGCTCGAATTATACTAATCCTATGAGTCAGACTCTTGCATCTCATCCAAGTAAATAAAGTTGATTTTAAACGTAAAACAGACCATCTGAGAAGTTTTCAAAGCAAGAAAATCTTATTGAAAATAATTTGATTTTAGAAATATTAAAATATTGAAAATTAGATGTAATTTAAGAAAATATAATCATTAAATTTTAACTGATTTTTACTTTTATACCATCGTTTCCTCATCTTCAGTATATACAGTGATTTGGTTTAACCAGAATATCTAAAACGTTACTGCCTTTTTAGTTTATTAGCCTGTGTCGTAATTCTTTGCCTTTATTCCTCTGCTGTAGGGGAATTTCAGTCTAGCTGACAAATTCATTTTGACAGCGTTATTATTTTTAGCTTCTTGATAACTTGGTATCTATTCACGTTGATTCGTGAGGTCAGTCACAGTTAGGTATTTGAATTTATCTAAAGCACATTTTTAGTTAAAAATGAACCTTAATTTTCATTGATAATGATTGGAGTTAATCCAAAATAAGAAGAGAAATTATAACATAATAGAAAGAAAGTGAGAATAGTCCTGATATATCGAAAAGTTTTAACGAAATCTGGAATTGATAAATAAACAACATAAAAATTATAAATAAAATATAAAACTTAGTAAAATTAGTCGACAAACAGCAGAAAATTATAAAAAAAAAACAGACAAAAATCAGATATTGATTGAATTTACTTCATTAAAAGAAGAGATAGGGTAAATAAACGGAGAATGGTAGGAAATAGCTAAAGCAAATCAGCTAAAAATAAAATGAACGATAAGTGATTAGAATTATTCCGTCTAAAAAAGAAAAATGGCAAAAATTCAGAAAGCGAATGAAAGTAATCAAATAAATCTGAGAAATGGCAAACAATAATACAAAATAAATAAAATTATCCCATCAACGGCAGATAAACTATATAAAACAAAACAAAAGTGATCAAAATGTGTCCCTAAACAACAGATAAATTAAAAAAATAACTGAAAATGAATAGACGTGTTCAATAAACAGTATGAAATTGGTTAAACAAACAGAAAATGTGGGAAAGTAATCCGAAAAGACGCTCTGAAGCAAATGAGAAAAACTAGAACCCGTATCGTCACGCTGATTGTTAGGGTCAATCCCTCCACCCCCTCCTCCAGGTCAGGTCAGGAAGAATCAATCGTGCGGACGGTCGGAGTGAGCTGATTTGCACTCAAATTTGGGCTTTGGACTCTGATGTGATTGAAAGAAAACAAACCTCAACCGCGGATGAAACCAGGCGAACGGAGTTGCTCAAAATAGGTCGTAGGGGGTATGAAGGGGAAGGGGGTCGAAGTCAGTCACAAAGGGTCAGTAGGGGTAGAAGTGAGACGAATTGGCAGGTACTGAGTGGTAGTTGAAAGGGCCTGAAGGGGTAAGGAGGAGGACGGACGACAGAGAAAGCAGAAGGAGGAGGTTGTTATTATTTAGAATAAAGAAAAGTTGTGTACGGGGTATTGCTTCTAACTCTCTCAAGCTTTACCATTGTTATAAGCCAATACGTAACAATAAAAAACATCAACTATGGAAATGATAAAAACAACAATAATATCAACCAGAAGGGTAGCAAGGACAAAAAAACAACAACACGAGCGAAATAGGACGACGATTAGATTATAGCCCCATTGATGACGTCAATTCTATCTTTCAGAACACAATGATGTCAGTTTCATCTTTCATTCCACCAATACAGGAGTTTCATCTTTCATGGCAGCGATCAAAAAACAAAGACAAAAATAACAGCAGTCAAACCAACAAATACAAACCACAATAACCTTAGAAGACTCGAGAGACAAAGAAAATCAACAGGAAGGAAAAGTCATCATTAGAAGCAAAGGTAAATACGATATATAAAGATTGACAGACAGATGATGGAAGGATAAAAATACAGACGGAGAAGCAGAGAAAAACAAACATATAGACAGACACTAAGAGATAAGGGACAAACAGACTATGGAGGGAAAATAGCGACAGAAGACAAACACTTTGAGAGAGGAATGTTGTAAAAGTAATGAGAGAGAGAGACAGACAGACCAAGGATGCAATCACAAAGGGCGAAAACAGAGAGGCAGAAAAGGAACAGATAGACAGACGGAAGATGGAAAATAGCGAGACAGAAGAAATACAAGTAACATACAGACGAGGGGGGGAAAGAGAGCGAGACAAAGAACGAACAGATATACAAACAGACGTGAGAGGGAAAATTGCACGACAGGCACAGAAGGGAGGCAAAATTTCGAGGCAGATAGACAAAAGAATGACATATAGAAAGACAATCAAGAAAAGCAACTGCGGAAGTTCTCCTAACCTAACCTTGATTTGAATCCACTCAATTTCAACAACCAAAATGATCATTCTTACCGAATGTTGCAAAAGTCCTGTTACACTAACTACGACGTTCACAAAAGAGAACACAATCATGGTTTTGGTGCAGTTAGACACGTTTTTATTGTCTTAACATATAAATATGTTTTAATTGTAATACTTATCAATGTGGCCACCCTCGGCGGCCAGCACGCACTCCGGGCGAGAGTTGGAGGTCGAGCACACCTTGTGGAGAAGACCTTCCTCAACTCCTAAAACCAGAGTATTCAAGGGTACATCAGAACCCGTTGCTCGTACCCTGGAGACCAGGAGAACACCAGGCTCGTCAATTAGAAACATGGGCTTCAATGAATCCATCAGTTCTCCCTAGATCTAAAACAGTGTTCTTGGATAAAAACTGCCGTTCATTCCCAAACCAGTATGCCAAAAGATACAACAGACCCCACCCTTATACTCGAGGTCACCTTGAATACGGCACACCTCCGAGTCCTAAGAAGGAGGTAATCATGTTTATAACAGGCCTGAAGTTCCTGAAACCAAAGTAGCCTCAGATCCAACAAACCTCTCAATCCTGGCACTGAAGTGAGCTGAGATATGCATTCTACATCGAGTCCCTGGTCATAACAATAGACTCAACAGACCCAGGTTCTCTCCACAAAAAACTGAGCTACATTTCTGTAACAGGCCTCGTTTGCACTAAGAATTGCCATGTCTCTTTAATGCGAACTTTTCCCCGTGAATTTTGAAAATTGTCCCTACCATGTCTTTATTCTTTATCATTTCATTATCTATCCTTTCTTTGTTTTCTCGTTTCCATTGCTTTATCCTTTGATACTGTCCTATTAAGATTACACAACCTTACTTTAGGGAGAAAGGTAATCAAAAGGGAGGAGAAAATTTGGAAGACTTTTACCACTGATCAGCGCATTTGCTAGGATGTTACCACTTAGGTATATGCCTTTTTGTGAAATTTTATCACCAATCTGCACTTTTGGTGGGGTTTTACCATCGAATTACATTTTAAGGTTTTTTTTTAACCTGCGATCTGCCCTTTTGGTGAAATCCGGTCTATGGGTCCTGCAAATCTGGTGTTGTGTTCATCTTCTGTCCACAACGAGTCGCTGGCTCTATGTAGCCAGCTAAAACCAATGCTACCAAAGGTAATTGAGGTCGCTGAGTTCAAATACGATATAAGTTGACCACCAGGTGGCGCCACCTAGTGGCTAGAGTTGCTAAAGCAACCGTTTTCGCCGCAGATCCACTAGATCATGTCCCTCAAGTTTAGCTTAACTTCACTGTAATCTGAAGGGCCACAAACAGATTGAGAAGAGGGAGCTTATAGAAGGACAACGGCAGTAAGAATGTTCAATACTGAGCACCGGAGGCGGTGAAGATGGCTCAGATAGGGAAGAGAAGGTTGACAAATGACTAAAGAGGATGGAAATATTAAAGAATGTTGGATGTTATGAAAGGAAAAGGAACATATTGATGGTAATGAGAGTGCCTCACAAAGAAATTAAAAGTGAATAATAAACGATGTTAAATAATGATTAACAGTCTAGGATCAATTTCAGTCAGGGGAAATAAAGAACGAAAAGAAATTAACAAAATACGAACTTTAGTTCGTAAAACTAGCGCAAGAACTCAGAAAATTACCTCAAGTTCATAAAGAACTATTCTTTGTCTTTGTTGAGGAGATTTTCCTAAAATATAATTCTATCTTGTACCACGACCTGGCGAGAACCATATTCTTTGTACCCACCTCCCCCAAATATTCCCTTGACAACATATCCTTTTGTATTATCTTGGAAATTCATATTCTTTCCATTCACATATATCCATATTTTGTTTATTCACATATCCCCATATTCTTTGTATTCTCTTTGCCCTCCATATTTTGTGCATTTACATATCTCCATATTCTTTGTATTCTCTTTGCCATCCATATTCTTTGTATTCAAATATCCTCCATATTTTGTGTATTCACATATCCACATATTCTTTGTATTCTATTTGCCCTCCATATTCTTTGTATTCAAATGTCTTCCATATTTTGTGTATTCATATATTTCCATCTTATTTGTATTCTCTTTGCCCTCCATATTCTTTGTATTCAAATATCCTCCATATTTTGTGTATTCACATATCCCTATATTATTTGTTCTCTTTGCCCTGTATATTCTTCGTATTCACATGTCCTCTATCTTTTGTGTATTCACATATCCCCATATTCTTTGTATCCTCTTTGCCCTCCATATTCTTTGTATTCAAATATCCTCCATATTTTGTGTATTCACATATCCCCATATTATTTGTATTCGCGTGTCCCCAATATTCTCTGTATTCACATAAACCATTTTTTTCCATTCTAGCAAACTTCCTATATTCTTTGTATTCCTACGCCCGCATGTTTATTATGTTTACCTGTTCTCCATATTCTGTGTTTTCACATGTCCTCCTATTCTCTGTAATTAGATCTGCCCAATTTACCTGATAATAACACGTCTCTATATTCTTTATATTGAAATATGCACATATTCTCTGTATTCACATGCCCTTCTTATTATTTATTATCACAAGTCCTCTATCCTTGTCCTTCGCTTGTCCTTTTCGACGAGGCAAATTTTGAGTCAAAGATTCTGAATATTCTCGACATATTCACCAATCTTAAAAGTTCCTAGAAGTCCATTCATATTTTTTCTTTGCGGAGAATTAAAAATTACGTTACACATAAGTATCGTTAACTTAATGAATTTTTACGAAATAAATTCCATGGGGAGAAAAAAGAAAATAAGTAAAGATACTATACCAAAAGTTGGAAAAATTGAATTTTCTTAAAAAAAACTTACCCGTTTTTGATGTTAAAACCCAAAGGACGCCAGCCAGAAGGAACCAATTTAGGTGTTTTCTAGTTTTCATTTTTTGAGAAATTTTCTGTCAGTTTTAAACAACCAGCAAAGAAATGGATTTTTTTGTTTTATCCATAAAACAGTGTGGTTTTTGAAAGTGTATAAAGATAGGTTTCACAATCATGTTAATTTTACAATTAAAAAATAAAATTCATTTGAGTTCATCTAGCCATTTCTAAAAGACGATTTCTTTGATTTTTTCTTTACCTCTGAGAAACATTCCAAAAGTTAGAGCGTTTTTTTCATGTTCCGAACACGAAGAGCACGTGTAAACATCTGACCCGAAGAGACGCGAAGCTAACCGACCACCTTCATGGCATGGAAGTGACTGAGAGTTGTAACTGAAATTTGCCATATTTATTCCTCTTCCTTCTCGACCAAGAACAACCATTATATTCTTTGATAGCGGGAAATTCATTAAAATAGAGAACTAATTTAAAAAAAAAGAAAATTATTTACAAGTCAATTTTCAGTTATTGAAGATTTAATATAGTGGTTCATTTAATTAAATGGAGATTAAGATAGGCTAATAATTAGTTTAATTTCCAACCTCGTTTAAATCGAAGTTAAGAACGCATTTAATAATTCGCTTAATATTCGAATTTCAGAATTGACCGAAACAATGCGTTTTCTCGTCTCTCGGTTATATATAATTAAATTCCCCAATTGTCTCTTTATTAGAAATCAATAGATTGGAATAATTTGATGTGTTTAGAAGGCAATAAACTAAATTAGCAGCAACTATAAATAGCAACCGCTAAATTAGAATGCTATATCACTTCGGAAGATTGTAATCTTAAGCTAAGGGAATGAAGAGTTTCGGCAACAAGTGTTCGTCGGCGAGAAAGTCTTCTATTTTTTTTCCTTTCAGCATCAAAATAAAGACAATTTGAGCTATGCTTATTAATATGAATATAAAAAAGTCAAAATTAACATTTTATAAACTGATAGAAAATGTTGACTTCAGACATAAGTTTCGTTCGTCATTAATATTAGATTTTCATTATCCTTCTTTAGAATTTCTCGAAAGTGGATATCAAAATATAGTTTGAGGGATATTCCTCCGAGGCAATAATCAACTTTCATGTATATTTAGCTCTACTTATTTTCATAGAATTAACTCTTTACGAAGAAAATTTATAAAATACTCTTAAAATGTTTAATCGCTTTGGTCGCATTTAGAAATGTTATTTGAACATCTGGTATTGAAAATTACGGTGTTATTTGTATATTCTTTTAATTATTATATTTTTTATGTATTGTTGCGTCTTAATGGCAATAGTTCTTCCTTTTCTGCAAATAATGGAAAATAGGTAAATCCCTAGAAGATAAGTGTTACGAGATACGTTCAAGGCGTAATGTATATCACAAAATGTCACTCAAAAAGACGGTCGTGAGCGGGTCATCACTACGGAGTTTACTATCGAAGGGCAGAGAGGTCAAAGGAGTTAAAAAAGAGAGAAACTGAGAGTTTAAATTCAAAAGAGAGGCACGAATATTACTGTCACGATGATATATATAATTAAAATACAAAAGGCAAATAAAATGCCGGCAATTTTTAGTGATGAATGTAAGTTCAATTTGTTCGGATCTGACGTAAAGACGGTCGATCGTTGCACAGCGAGCGATTGTCAGTCAATGGTACCAAATAGAGTGTGATGTTTGGTGGGAAACGTGTCACGGTCGGTAGGTGATTTTAGTACAAGGCTCCGAGCCACTTGTGTTCTTACGGGGCATAGCAAATACACAAGTATACATGGAGTTTTCTGCGACAGTATTCTTTGCCACCTCCGTGATCCTTTGAAGCCAAACCTGCAAAACTTCATGCAGGATAACGCTCCCTGCTACAAGGCCAGGTCGGTGAAGACCTTCCTGAATGACGAGTACCTCGCTATCACTAACTGGTTTACCCATAGTTCTGACCTGAATCTAATTGAAAATGTGTAGATGATACTTGGAGAGAGTAATGCGAGGAATCCGAAAAAGGTTTAAGAACTCTACGAAATTCTTCAAGATGAATAGAATAAGATTCCTGCGCAAGTGTCAACAGTTAGTTATATTCTAGTAAAAATTTGTTTCCTTTCACATTCTGATTATTTTGGACAGTTCTATTTTTCTAGTAAAACTTTCTAGTTATAGCACATCATATTGGAAACCTTAGATTTTCTCTGGCAAGAGATATGGAAGATGTTGTGATAGCAATACAGCCTTCCTTATCTTTGGGAGGCATTGTATAGGGCCTTTGAAGTGAAGACATGTTTGAATATTCTAAAGAAAAAAATTATCATCACGATTCAGAGCTGAACTCCATTGGAAAAATTTCGCTGGAATAAAAAGAACTCGCGTCAATCAAAGTTGCCTTTTAATGAAGAATGGAAAAACATTTCTGGTGAAGATTGATGATGGTTAATAGATGACTGACATACCTTTTCCCACGTGGTTGCATTTTAATGAAGAATGGAGCAATATTTCTAATGAAGATTGATGACAGTTAATAGAAGACTGACATACCTTTTCCCACGTTCTTTTAAACCCTTGTTTTGTGTTCACTTTTGTAATGCTGCTAAAAGAATTTTTTCCTGTGTACAGATCATCTATTTTAGCTCCTTAATTATTAAAATATTAATCGAATAAATGTTTAAAAAACCTAAATCAGTTTCATGAATTTAATCTTATGCTCCAAAGTGTATACATAATTTATTATAGAAATTGCATTTTGTAAACGTTCATACCACTTTGATGTATTCGAACCTCACCTTGAGAGAAATGATAAATGGAATTTCAAAATAAAAAAATAGCTATATATTTACATACAATTTTGATGTAATTTTAAAGTTATTTCTATAATTTCTGTCTCCAATTTAAATGAAAAAAATTTAAGACGATATTTGTATTGCCTTTTTCGTGGCTATCAAATGCGACTTACTAGTATACTGTAATTCAAAAAGTTCGTGGAAAAAGATAATTAACCCCCCAAAAAAAACAACAAAGTGAGAGCACCAATTTTTAAATCTTGTCCGGGAACAATAAAGTCCGAGGGTCGAGTTATTATATATATATATATATATAGAGAGGGAGAGGTGATGATGTAGCTGATTAAAATTAAGGCAGAGCAGTTAATAGATAACCCTATTAGAGCAATATGACTTATCTTAAAATGGAGAATCAGAAAAAAAAAGGATCGAATTCTTGGCAGAATTGTAATGGTAAAAGAGTGAATTCACTGAAGCTTTGATGTAGTGTCGCTATAAACTATCCAGAGAGAATCGAAGATTCCACTCATTTTCCACCAGAACCACACTAAGGATTCGATCTTTGTCTGTGATTTCATTTTAATAGAGTTTAAAATCAGGGCTTTGGCAGAGTTCGATTTGAACTTCTTCATAGTTCAAATCGGGTTTAGTCAGAGTTCGAATCGGGCTTAGTCAGAGTTCGAATCGGGCTTAGTCAGAGTTCAAATTGGGCTTAGTCAGAGCTCAAATCAGGCTTCGTCAGAGTTTAAATCGGGTTTTGTCAGAGTTCAAATCGGGCTTTATCTGAGTTCAAATCGGACTCTCTTCAAGGTTCAAATCGGACTTAATCAGAGATCAAATCAGGCTTTTTCAGGGTTCAATTCGGGATTTATCAGAGTTCAAATCGAGCTTTGTCAGAGTTCGAACCTGGCTTTGTCAATTCTTATTTCTCCTTCGCTTCTCCATCACTTCATTTCGCCTCTTTCTTTTATATATCTTGCCATGGCCTTGGGCGTTCACCTCCCTTAGACAAGAAAAGAAATTCGATATTTAATTTTATTTGTTAATTCATTTTCCGGGAATCTTTTGGATCTCATTTGTAAAAGATGTAAAGCGATAACCAACGAAGGCATCGTCCACCGAAGGATTTTAAGAAGTGAAGTTGAAATAAAATGAAGAAAAAAAAAGAGGTCAAAATGTGAGGAAGATGACCACAGATCCTCCTGTACCAATTGGGACCTGGGAGGTTGGGGGCACACAAGACACTTTATGTAAGCTGCAACGTGGTGGATCATGATACGCCTGACGACCCTTCGCAGGGGCATGAAAAGAAAGAAATAAACATAGGAGAAGGGGAATTGGTTGGCACGAATGAGGAATATTAAATCTCCACCACGGGGTTAACACCCCTTCCCTCTCGCCCCTGACTAGAAATCAGTGGATGCAAGGTGAACAAATAGTGGCGACTAGCCTACAATATTAAAGGTAGGTCAAGAACATAGGTGAGAAGGGGATCGAGAAAAAGGGGCGAAAAAAGAGAGATATCGAGAAGGAAGAAAACCAAGGTAGGTTGAGGGCTAATGGAGCCCGAAGGGTGCGCCACTCTGCGAGGTGATAGGTGCAACAGGTGCACGAGACACTCCCTAGGAGGGGCTTAAGAACAGATAGCAGGTGACAGAACGAAGGAAGTAAAGCGGAGCATCGGAATGATAAGATTGGAAACATTTGGGAGGAAATTTTATCTCGATCGGGCAAATGAACCAGAGTCTCTACGAGTGTTCATCCAGGTATTCATTGGTTCAAAGTCATGAGCCCTCTACGAGTGGTTATCCAGATATTCATTGGTTCAAGATCATGAGTCATCTACGAGTGTTCATCCAGGTAGTCATTAGTTCAAAATCATAATCCCTTTACGAGTGTTCATCCAGGTATTGATTGGTTCAAGATCATGAGTCCTCTACGAGTGTTCATCCAGGTTTCATTTGTTCAAGATCATGAGCCCTCTACGAGTGTTTATCCAGGTATTCATTAGTTCAAGATCATGGTTCAAAATCATAATCCCTTTACGAGTGTTCATCCAGGTATTGATTGTTTCAATATCATGAGTCCTCTACGAGTGTTCATCCAGGTATTCATTGTTCAAGATCATGAGTAATCTACGAGTGTTCATCCAGGTAGTCATTAGTTCGAAATCATGATTCCTCTGCGAGTGTTTATCTAGGTATTTATTGGTTCAAGATCATGAGTCCTCTACGAATGTTCATTCAGGTATTCATTGGTTCAAAATCATAAATTCTCTACGAGTGTCCTGCCAGACTCTTTCAGCGTTGAGGCCTCTGCGACGACCCATCGTTCTTATAGAGGATACCAGCTCTTAGGCTCTTTCAACCAAAGATGATGAATCTGTAATAAAAAAGTGAATGAAGTGAGACGGCATAATGAAAGAATAACATCAGTTTTGCCGCATTGTGCAGAGCAACTGTGAAAAGTTTCATCACAAATGATTCATAGAAAACCGAGAAATCCTAAATTTTCCTACCAAGCTATTAGCGTGGTTCAGGGCCTATATATTAATGCTTTATGATAAAATTATAATACTTCCAAACACTATGATTTTGGAAGAAGTGTATGTGTAGTCTTTGGTTAGACATTATGTTGTAAACGAATCACCCTTTTTCAAGATAATGATACTCCTCTGCACAATAAGAAATGAGACAGCCTGATCTGGCCAGTAAATTTTGGTCTCCGTTGAGAAGAAAATGACTCTTCCCTCAAATTATATTTTAACCTAAAACATGTATCTTATACATGAATATTACTTGTATTGGGTTATACACATCAAGTTAATGAGAACAACTATGATTTGTGGATAATATAGACAAATAAATTTGAGATCAGAACATTTCAATCCAAATTATTATAGATGAATGTAGGAATTAAACTATCAAATTATATAATGTGATTCTATAAACGATAAAATTAAAAATATATTATAATCTCTATTTTCAAACCTGCTTTCATATTCCAGGTAATTTTGAATGTAGAAATCCCCCACCCCAATAATAAAAACAATAATAAAATATAACTTTCTAAGTTATAAATTGCAATGCCTGTAATACTTGTGTTATCGTACATAATGGGAAAATTTAAGCATTACGATTAAATGATTCACTGGAATAGCACAACAACATAAATTTCAAATAACTTCCTAATAGAGAGAAATATTCTGGAATGTATGTTAATCAAAATAATGGCCAATTTTTATTTGAGTAGAGACACTTTTTGATAAGACATACACCACTGTCTACTATAAGAGAAAATAAAAACTACCGCCCTCTCTCAACTATAATCTCTCTTCTTCCATAAAGATAACTCAAAGAATTTGGGCTGCATAGAAGTTTTACATTTAAATCAAAAGATATTTTGCTTCCATTTTATAAACGCTCGCTATACCTCACCTAAAATCGGGGGTTAAATTTTCGTCACCTTAAATGCAAAAGGATGGAGCGGTTAGCTAAGTAAACACGCTCAACAATTTAACTCTTTTAACAAGAATCTAGAGCTAGAATTCTAATTGGTTGGCTCAAGTCAAGGGCCTTGCAGCTTGCGTGGATGATGAACTTTCTTGTGGGTTGATGTGAAGGCTGGCACTTAGCGTGGAGCGATGAGGGTAGCCGAGCGAGGTTTATGTGAATAACAATAACACTGGTCTGCGTCAAAAATGTACCATTTGGTTTTGTATAGTGTTTCTTAATAAAATTTACCTCCTAAATCCGAATCTGTCATCCGTTTTTCTCTATCACCTCCAGTTTTTGAGATACAGGGGGTGATAATAATTTTATAGTTTATACATCTCCTATATTACATCAAATTTCAATAGTTTTTGCACTGCTCTATTCGCAGTAAATTTTGTGTACATTTTAAGTAATTATGCAAATAGGTTTATATTTTGCAGGTTAAAAATTGCTTAGCATTATAATAATAAGAATAATAATAATAGTGGTTGAGTTAAAAATGAACAGAAAATGTAAGAATAACTCCGACAGATTTTGCTATGTTTGCGACAAAGTGACTTTTACCGAGCAGCAAAGTACAATCCCTCCTGTAATTAAATCTTTGTATCATGCATATTTTGGAGTAAGGCTAAGAGATCAAGATAAAAGTTTTGAACCACATATCTGCTGCAAGGGATGCTACATAAGTTTAAGACGCTGGAGTCAGGGCGAACAGAAGTCCCTCTCTTTTGGTGTTCCCATGGTGTGGAGAGATGGCAGAGACCACACTACGGACTGCTATTTTTGCATGACAAATCTTAAAGGTGAGAATTGTATGAAGTATTTAAGCTTTCTGTATTATACTGGCTCCTGAAAATGTCATTATTATGCAAAGACTTAGCATAAAATTAAAAACTAACATAGTTCACTTCAGCATGAACATATCCTTTACTAAACATTTATGTACTATCTGCAACTCCAAATTAATTCCTTTATGTAATATGCAATTATATTTTCCACAGGTATAAATAAGAAGAATAAACATAGTGTGGCATATCCGGATGTTCCTTCTGCCATCAAACCCCTGCCCCATGGCCCAGGAATTCCTATACCTTCTCCCCCTGAACATATAGAGGTACATGAAGCAATTAATATGGAAGTTAACCAAGATTATGACACATCTGAGTCTTATCAGGTTTCCACACATGATATGGTCGCAAGACCATTCACTCAAGTTCAGTTAAATGACCTGACCAGGGATCTGGGGGTTTCAAAGGCGAATACACAACTTCTTGGCTCTCGACTTCGTGAAAGTAATCTTCTCGCTTAAGAAACAACATTTAGGGGAGTACAGAAATAGAGAACAAGAGTTTCGAAGCTATTTTGTACAGCATTCTTCCAGCTCTTTAGTATACTGCGCCAATATTAAAGGACTTGTTGAGGCCCTTGGAATTCCCTACAACCCATTAGAATGGAGACTGTTCATAGATTCCTCCAGTAGAAGTTTAAAAGCTGTGTTACTGAATATTGGTAACAAGATAGCTTCCGTTCCTATAGGCCATTCAATCAAACTTACTGAAAGTTATGAAAATATGAAAAAAATGCTGGATGCAATAAATTACTCTACCCACAATTAGAGGATATGTGGTGACTTAAAGGTATGATCATTTTACACTTGGCATTTCTAAGCTTTTTGATATTGACATTTTCATTTTTAATTGTTAATACTTGTATACACCTTTTGGTCAACTTACATTTTACAAGAATGCAAATCTGGAAATCATGAGTCATTTTTGAGTTATATTTTTTGTTGAAGTGTGTCCCTATAGGTTAATGCATCCTATTGGGTTAATGAGGAACTTATCCTAATTGAGAAGGTATACAACACAACTCAATAAACTCAAAATAAGATGTACATATATCCAATTAGTTCCAATACGATGATTTAATGCATCGGCATACAGGATTTTTCAGTACATATTCATATTCTTATTGTTTTAAGAAATATTACTTTGAATTTGTTTTTAGAAATATTACACTGAATTTACATACCGTGCTTAATTTTTTTCAGGTAGTGTCTCTTACGCTTGGGACGCAAACAGGCTACATGAAGCATCCCTGTTTCCTATGTTTATGGGACAGTCATGCAAATAGTATGCACTATGAGAAGAAGGTTTGGCCTCCACGAGAAGCATTTAGAATTAGATCAAACAATGTGATAGCTGAACCTTTAGTGCCTCTTCAAAAAATATTCCTCCCTCCACTGCATATAAAGCTTGGCATAATGAAAAATTATGTCAAAACCCTTAATAAAGTAGGCCAAACTTTTGAATTTCTTCTTCAAAAATTTCCACAAATCAGTGACGCTAAGCTCCATGGGGGAATTTTTGATGGACTTCAAATCAGGAACTTGATCAGCAATTTGATGCATCAATGAAAGACATAGAAAAAGATGCCTGGAAAGCTTTCAAAGCTCTAGTTAACAATTTTCTAGGCAATAAAAGAAGCCTAGAAGAATATGTTGCCCTGGTCAATCAGCTCTTAACAAGTCTCAAACATTTGGGAGCTCGAATGTCTATAAAGATACACTTTTTACAGTCCCATCTGGATTATTTTCCCGACAACTGCGGGGATTACAGTAAAGAACAGGGGCAAAGATTCCACCAGAAAATAAAAACAATGAAATCCAGGTACCAGTGTAAATGGAACGGAAACATGCTTGCTGACTACTGTTGGTGTTTGAAGCGTGATGCACCAGATGACAGGCACAAACGAAAATCGTCAAGGGCGTCTGTTCTTCGAAATTATAATTATTTTCTTTATTATGTTGCATTCTTTTATTTTTTTTTAATTGAAAGAATTATAGTTTACATACGTGTATTCCTGTTTATATGATATAACAGTAATAATGCATTATTAGATAGAGAAAGTTGTTTTTTTTTTAAAGTTAGAAAAAATGAGGTAATCTCAATCAAAATGGTGTATGGTGTACTGAGAAAATCTGACCTGATTGAACAAATATACATTCATTTTTGAGCTCAGGAGGTTGGATTCATTAAGAAACCACAAAGAAATCCTGGTGAACATAAATTTTTTTTTCAAACGCAGGCCTGTGTAATCATTCTATCATGAGTGAAAGAATTAATAGGCCACGAATGGCCTAAGGTTGCAAGGAGTAACCATCATAGATTTGCCAGCGGTCAATTGCTGCGCTAATGACATCGTAAACTGGGACGCGTTCAAAGCAGAACAAATAAATGTAAAATAAATATATGTATCCAAGCTGAGGATCTTAATTTACTATCAGGGAATATCAACCTGTTCACGGTCAACTTATCTACCTTACTAAAACGTTTCGCTGATGTAAAGTTGTTATTAGAGGCGTGATGATAACAGAGTCGTCACTAGAAATAAAGACTTCAAGACGTCAAATTATTTAGTATGAAATGAGTTACCTTAGCAAGTGGTTGTACGATTAAGGATAGAATTGACCGATATTACCATTAAAATTACCATTCAAAGGCAATGGCGTTTAAAACTGATACTCTATTTATGAGTATAAGCCATTTTATCTTTACCCCTTCCCTCCACAAAGATACCCACTTATAAGGTATGTAACTGATACCCATCTGCCCGCATTGATACCCTCTACTTGTTTATTTTTCTTTCTTTGGCTGACCTTGCGAGAGCCTTAGAGGAGTTTTTGCTTGACCATAATTCTGTAATAACTTTGATGGCTACTGCCTTCAAACACCACCTCCACTCTGATATAATATTAAAAAACACGCACTCTCATGGCACTACCCTAATTCGTGAAAAGCTGAATAAGTACACCTCCATCATCCTGAGACTCCAAAACCGCAGAAGATTGCGGATGGCCGAAGCCGTCATTATTCAAATGAAGAAACCGGTAATTAACGCACAACTTCAACCCGAAAACATACTCCCGCGACATCTCGGCGTCTCCGAGTTGACTGCCGTTAGAAGAAGCACGTTTTCAATGGAGTTCTGAAAAACCCATTTTTACGCGAAACGACATTTTCAATTGTCGCTGTTCATAAATAAGAAAATTACTTATCTTTCAAATACTCATCCCCAAACTTTTCTTTTTAAAACTCTTTTAGAAAAAGTAGAAACCAATTTATAGTTTTTCCCTAATAGCAAAAATCCAGGGGATATCTAATATTTTTTGCGTAAAACTAATATTTTTACTCGGTTAATATTGTTTTTGCCTAAAAACTTATCGATCTGACAGAACAAACTATAATCCATTGTGGTTGCGAAAGTAATGAAAAGGAATTGACCCAGCTAGGAACTAGCAGAGACAGCATTTGCTACGGAGGATCTCTCAGAGCTAACATATCAAAACAGCATTTTTTTACTTCTATTTAATGAGTTTATATCAAATTTAATAGTCATTGTCTATTATCGTACAATGACATTTCTAATTTGAGCAGTTTGAATTAAAACTAAATAAAACAACATAATCGTGGAAAACCATATAAACAATTATATGTAGATAGGTAACACCTGCCATAAGTTAGAAACATTCTAGCCAGAATTCAAGCAAGAACATTTTTCCTTAAGCCATGTAGATTATACCTGACCTTTTCTCCAAATATCAAATTAATCTTTTAGTCACAAAAATGTATTTATTTTGTATTAATAAACATCAAGTTAATTGATCGCTAGCTGGATCTACTAAATCGACTTTTTTATAAGTTAACCAGCAATAACAATCGTAACAACTCCACTGGTTGAGAAACAAATTTATTTCGCGGTTTCATAAACATATATCTTCAGCAACTAGAATTTTTGGATCAATTTTGTTTTGTGGACCTCAAGAAGAAAGAGGAGGGGGTAGAATATAACACTCTTCTAAAGAGTCAAAAAAAGGAAACACTTTGGATGCTCAAAACTCAAGGCTCATCAAGCTCTTTTAAGTGACCAGAACTGCATATGCTGTTTCTTCGTTGTGATATTATTTCTATTTTAAACTATGAATAACGTCATCACAACAGAGGGAACCAATCGATAGTCCCCTAAACCGATCGCCTTTGGCATATCGGTTATTATTCAGAGCTTCAACCATGCGACCATGAAGGAAAAACGATGACAATAATCATCAATAGTTTCAGTGTCGATATCCAAGGATTCACTATGGAATTTTTCCACAGGAAACTGAAAATGAGGAATGAATAAACCTCATTGGGAAACTGAAGGAACCTGGTAGTGACATGGTTGAGCATCGAACTTTAGAATAAGGAAGAGAAGTGTTAAAAGCAGGAAAGAAATCAAGTATAAATCAGTTAAGGAAAATGGTTTTCAGGATAGAGGTTTGGACAGAGATATCGCATCACATACTGACCACTTTAACTGCTTAGATTAAAGGGAACATAACATTGACGAATCAAAAGAAGTTGGTCCAAAAATACCCAGAACTTAAATATAGAAAAATATATCTTGAATTTGCCTGTCCAAGTGGTTAGACTTTATAAAATGAATTTAATTTTAATATCGATTCCTTTCATTTCTTCACCAACCATCATCCTCACCAACCCTCCACCTCACCAACCATCCACCTCCGCAACCCTCCACCTCACCAACCCTCCACCTCTCAACCATCTATTTGCCCAACCATCCAACTTGCCAACCATCCACCTCCACAACCCTCCATCTCCCAACCATCCACACCCACAACCCTGCACCTCCCAACCCTCCATCTCCCAACCCTCCATCTCCCAACCCTCCACCTCTCAACCATCCACCTTTGAAACCATCCACCTCCCAACCATCCACCTTTGAAACCATCCACCTCCCAACCCTCTACCTCCCAATCACCCAACTCCCAACCCTCACCTCTCGACCCTCCACCACTCTACCATCAACCTCTCCAACCAACCACCTCACTAACCATCCACCTCCCCAATCCACCAGCTCAACAACCCTCCACCTCCCAAACACCTCACTTACCTAACCCTCCACCTCCCCAACCCTCCACTTACCAAACGCTTCACCACCCCAACCCTGCACCTCCCAACTCTTCATATTTTCAACCATCCACCACCCAACCATCCAACTCACTAACCATCCATCTCACAAACCCTCCACCTCCCCAAGCCTGCACCTCCACAACTCTCCACCTCCCCAACCACCGACATCCTCAAAATCCACTTCCCTAAACCCCACCTCTCCAATCTTCAACCTCTCCAACCCTCCACCTACCAAACGCTTCACCTTTCCAACCCTCCACCTCCCCAACCCTCCACCTCTCCAACCCTCCACCTACCAAATGCTTCACCTCTCCAACCCTCCACCTCCCCAACCCTTCACCTCTCCAACCATCTACTTACCAAACGCTTTACCTCTCCAACCCTCCACCTCCCCAACTATCCACATCCCCAACCTTCCACCTCACCAACCATCCACCTCACCTACCATAAACTTCACCAACCATCCTCCTAACCAACCATCCTCCTAACCAACCATCCACCTCAAAACCTAACACATGCCCAACTCACCAACCCACCACCTCACCTACCTTCCCCCTTAACAAAACACTCTTTCTCCAACCCTCCACCTCCCCAACCACCTCCACCTCACCAACCATTCACCTCACCAAGCATCCACCTCCCGAACCCTCCAACTCCCGAACCCTCCACCTCCCCAACACACCATCTCCCAACCCACCAACTCACCAACCAACCACCTCAGTAACCATCTACCTCTCCAACCTCATCCACCTTACCAACCTTCCACCTCCCCATCCATCCATCTCCCCAACCCTACACCTCACCAGCCATCCATCTCACCAACCATCCACCTCCCCAACCATCCACCTCCAACCTTCTACCTTTCCAACCATCTACCCCCCAACCATCCCCCTCACCAACCATCCAACTCTCCAACCCTCCACCTCAAAACCTAACACCTCACCGCCAATCCACCTCCCCAACCCCCCACCTCACCAAATATCCACCTCCGCAACCCTCCACCTCTCAATCATCCACCTCCGTACCATCCACCTGCCCAACTATCCACCTGCCCAACCATCCACCACCCAACCATCCACCTACCAACCCTTCACCTCACCATCTATCCACCTCCGCAACCCTCCACTTCCCAACCATCCACCACCCAACCATCCACCTCCCAACCATTCACCTCCCAACCCTCCACCTCCCAACCATCCACCTGCCCAACCATTCACCTCACCAACCCTCCACTTCCCAACCCTCCATCTCCCAACCCTCCACCTCACCACCCTCCACCTCACAACCCTCCACCTCCTAACCCTTACCTCCCAACCCTCTAACTCCCAACCCTCCACCTCCCTAACCATCCACCTCACTAACCATCCACCTCCCCAACCATCCACCTCCCCAACCATCCACCTCCCCAACCATCCACCTCCCTAACCCTCCACCTCCCCAACCTTACACCTCACCAGCACTCCACCTCAGCTACCCTTCACCTCTCTACCCTCCACCTCCCAACCCTTCACCTCTCCAACCTTCCACCTCCCCAACCATCCACCTCACCAACCATCTACCTCTCCAACTATCCACCTCCACAACCTTCCACCTCACCACCACTCCACCTCACCCACCCTCTACCTCTCCAACCCTCCATCTCCCAACCCTCCACCTCCCCAACCATCCGCCTCACCAACCATCCACCTCACCAGCCATCTACCTCTCCAACCATCCACCTCCCCAACCCTCCACCTTACCAACCCTCCACCTTCCCAACCTTTCCCCCTTCGCAACAATCCTTCATTCTAGTTTCGAGAAACACGGACCCCACAGCCGACTAACCCCACTAACCCCTCCTACCAATTTTCAGACTTTGTAAGACAAGTTGCTCATTTCATTATTGTTATCACATGTTGTCCTTATTTTATGTTGTTACCTAAAACTAAAAAACAGAAACTAACGAAGGTATCTTTTCAATAAGGTTTGTAAGGAAGGTTCATTAAAGGATATGGTGAAGATGTAATAGGAAGTGTGACAGATCGAACACGATAGGGCCGGGACGCCATGCAATTCCCCAAATGTCAGCTACAGCAAGGTTTTCCAAGCTAAACGTAACGCCCTCTTGTGGGGGCAGAGATGAACTGATTTTTACAAGCTGCCAACGAGAGTAAAATGGCAGAGAAAAAAATAAAAATTTAGCGAATAAAGAAAAGATTGAATAAAGACTAAAAAGTTTGTGGTGAGAATTTTGGTCGCGGGAGCCACTGTTTGCAGATGACAACTGCAGTTTGCGAAAGAAAGCGAAAGAGGGAAAGGAGAGGCAGAAGGAGAGATAGGAAAAGGGAGAATATTTATTACAATAAATATTTAATTTAACGATAATAATTGAATTTGATAAATAATATGGTAATAACTAAAAGATTGTCATAGTCATTTAAATAAAAATTGTTAATGATAATTATATATATATATATATATATATATATATATATATATATATATATATATATATATATATATATATATACATATATATATAAAAAGAGAGAGAGAGAGAGAAAATGAGGAAAATGCTCTAGGAAAATCAAACTGCCTAAGAAGGATAAATAGATTAATTACCTTGCATTTTAGGCTATTTAATTACATGCCGGTAACTCTAATGTTAAGTCGGCCCAATTAATGAACGCTTGTTATTTTGCTAAGTCTTCGACTACGGATACGCGCCTGTCTACGTGTGTACCTTAGATTCCTGCGGGTTTAACCTAATATAAATATAAGCCAGTTTTACTTTCTCAGATACACAAGAAAAGGAGAAGAAGAGGTAGGTCTTCTTCACTGTAAGGACACTTGCTCTAAGAAGGACGTTTATGTATACCAAAGTCTCTGTTTTAATTTTAATTCCTGTAACTTGTTTTCCTCCTTAATTCAATGCTTATTTAGTCTTTTTTTTAGTTTTTTAAGTCTTTCTTCACAATAAATCTTCTTAAGACCATAATTTCCTATCTTAAGATCCCCGACAAAGTTTTCCTATAGTTGTAACAAATATTTTAATTTCCCCACCAAAATTCCCAGCAACAAGATTTTTCTCTTTGATGTTTTTTATATATACTTATCTTGATACACAAACGCTTCACGTTTCGCCATACATTTCTTGCATGGCGAAACGTGAAGTATTTGTGTATCAAAAGGGAACCACGTACCGTGTGTTTAAGAGGTCATTATTAGTGCTCTCTCCCGTTTTGGAAAATAAATCCCATCTTCCACCACCTTGGCTCTCTTAGCAGCTTCATCTTGACCACGGTTTCGTATGGAAATGCAAAAAAGATCAGAAGCTGTCTAAGATGGAAAATCTTTGTGCTGGAGTAGACTTCAACATTCTTTCCAGTTGGGGAGAACCAAGACATTAACTTAGAATTCTTAAGTGTTCAAAATTTTCTTGGAATAGAAAAGTGAGACAATTTACATTTCTTAGGTCTATTGATTTAACTCTTTTGATAAGAGTTTTTACTTTACTTCGCTTTTCTCAGAATTAAATCGAAAACCAGAAAGTTTGTAAGGAGAGATCAGTAAAGAAAGTAGTGAAGGTAGAAAAACTGAAAATGTGCGAAAGATAACCGCAGATCCAAATGTATATCATCCTTTAGATGGCTGCTACAGTGTAGATTCCATACTAGACCAGATAACCACCTCAGAGGGGTTTTTTTTTTTAAATACTAAAATGAATATCGTCGACGCGGTTATCTTAGTTTGGTTATGACTTATGTTTTTTATCAAAGTTATTTCTAATAATTCTTTTATAATATCAAAAAAACAAAATGGTGGAGTTGAGAAATAAATATAAGTATCCAAATTTTGTGAATTTTTTAAAACCAAAGAATTACAAATGGTGAAATTCAGAAAATTTATTTTTATATATCTTCTTCTATAACTATATTTTAGCAACGGGATATTTTGAAAGGGGGAAATTTAGTTTAGAGTTCCTTTTTAAAATTATTATAATTAGCGAAGTTCAGAAAATTGCTAAAAATTTAACCATGGCTGCTTTTTTTCAGATTTCAAATTTTAATCTTAGTAGCGAAGCGCAAGCTCCCCATGTATGGGATAGTTGCGAAGCCATTGCCTGGTCTATTTAGAAACTATTTACACAAAAGGTGAATGTTATTTTCGTTTTCAACAAATCCCAATTAACCAAGCAAATCAATCAAAATCTAACCTGCCTAGCGCACCCTTTACCTAACCTCGCTTTAACAAGGGCTATTAGAAATTACTCTAAACAATATTAAAATACATCTCGCACTTTTCTTAAAGCTTTGGGTAACTCTTGTAACCAAACGAACCACTCAGTTCTTACTGTCCGGGGATTAAAATGCTCATTGGTACTATAAATTAAATCCCAATTTATATTTGGTATAAATATAATTAGCAAGAACCATTTTTCTAGCCATATAAACAATTCTGGACTTGTAGTGGTGACCGAATTCCTCGTGATACAATTCAAAAATACCACAGTCATTTTACCAGAGCACAATCGCGGAAATCTATCTCCCATAACTTTTAAAATTACATTGGCTGGACCCAAGAATGAGTGCCTAATAGAATTGGAAGCCGGGTAACATTAATAATCTTCTTAGAAACCTAAATTTACAACAATTAAAGAGATAAAAATAATTGCACATATTGGCCACCGTAATTACCCTTTGAAAATTTCGTGTAGAGGCTTTTTCAAAAGTTTCGTTACACTCGTTTTTTATAACTGTCGAGAGATTTACGTGTGCGATGAAAAAAGTTCCGTCAAACGAACTTTAAGTTTACTTTTCCAGCACGTGTCATTAAAGCGTCTTTACAATTTGTGCAGTTCTGTCGAGATGGAAGTGAACAGAATCGAGATCTCTGTTCTCTTTCGCGCGGTTACAATAAGTCCGACATCGCAAAGCGACTAAACGTCACGTGGATGACTGTCCACAGAGTCGCGGATAAGGTCAAGAACGGGAAACACCTTAAAGATCGACGTCTTTTAGATATACCTTAAGTTGTCAGCCGTTTGGCTGTGAGGATGGGGGGGCCTTCGAAAGTGCCCTAACCCTCTATGACCCATTGGCGTTCCACAGCGACATTAGATTTCATAGAACTTAATTACTTTATTCACAATGTTTCCTTCAATAACTGCGTGAAATTAGATAAAAATATGTAGCTAAGAAACTATCTGAACAATAATTTGTGAAGTATTTCATTCAAGTGCCTTTATACCAGTTGCCCAATAGCCGTTATTTCTAAAAAATAACTTGGGTCATAGAAAGCTAAAGCAAAAAATGACTGCGTTCGCGTAAAGATTACATATATCGGTAGCTAGGGTGTCAAAAGCTATCGAGAACGAGGGAGGTAAGAGCTAGAGGTGAGTTGAAAGGCGTCTGCTTCCCGACCTGAAAGAACAATGTCGTCGCTTTATCAATGACTTGAAGAGTCATGGCAATCGAATTCTCTTTTTTCTGGTAAAAAGTACATTCACGGTCGATCCGGTCATCAACAAGCAAAAGGACTACATGTAAAGCTTTGGCCAGGACGTCTCCAAAGTCCACTAACAGTCTACGACCAGGCATATAGCCTCTGTGATGATACTCGGCGTCGTAGCTTCGAATGGCGAGAAGATACTATTGGTGTGTTTCGCGATAGGTTACAAGCTCACCGCGGTCCATTTCAGGGGTTCCTTGGCCAGGAAAGCCCTGCCCTCAGTGTGGGCCCACCCGGCCAACCTGTACAAGAGTAGTTGAGGTCGAACATGTACTTCTAGTTGAAGGACTTTTTGACACCACAGTCGCCTGACCTCAATGCTCTCGACTACAACGTGTGATCACATTTCGAGGGCGAGGCCGGCAAGGTCCGCCACAGCAACATCGACGAGTTGAAGCGTTCTCTCAATCTCGTGGGGGCCAACATAAGGAAGAACTTTGTCCACAACGTGTGTACGGCCTTCATGTCTCGCCTTGAGCGTGTACTCGCTGCCGAGGGCGACTGCATTTATAAATACTAAATTTAATCACATATTTATATGTTAAAACAATAAAAATGTGTCTAACTGCATCAAAATTATCATTGTGCTATTTGTTGAGATTGTCGTAACGAATCTAGCAGGACTTCTGCAATGCAATACTCGCTGCTATAAAAATCCAGAATAGATTTAAAATAACTTCGGACGTTATCAATACCAAACAAAAAAAGATGAAAGCCCTTCAATATAAATGTTAAAACCTTTAATAGATCGATAAAAGATCCTCGTATCAATTAACAATCTCACCACCACTCGCGTCCATCTTCATCTACATACTACATCACGACGAGGACTTAGGCGCGATACTTAAACATTTCGACAAAGATCAAGTTTGCGCCAAGGTTAGCAGTATACTGATCGCTTCCCGTGATCTGGGACAGGGTCGGTATTACTCTAATATCTTTTTGGGGTTTGGGACGAGGTCGGTAAGCCTTGATATCCTCCTGTTTGTTTGGGACAGGTTCAGTAGTACTTTGATTTGTTATAGTGGTTTGGGAGAGGGTCGGTATTTCCCTTATATCTTCTACTGGTTTAGAGAGAGTCTGTAGTACTCTATTATCTTCTAGCAGTTTAGGACATGTTTAGTAGTACTCTGATCTTCTGGTGGTTTGGAACAAGGTCGATATACCCTTATCTCTTCTGGTGGTTTAAACAACTTCTGTAGTACTGATATCTTCTGGTAGTTTGAGATCTTGTTGGTTGTACTGTGATCTCTTCTGTCTGTTTAGGGGTAGGTTGCTAGTTTCTGATATCCTCTGGTTGTTTAGGACAAGCTCAGTATTAATTTCATCTTGTCGAGTAGTTTGGGACAGGTTCAGTATTATTCCAAATTTCCCTAGTGATTTGGGAGATGTTTGATAGTATTTTGATCAATTCTTGTGATTTCAACAGGGTCGGTAGTACTCTAAAATCTTCTAGTGGCTTGAAACAAGTTTGATAGTAGCCCAATCTCATCTGTTGATCAGGAAGATAATCTTCCTTCTTTGGCCAATTTGTGTTATTATGAGCCTGCAGTATTCCGCCTAACTTATGCCTCAATGGCGGCGGACAAAATGCTAGGATGGCATTTAGGCCGGTGATCTCGAAGGTAATGGAAAAAAAGGGGGAGAACTGTTCAAGATCATGGTTTATAAGTTTGGTAAAAGCTATCTTCGATATCTTCTTTATCTCAAATACATACCTAATTTCTGGACTTTTAATTTTCTGTAATCATTTTATCTGAAACTATATTCACGAATATATGGTTGGCCAGAAAGTCCTGAGCCATTTAGTAAGCGGAAAGAAAACAACAAAGTATAATGGAGCAACACCAGAATCGATTGCATTAAATGGATTTTGTTCACAAGAATCCCCGATTGGATCCATATGACCTCACCGAAGCACAAGCTGCCCATAGAGTAGAGATTTGCAGCCAATTTCCCAATAAACAAATGGACAGCCGATTCTGGAGCCGAATTGTCATATCAGATGAGAAGTGGGTGTACTTGGTTAATCACGATTTGGAGAAAAAATGGGTTCCGCGAGGTGAACAATCGGTATCCGCTCCACAACGGAATTGGTTTGACAAGAAGATCATGATCTCTGTCTGGTGTAATTTCTAAGGAATATTGCGTTTTAAACTTGTTCCACATGGCTGTGCCATCAACGCTAAACTCTATTGCTAGCAGCTAGACCGCGTGTACGAGAAACTAAAGAAGAAGTATCCTCCTTTGATCGATCGAGGTCAGGCTTTGTTTCAGCAAGACAAGGCGAGGCCACACACTGCCAGGTTGACTATGGATAAATTCAAACAGATGGACGGTGTTGAGATTCTTCCACATCCACCATTCAGTCCCGATGCTGCTCCAAGTGACTATGATCTATTTTGCTCAATGGCACATTTGCTCCGCTACAAGCGATTCAACACTTTGGGGGGAGTGAAGGAAGCACGTTTACATTTTATTTTATTCAAAACCAGCTGACTGGTTTTTATTCAAAGCCAGCAGACTGGTTTTTATTCAAAGCCAGCTGACTGGTTTTTATTCAAAGCCAGCTGACTGTTTTTTTTATTCAAAGACAGCAGAATGGTTTTTATTCAAAGACAGCTGACTGGTTTTTATTCAAAGCCAGCTGACTGGTTTTTATTCAAAGCCAGCCTGCTGGTTTTTATTCAAAGCCAGCTGACTGTTTTTTTTATTCAAAGAAAGCAGAATGGTTTTTATTTAAAGCCAGCTGACTGGTTTTTATTCAAAGCCAGCAGACTGGTTTTTATTCAAAGCCAGCTGACTGATTTTTATTCAAAGACAGCAGACTGGTTTTGATTCAAAGCTAGCCGACTGTTTTTTATTCAAAGCCAGCTGGCTGTTTTTTATTCAAAGCCAGCTGACTGTTTTTTATTCAAAGCCAGCTGACTATTTTTTTATTCAAAGACAGCAGAATGGTTTTTATTCAAAGACAGCAGACTGGTTTTTATTCAAAGCTAGCTGACTGGTTTTTATTCAAAGCCAGCTGATTGGTTTGTATTCAAAGCCAGCTGACTGTTTATTTATTCAAAGCCAGCTGACTGGTTCTTATTCAAAGCCAGCTGACTGGTTTTTATTCAAAGCCAGCTGATTAGTTTGTATTCAAAGCCAGCTGACTGTTTATTTATTCAAAGCCAGCTGACTGGTTTTTATTCAAAGCCAGCTTACTGGTTCTTATTCAAAGCCAGCTGACTGGTTTTTATTCAAAGCCAGCTGACTGGTTTTTATTCAAAGCCAGCTGACTGGTTTTTATTCAAAGCTAGCAGACTTGTTTTTATTTAAAGCCATCTGACTGGTTTTTATTCAAAGCCAGCTGACTGGTTTTTGTTCAAAGCCAGCTGACTGGTTTTTTGTTCAAAGCCAGCTGACTGGTTTTTATTTAAAGCCAGCTGACTGGTTTTTATTTAAAGCCAGCTGACTGGTTTTTATTCAAAGCTAGCTGACTGGTTTTTGTTCAAAGCCAGCTGACTGGTTTTTATTCAAAGCCAGCTGACTGGTTTTTATTCAAAGCCAGCTTACTGGTTTTTATTCAAAGCCAGCTGACTGGTTTTTATTCAAAGCTAGCTGACTGGTTTTTATTCAAAGCCAGCTGACTGTTTTTTATTCAAAGCTAGCTGACTTGTTTTTATTTAAAGCCATCTGACTGGTTTTTATTCAAAGCCAGCTGACTGTTTTTTGTTCAAAGCCAGCTGACTGGTTTTTTGTTCAAAGCCAGCTGACTGTTTTTTATTTAAAGCCAGCTGACTGGTTTTTATTTAAAGCCAGCTGACTGGTTTTTATTCAAAGCCAGCTGACTGGTTTTTGTTCAAAGCCAGCTGACTGGTTTTTATTCAAAGCCAGCTGACTGGTTTTTATTCAAAGCCAGCTGATTGTTCTTTATTCAAAGTCAGCTGACTGGTTTTTATTCAAAGCCAGCTGGTCGTTTTATTCAAAGCCAGCTGACTGGTTTTTATTCAAAGCCAGCTGACTGGTTTTTATTCAAAGCCAGCTTAGTGTTTTTTATTCAAAGACAGCAGACTAGTTTTTATTAAAAGCCAGCTGACTGGTTTTTATTCAAAGCCAGCTGAGTGGTTTTTATTCAAAGCTAGGTGACTGGTTTTTATTCAAAGCCAGCTGACTGGTATCTCGGACAAATTTGGATGTTGGCTGATCGCTGGAAGAAGATCGTAGACAATGATGGAGTTTATATTGTAGAATAAATGTTGGTGTTGCTCTATGAAAAAAAAAATTATTTTTTTTCGCGTCATAAGTGAGTCAGGACTTTCTGGCCAACCATATATTATATTAGTGTGTATCCCAATGATTTCCTATGTTTTAAGGTCCTCTCAAAATCGTACAACCTATATCTTTCAGGTATATTGAAAAAAAAAACACTTTATTATATTAAGTTTCGGTGAAAAAAGAAGAAAAATGAAATGAAATAAAATATGTTAAACTTAATAAAAAAGTTAAAAAATGTAGGATTAAAATAGATTCAAGAACATTTAAACATTCTCCATTCTTCTATTAGGTCTCTCATTCATAACAGACAAAAGGAGAATAGAAAGACAACGATGTCGTTTCTTTTAGTTGTCCCTTAAAGATATCCCTCTAAATAGCCGTCCTTTAAAGATATCGCTCTATGTCGCCGTCCATTAAAGATAATGTACACTGTAGTCGCCCCTTAAAGATATCGTGTTATGTAGCCGTCCCTTCAAGATATCGCTCTAAATGGCCACCCTTGAAAGATAGCGCTCTATCTAGTCGTGCTTAAAGAAATCTCTCGATGTAGCCTTCCCTTAAAGATATCACTTGATGTAGCAGTCCTTTAAAGATATCGCTCTAAATAGCCGTCCCTTTAAGATATCCCTCCATTTAACCGTCCCGTAAGGATATCGCTCTAAATAGCCGTCCTTTAAAAATATCGGTCTATGTAGCCGTCCCTTAAAGACTGCTTAATGTAGCCGTCCCTTAAATATTTCGCTCTAAATAGTCTCCTTTAAAGCTATCGCTCCAAATGGCCGTTTTTTGAAGATATCGCTCTATGTAGTAGTCCGTCCCTCAAACCTGAATAAATGCCTAGAAAACTCAAATATTGTTCTTATTTCGGTTATTTTGTGGAAAGAAATTGATAAAAGCCATATTCTTTTATATAATTTATGCAATAGCTATGAATTGCTTACAAAATTCGTATAATTTTAATATATTTTAGAGCAGTTCAAACACACGTCACTGGTGTAGGTTTTTTTTATTATTTAATCGATTGATATTTGAATAATTTCTGTGATATCGTAAATGTTGCATATTATTTATAAGTGCAATGCAAATATCCAGAGACGTAAACAATTTATTCCAGCAATATTATTTTGCTTATGACCTTTTTAGCATTTATAGCTGATAAGCCTTTGCCATAATTAAATGTAGAAAGGCATTTTTTTTAGCACGTTTAACGACCTCTTTCACCCTTTTCTGGGTCTAAGCAGGCGTGAACAAGATAGTATTTGATTTCAAAGAGTTTTAAAAGATGAGCCGAGAGAGAGAATACTACTTTCTCGTGCTGGCTACTATCCCAGTGTTCGGTTGAAGGAGGGGTATTACACCTCGACCACCATCCACCCTCTTGCGGGGAAATTTGAAATGTATTAGGGGGAACTTTGTTAAATTTCTCCTTATGGTATATTTGGTAAAAGGGGTTCTTTTAATTAAATTCCTTTTTTTACTAATTCTTTCGGGTCTTGCCTCTGTGAATGTCATGTAAAAACAATTCCTTAATACATAAATCTAATGTTTTTGTATCTTTGTGCTATTGAAACTAAAAGTGTCTCTCTAGATTCACTCTTCTTGCCAACAGTATAAAGTTTTCTTTCAAAAGAGAAAAATATTTTTCTTCTCTCCTCGTTTCATTAATCGTAAAAAAAAAATGTTCTTGTTCCATTAGGTGCAAAATAGCCCCATAACATTATGTTTCCTCTAACCGGTGTTTTACATCCGCTATGGCGTTTTTCGGAAGGAGCGCTTTACCAGCCTTTCGCCAAACATGGCTACTGCAGTTATATACAATTAGTTCAATTTTCTTTTCTTTACTCCATGATACTTCATTCCAAAATGTTTTATCACGACGAACGAACTCCTTGGCAAATCGGTCCCTTGCTGCAAATTGCATTTTATGAAGATAACGTTTCTCCGTATCCCGGTATCTGTGAAGGCTATTTTGATGTAGGAATATCTTTATGTTCGTCTCTGAAACATTAACTCCATTTGTAGCCATAACTTAATATACGAGTATTTGACTTTTAGTAATGGACGGGGAAACTTCGAACTTCCTTAGTATTGTGAATATCACTCGATAATAATTTCGATTTACTTCCAATATATACCAGTTTTTATTGTTGCAGTAGATTTATACGAGTGTGTGATTAGTAGATTAGCGTGTTGTACACCCTGATAATTAATAAATAACAAAACCCTTGAGAGAGGAGGACTTTATTAGTTCACACAAGTGCACGACTAGTTTTGAAGGTTAACGCTCCATCGTTCAGCTGTACAAAGACTGACAAAATTGTACCTTAACATATTCCTTTTTATACATAATGAAAGAGAAGAGAAAATAACTGCAAACAAAAGAGCGAGGGAACATGCACACAAAAAAACATGGAGTCAATATTTATAAGGAGTGACTAAATCCGCTTAGGGATCACGTGATACTTATTTGGGATACGATAATCGACCTAACCATTAAAGGGTGGCCAAAGTCAGAACTGTGTGAGTGTTGTATATAGAAATCATTAGAACGAACATTTGTAATATTGAAAGTGAGAAAAATAAAATGAGAATAGAAAGTAATCATAAACATAGAGGCGATTAAAAATAATATTGTTAAGATCATCGCAAAGATTCTCGCTACGTTTAAAAATGTTGTATTCACTAACGGTTCTCTTAAACTCGAGCTCTGATTGGAGGATGGGAATCCTGAAATTTGAGCCGAGCCAATCAGCAATGAGTTCTGTGGCACACGTTAAGACTATCGTTTTCTTTCATATATCTTTTATAGTTAGTTAGGTCTTTACTTGGGCATTTTCTTGTTTTGTTTTTTCTTTTGTTTTTTTTTTATTTTGGTCACTTCGTCTCTTCTATTTATGTTTTTCTTGTTATCCTTCTTTTTTCAGTTTTGGCCACCTCGCCTCATTTATTTACGCTTTTGTTTTGTTTTGTTTTTTGTTCGTTTTTTTTAGTTTTGGGCACTTCGCCTTTTACATATAAACGCTTTTCTTGTTTTGTTGTTTTCCTTCGTTTTTTTTATAGTTTTAGGGCACTTCGCCTCTTTAATTTACGCTTTTTATTTTGTTATGTCTATCGTTTATTATTTTGGGACACTTCTCTGCTTTTATCTAAACTTTTCTTGTTTTGTTGTTTTCCTTCATATTTTAGTTTGGGGCACTTCGCTTCTTTTGTTTACTTTTTTTACTTTTGTAACATCTTGTCGATATTAATCTGGGCATTTTCTTTCTTATGTTTTTAGTTTCCATATCCGGTTGTATGGTCATGATTTTGTAGCATGTTCCTTGTAATATTTTTAAGTGCAAATTGGTCGTATGTTTCCTCTTGCAGTTTCTTCCGCTTGGGAATAACGATGTTCTCTCGACTGTATGTTGCCTTTGTTTGTGTAATGGGTATACCACAAACCTATTTCACCCCTATGAAACCTAGCACACATTTTATCACTTAATCCATAATTAAAATAAAATGTGAAGACTGTAACAACTGACATATGAAAATCCATTGCATCATTCGAAATTAATTGTATATATTGTCAAAAATGCATAAAATAAGCAAACACTAATTCTTGAAGAAGCTCAAATAATTTCATCGGACTGTTTAAGCCGTTGCCATTCTCAGATCTGCCAAAACAACGAGATAATTTAGCTTATATTTTTCTTCTCGAGGTGAGTGACAGTAAATTACATGTATTTGTCTGAGAGACAGATAAGGAGAGAGAGAGAGATGGCAGGATCTTGATAAAGATTGAGGATCGACGAGGTATAAAGTTTATTGGTCAATTTGTGACTTCCATAGAAATGAACTCAGCCTTCGTCATCAATTCCAAACTGGTGACGGACCTACCACAGGCAATAATTCTTTCAAGGCACCAATATGGAAGTCTCTGTCAAAGGTGGAAGAGTTACGGATGGACCAAAAATTCCGTTGACAAATCAAGTGTTGTCAGATTTGTCCTTTGATTAGAACTACCTTTTCTTCATCCCCAAGTCAGTTTCCCACTTCAAATGGTTGACTTTAGCCTGTCGCCTTGGCGCAAATTATCTCGCCAAGCATCCTTTTGAAAGTAAAGTTAAGAAAAGCCTGCACTTTCGTATTATATGTCTTCAATAGCTACACTCATTGTTGGTTTACGATCAAAACTCGACGCCAATCACATTATTTTCCAAATCAAACGTATCCGCTCTCTTCCTTAATCAATGCAGACATGATGTTCCCTTGCATCAAATCATGGAACGCACACCCAGAAAATCTGCTCGTCTCTCTCATCTGCAACGATGATCCAAATCTCCGCGCCTTCGCCGTTCACAAGATTATGGATTGACCTTCACCAAGGGAGCGATGTTGGTGACAAGTCGGTGATAAAATTCGTTCCTTCTCTATTTAACTTCAAAGCGAACAACACAACTGAACTCATTGATTTGGATACAGTTACCATTTACCAGTCTAACCTCTTGTGATCTTACCATCGCCGAACTTCAGGATTTGATTGTCAGCAAATCGATGGAGTGCCTGATTCGCGAATTAACAAGTGCATGCGGTAAACTTGCTGGTCATGATGAAATAGATGGGTATATTCGCGCGAAAATAGCTTCCATAGAATTCTTTTCGAAAGCTGACACGAAAAAAAGATTTTGTGAAAATGATTAGTTAGTTACAATCCTTCTATTTCTCATAGTAATGGCGATGATATGCATTTCTCATCTTTTAGTCCTTCTTGCGTTCATTTGATTTGATGGTCCATTAAAAAAGATTTGTTCCTTGCTTGGAATTTTGTTCTATTATCAAAAATTAATTTAGAGATAAGATTAAGTTGGAAAGAAATAGGCATTCTCGATTTTTAAACCCCTATCCAATGAGCAGCTTTGAATACAGTCACGTGACCAACGATGACTAATCAGAATGGAGGATATTGAGTGGATTCCTAAATATGATAATATATTACTCAAAATAGCTCTATGGTTGAATTGGCTGGACGTAGGTTATTATTTTCATTTTGCAATCAATTAATTATTGTGTAACCGATTTTCTTTAACAAAACCTTTTATCTTTAAAAGATTGCGATTTCATTACCCCCCCTACTAACCATGGATTAAATTTGTTGCTCTCTCCTTTGTTTAAAATTAATTTCTCTTCTTTCTCTCTCATTTTGTATATAAGGAATGAGTTAAATTATATTTTCTCAGTCTTTGTACAGCTGAAGGATAGAGCATGATGCTGGAAAAATTAGTCTTGTCCTTCTGAACTATTAAAGTCTTTCTCTGCCAAAGCTTTTGCGCGTGATTATTTGAACTGATGTCCGTAGGAAGTTGATTTACTTGGATGCTTATCTATACGTTTTCCGGCGCCTCGAAATACAATAAATTTCTTTCTTATGCTTCCATTGTTTTGCCCTGAGATGTGACAAGATGTAAGCCGCCCATCGTATGACGAATATCACCTAGTGTACACTGAAGTCGATTTTTTAGTTTAATCAAGAAAATGCTAGATAAAAGCACTGTAAAGAAATAGAAGTCAAAGAGGAATATCTCCTTAATTTGCTCCTTAAATTTCTTCCCTCACTCCGATCTAAAAGTCTAACTCCACGTGTAGTAACGTGAAAGTCCAAAGGAGCGGAGAAAGAAAGTATTGGAATATCTGCCAGCTGCCTGACAGGTGCAGTTAATTAAGTTAAGCTCGCTAAAAGCTTTTATCCCACCGTGAAAACGCTAATCATCGTATTTTGAAGGCTGCTCGCCGAGTTTCCCGCCCACATCGTTGGAAACCATTAAGACCTGGGTTGGGGTACAAACGCTTATCCTTCTAGGCGCCAGAAGTCTTCTGCCAGACGTCTGTGCCTTCCAGCGATTGAGCATCAAAAGTGGCCATCATATAAATACCCTGAATTTTCGAGTCTCTGGTTAGATTGAGAACCCATTGCCCTCGGTTCAGATGGTTGTGTCTGTTTCCTCAAGTTCCCCGGTAGTCAGTTGCACCTCGAGATCGGATCTCACCAGGCAGACCCATCTCCTTTGTGAAGCCTTACTCTGTTTACAGCAAGCCTGCAATCGTTTTCGTCCCCGACGGATTGGCTGGGATTCCTCTCGTCTCATCTGGAATCCCCCCTTCCCCTCCCGTCAAGTATCTCCAGTTTCCTGAATGAGACCTCGTGCCGAGTCGCTGCAGAGTCTCGATTTGGAAGTTGTACTTCTTTGGAGCAGAGGTGCGATCGTCCGTCTTGAAGAAGGATTGTGAACTCGCCTTCTGCGTCCCCCCCCCCCACCCTTCATCCTCGTCACCCGCAGTATATTCGACCTGGGACCACATCCATTCGCTTTCTCCATTCCTCGCGCCGATCCACTTAAGGATATTTACTCGAGGGCCGCGCCCGCTGGCCTTCTCCCTTCCTCGAGCTGACTCCATTAAAGATAAAACGACCATTTGCTTTAATCTCTCGATAATCGACTCGCTTTCTAACATCTAAATATTCCCTATGTATACCTAATTTGTAATGTTTCATTTAAATGCTGATTAACGCGTAATTAAGGTTCCCCGATTGCCCATTAATCTGTATTCTGTTAGAGTTGTCCTTTATTTACAATACCTCTTTTTCTCGTATGTATATATATGTTAACTAGTGACTCATTAAAATTATATTTTTCATTTTCTTCTTTAAATATACCTTTGAACTGAATCCTAGTAAACTCAGTTAAACGCTTTCGGCCCCTAGAGTAAATCGCACTCTTATACCTTGTAACTAACGGATTACTTTTACGAAGTGAACGTACTTGTACGTAGCAAGGACGTGTACGTACATTAAAGGATATATGTATGTATAACTGTATATATACATATTTACTTGGTCTTTATGTCTTTCCTCTCAACCAATAGATACAGATTTATATATATATATATATATATATATATATATATATATAGAAGAAGGAGCAAATGCAAGTTCTGCGGGCGATAACAACCACCACAGGGCTTTCGCCATATTTATTTTCTGCCTTTCAAAACACCCGCAGATCTTGCATTAGCTCCTTCTTCTTTGTATGTGACTTGGGGATGAGCCTTTAAATTGTGAGCGGGTAAGAAGATGTGGTATAAAAATTCCTTGGAGGTTCCTAGCTTAGAGAGATACTGGGTGTGATGGGGTAACGCTTTGGGCGAAGTAGAGTCACTGTGCCTGGTAGCTCAGCGATAGAGCATCTGACCGGCAATCAGCAGGAATTTCAAACTTTTTTCCCCTGGCGTTATCTCTGTTTTCTCGGTAAAGGATTGGCTTCATTGTGCCCTCTCTGCTCTCTTTGATTCTAGTCTTCTTCTAATGTCCCTTTCTCTTACCTCTAAAAAACTCCTGTTTCTTGTCTCATTGTTCATTCGCGTCCAAATTCTCTTTCTTGTATATATATATATATATATATATATATATATATATATATATATATATATATATATATATATATATATATATATATACTATATACTATACATATATATATATATATATATATATATATATATATATATATATATATATATATATATATATATATATCTATATTATCTAGTGAGGTGACCTATTCCTCGACAAGCACCACTTGTACTTAGTATCACGTTCATATATTCTATAAACCTCTTTGCAAATAATTTTATGATAAGAAATGCATAACTACAAAATTGAATAATACTAATTAATGCATTTAAATTCCTGATCCAAACAGTAGTTGTTCTTTTAGTTTGAGTATTCAGTTATATTATAAGAAACAATTATTGCTATCTTAAATTATGGAGGTCTTGCTCTTGGGTAAATAAAATGGGTAAATTATATATCCCAAACATTCTTTCTGGCACCAGGCTAAGAAATACACTTGAAGAATTTGAACCAGATAAATAAAATTGATAAATATTAACTTTCTTGGCAGGAGAGAGCAATGTAGAGAGCTGTGTGACTGAAAAAAAGATGAGGTTGTGTTTCAAACTGCTTTGCCAAGATCACTTTTTGTGTTGTTGTTGTGGGGGGGGGGAGAATGTTTAACACCCTCTTTCAGCCTTTACTGAGTCTAAACAGGTTTGAAAAAGTTAGTGGAGGGATTTAAAATAAAATCAAAAGAAAACCGAGAAGAGAACACTACTGTCTCTTGGGCCGCTGGGGTCGGGAGGGCGTGTCGCTAGTCCAAGTTTCAGTAGTATTGTGCCCCTTACACCATCCCCCATCTACCCCCATTTTTTATGTTGTGTTTAACAGTTTGATATTTAACATCGTTCTGTGTGTTTAGTGGACAAATTGTGTTTTAATAAGTTTCGATGTAGTGTGATTTGAAGAACATTTTTTAACATTGAATTAGTATGTTTAGTGAACAATTTTTGTCTCCTTTTGTTCAATGGCTAAAACCAATTTGTTTCCTATTTTTTATTTTGTTAAGCGGTGGCTTAAAATTATCTTGCTTATATCTATTTTATATTATTTTTTTATGTTTCTCCATATATTTGTAATTGAGCTAAGCCTCATATCCTTATTTTTACAATTGTAGTGTTATATAATTATCTTCTCTTAATTTTTCAATGTTCCTTATTTATTTGCCAAGTTATTTTTTTCCTACTTTTTGGAAGCAGAGATGGTGCAGTTCCAGGTGAAAAAAGCAGCCTATTAAACAATGTCATTATATAAATTGGACGATTAATTGCACTGGTCAACAGCTAAAGTGGTTCACATATGAGATTATGCTCACACAACTAATTTCATATTGCTGAATTTGAATCTGATATTTGTTTTGTTCTATCAGGCAAGGTTTTATAAAAAAAAAAATCAATAGGTACAAATTTTCACTATACCGTCACTTGAGTCGTGCAACAGATATTTAACCTCAAACAGACCAGCTTGTCTCTTATGTGACTGTGCCTACATGACTAATTTAACATTGTTGTGTATGATTTAGATGTTTTATTCTACTATCAGATCTACTTTCTTAAACAATCAGAAAAATAGTAAATATGATGACATTAATTGTCTCACGGAAGATAACGATATTAAACACGCCCCAGATAAGCTAATACAAATTGTACCAGAAAGCATAAGTTCAAATCCTTTATAATTGACAAAATATGAAGTTCTAAAAGTGCTTCTGAACTTTGCCCTTTCGTTTGAACAGCTCGCCCTCTTCTCGTTGCAGCGTCCAGCAATAGTCGACCATCATGTTAAGACTGAATTATCCCTGATATCTGCTCTCCATTATTGCGATGCCTTGATGAAATCTTTTGCCGTGCCCATCACTAATGTCTCCAACGTTATCTGGCAAAAAATCGATATGAGAGTGGAAAAAATGTGATTTCAAGGACATCCTTGTTCCCAATGCATGATAATTCTGCTGCATGGTTGTAACGATTTCTTTGTAGTTGTCATTACGATAGTTTAAGGCCTTGGTGAATTCGTTATCATGAACTAGTATGCGCATCTGTGGCCCGCTTAAACCACGGGAACCACACCACCTAGTTTACGACATAAGTATCGAAACCCAACACCAGATTGATCGATTGCCTTGATGAAATTTTTAGCCAAACCGAGCTTTAGATGCGGTGGGGGCAAAAATATCTTTTCTGGATCTACAAGAGCATTGTGAACACAGTTGAACCTTCCAAGCGTACCTCTAGGTCTTGTCGACCATGCCTTTCTCACATAGTGCTCTGCATTAGTTCTGCTGTCCCACAAATACAAAAAGCACATTTGCTTTATGTAGCCCCGCTGAATGCACAGTAGTAAACAGATGATTTTGAGATCCCTACACATCTTCTACTGGTGTTTCTCGTACTCTATAGTGGCTAACAAAATCTTCATTGTTTCATAGCCCTCAGCCATCTTTGCTGCATGTGTTATTAGTACAGATGGAAACCTATTGCCATTGTGTACAAGAACAGCTTTCAGAAAGTCTTTTCTAGAGTCTATAAACAGCCTCCGATCATCTGACTTGTATGGTTCAGACTTTCAGAATTGTTGCATGAGAGATACTGCATCCTCAAATTAACAAAGGTTGTTTGCCATTTTAAAGAATGTAGACAACTCTCTATGTCGGTACCGAGCTGTAGTGATACGCACTCCAGCTTCCAGCAGGTTAGGCTGCTTTAGTCTGGATCCCAGAACTTCGGTTTTTTCTTTGACAAGTCTAGCTCCCTGATGAGATCATGAAGCGCTTCTTGAGTAAAGAGTTTAGGCCTGGTATTTTCAGAGTCATCCTGGTAGTCGTCTTTATTTGAGGTAGAATTAAAATCGGAATCACTCATCAATTCTTGTTCAGTTGGTAGATTTGGGAAAGGGAGTTCAGCGTTGTGCGGAACTGGTTGGATTGCAGAAACAATATTGGGGTATGGGGTACTGCACCTTGCCTCGTGTTTTGATGGTTATTCCCTTGATGTTTGTGAGAGAGAAGTATCAGTCACTGATGTGGTCTTTGGGTTCACGCCATATCATTAGCACAGTAAATGGCATTCCTGAACTTCGCTTACCACACATCCACTCGCTCAGGTGGTTGACACAAGACTTACAAGCTATATAAGGTGCCCATTTCTTGTCTTGGGCACCCAAAGGACATTTGAGGTAACTTTTCTAGTTCAGTCTAACAGATTTTGTGATTGGCTTCTTGAGGCTATAAGAAGTTAAGGCGCCACATATGTAACAAAAACGATCAGCATCGTTCACACACTTTCTACGTTTCATGTTTTGTTAAGTTCAGAGTAATTAAAAATTAGGCAGTTGTAGATATGCACTATCATGAACCAGTAATCTGAAACAAACAAAAAATAGCACAAATAGGAAAGAATTATTGCATAATTGGAACTAATTAACATATAAATTAGTTTATGAATAACATGGTTCACCAAATATATATATATATGCTTATTCTTGGAAACTGAGCCCGATACAGCTATACGAATGTCACTATTGAATTCAGCACATACAATTACCCTAGAATCAGACTATTTTGATCCAGAACCATGGGAAAAAATAATTGTTGACCAGTGTTATCCGTCTAATTTTGACCGATTTTCGAAGGTCAGTTTTTCTTTACCTGCCTCGTTCCCTCATCCGTTACGGGGTCGGAGAAACTTAAATGTGAGTAATAAAAAACTAACTAATTTTTATTTTTCCATCAATAAAGGAGTTTTTTGCTATTTAACTAAATTACTAACGGGAGCCTAATCCAACTTGCTTTGGTTTCAATCCTTTTTGTTTTCAGGTCACACTCAAAAGGCCTTTGCGTGTGTGCGTTTATATAGATCTTATCTTAGTTACAGGAGGCCAAAAGGAAATATTCGCTCATTTATAGCTTACTAATAATATTTTTCTCTATATCCCTATCAGATACACAACAAAGTTTTCTCTATTTTTATTTATTCGTTTCTTTCTTACTTCATAGTACCCACCACCAAATCTGCAATCAATGATCTTTTAAAGGGTGTACTAAAATGGGCGCTACAGAAAAAAGTCTGTAACACTTTCTCACGAAAGTTTCTTATAGCTCACTTCCAAAGTGGTTCAACGCGATGTTGATGTCGAGCAGGTCCGCGACAGCATAAGGTCAATGGAGGTTCTACTCCTAAAGCAGAAATCGCGCATCTTTGGAATAGGTTGGATACGTTGGCCCTTAGGGCTCATCACTGCCGCCCTCGCTTGCAACAGGGAGCATCAAGGTGTAGGAGGACCTGCACCTATTATCTTCGATGTTTCTTTCGAACCAGGGCGTCAATGTGCCCCGGACAGGGCCTCTAGGAAAAGACTCACAAGAATCACAAGTAAGAAGGACTCAGTTTTAGCTTCTCTACAAGATGAGGACGCGATTGAAGTTCGTTTTCTCGTCTGCGGAACTAACTTTATAGGTTTTGTGGTAGGTGTTCGGATAAGAGAAGGAGTTATTGCTTTCTGGGTGTTAAATTTGAAAACATAAACTCCATTTCTGATTTTACAGTCGAAACTAAGGGAAAACGACTTTTTTAGTCAATGTGGGTACTAATAATATTTTTTTATACTAGGTTGGAGAAGCTACCTGTGAGTTTTGGAGCTATATTGAGAGAACTTAGAGATAGAAGCTGAAAAATTGTTCCAGGTATACTACTGCGTGGGGCTTCCGGAAGTAGCCTCTTAGGTAGAGCGTATCAATAAATTTAAAAGCTTCTTACCAGGAAAAAGATGTGCATTTTAACTTTTGGGGTAATTTTAGGAACGTCACCTATTCATGCCAGATAGCTGCTAAACGAACTAGGTAGTGGACGTTTGTAGCCTGGCGATCATAAAGGATTTCTCATGATGACGGGGAAAATTCGGTTCCTTTTCTCTCTTTCTCTCTCTCTCTCTCTCTCTCTCTATATATATATATATATATATATATATATATATATATATATATATATATATCACTCACTGATCACACTTCTCACTAGCGTGCTCAGTTTCCAGTGATAGGAGAAAAGACTACGTCCAAAGATGCAAAGGTACCCCAAAAGTGAGTGCTCTAATGGGGGCTGGGCGTGAATGCGGATCCCACGCATCCAAAGAGAAATGCTACTTTTACGAGATTCCTAAAGGTGACGGTGAGTTGGAGCTCAGTTTGCTTTGCCTCCAAAACGACGAGAGTATAAATAAGGCTTCGCTTTCGAGGTAGGAGTTTCCGCCACAGGTGGCGTAAATGAGCTTTAACGATGATAAGGTGCTTATGCTGGTTATTATAAGATCCCTTTGGAGTAAGAGTGCGTTTGGTTTGATTCTGCTTTTCCTCTAAACCTGATGACAGCTATTATTTAACCAAGAAAGAGAGCGCCCCCCTCCCTTTCAAGTTCCGTTGATACGCGCCTGCGTCAATGTAAAAATTGCGTGTGTTGAGGCCTAGAAGATCGCAGGCCTTAGGAGATGTCCCTATCTCATTAGGCAACGGGACCTGTGAATATCGTTACGGAGCAAACTAACGAGGGCATCGGCGTATAAATAACAGTCGTGAGGAAGAAGGTTGGCTCGAGTGTGATTTTAACCGTCTTAAATAAAGGTAAAGCGATGGAAGCTGTGGGTAAGGGGAGAAGAACAAATTAAGGGAGATGGACAGAGTGAGCAAGATCGAGGAGAATGTGGGTTGGACAAGCCCAGTAGCTCTTTCTTTAAACTAGCTGGTGGAGAGGTGGTTAACGAGCTAGATGAGTCTGGGGGTTGAATACGCTGGAGGAGAGGGTTGAAAAAGTTGGGGAAGATTGGCTGGGAAAAAAGGCTATGGGAGTGTATGTAGGAGTAAAAAAGCTAGGGGAGGGAGCGTTTGAACATATAAGAGAAACGTTGGAGGATGAAAAAGCTAAGTAAAGTGGCAGTGAAATAGCGTTTTGGACGTTTGGACGAGATGTGGAGGGAATGTGGATCAAGCTGTGGAAAGTATGGGTGAAAGAGCTGGAAAAGGAAGCGGGTCAAACCAGCTGGGAGGAAGGGGAGGTATTTTCAAAAGAGCTTGGAAAGGGGATGAATAAAAATGGCGGTGAGTGAACGAGCTGAGGACAGGAGTGAAGTAAAACGCCTACAGTAGGTAGCTGCTCGAACAAGCTGGAGCAGGATGGTGGCTGAGGAAGGTAGGTGAGGGTAGGCGGGTTGAAAGAGCTTGAGAGGGAAGGAATGAGCAAGCTGAAGGAGGTAAGGAAATAAAAAGGTATTTAAGGTTGAAGGAAGTTGAATGAATCGGATGGGGTCTACACGAGGTGATAGAGCTTTCCATAAGCATTGCAAAATGCCCTCCTCCCCTCAACAGTAATATTAATCCTAGAGAAAAATAAAACACAAAAGGTAGTTAACACGTATCTAACGTATTGACATCAGCGCGGGTTATATGTGTTATGATAATAAATTCAAATAATTTGCCATTGTTTTGTTGTGGGATCTTTCAATTCTCGAGTCCTCTATAGATATCTATCGAGAGCTGTTCAGGGAGCTGTTCAGAGAGCTGTTCAGAGAGCTGTTAAGTCCTGAGAGAGCTGTTAATTCCTATCTAGAGAGCCATTGAACTGATGTTAATACTGTCAAAAGTACTACCGAGAGAAGTGGCGAAGCAGCTCAACAAATGAAGCAGGATGGCAAAGTTTATGTCAGCAGCCTTGACCTTCCCCCGAGGGTCTTTGCCGTGTGTCCTTATTGATGCCTAGCGGTGTCTCGATTTCGGTACCTTTGGTTAGCACTCAAGACGGCATAGTGGAACCATGCCCCAACATGGCAGCATAGATTTCTACAGGTCTTCTATAACTTAGTTTGTAAATGAGCAACGAGTTAGAATGATCCTTTCTTTGGGGTATGTATAAATAGCACCTTTTTTCGTGCTTATGGATCGCTCAGTGTAAATCTCAAATCTGCTTGTTTCCATACCACATAACCTTTTTTTGTATGTGGTTTGTATGTGGTTTGGTTAAATAGACTTAATAGAACCTTAATCCAATTCACCCCGGAGGCTGGAGCTGCTACACCTTAAACCTTTCCATCATTGAAATGAACTTTCATAAAGAATCTGAGCTACAGCTGGATAGACATCAACAATCCCAAGCGTTGTTAGAGCACATAATATGCTGTCGCCTGAAACTCCTTTCATACCCGAAAGAAAACACTACCCGCCAATATATTCACTACAGAATAACGAAATATGTACTCATATTTCCTTGTTCTCTTCAAGAATATATCCTATCTTACAACTCTTCATAAACATTCCTACCCTAAATAACTATTTCTTTCTTGCAATCTCTACTCCTCGCTTCAAGCCTTCTCCTTCTCTTTCATAACTTCAAATGCAACCACCTTTATCGATCACAATCTTTCATCCATACTTCAACACGTCCCTTTATTCCCAAGCTAGATCTATCTTGTATACAATATGGGAGAGGTACAGCCATTTTATTCTCATTTAAACACGTGCATTCAAATACGCACATGTAAGATTGCTTTCGCCGGCCTTTCATTTAGCCATATTTATGGGGGTTTTTTATTGTGTGGGGTATCGATAATATGGAACAGCTCTAATTTCTATGTTATTGGGATCCGAATAATTGATTTTATCTAAGAAAAGAGTCACCTCAATTCCTAGTGAAAATGTTCCTAAATTAAATTATACCTTTTGAAAATGTTGGGGATTCGAATCGGTGGTAACGAGTGTTCATCGCGATTATAATATGAAATGAAATGAAAAGAAGGTTGGAAGACAAAGGACAACTCTTCCGACCCTCTCCCCGCCCCCTTTGGCCCTCATGGAGCGGCCAAGGAGGAAAGTGGGAGGCCCAGTACTCCTTTATAGACCCCCATAGTCACACTATTAGAGCCAAAGTAGGCTCCAAGCACTGTGGGTACGGCGGTTAGGAGTGAGAAGGAGAGGAAGAGGAAGGTTTTAGGATAGGACAGCGAAGAAAATAGTAGGAGAAAAAAGTGGACTTAGTCATGGGACCTACAGCTTAACGTGGAATCCGAACCACGATGTGTCGCTTGTCTCTAACTATAACTTTGCAGTTTATCGTGACCCCTGTCCCACGTATCTACCGTGAGTCCCGTGTGCCAATATGATAGTAAAAACGAATAGATGTTGAAAGCTGAAGGAAGTAAGAGGTTTGCTAGGAGATGCTAGTTGCCTGGAGGTCAGGCTTATCTTTGCCCATTTTAGGTAGTTAGAACTAGCGTGATAAGGTTAGAAAATTTGTACTTGCGTGAGTGTCCCGCATTGATGTGTTATTTTTTTATTTATTAATTTATTTTATTTTATTTTTATTTATTTTTATATGTATCTATTTTTAATATGTCTAAGTAGTGTTGGTATTTATGAGGCGTTCAAAACGTTATTAATAAATATTCTTACTAAAAACTGGTGTAGGTTTCTATCTCTCTTTCTATTCTTTCGTATTCCTATCCTAGTTATAATTGATTATAATATTGACTCGAAGAACGATCAATATTTGACAGCACAGGTTCGAATTATCACAATTTTCAAAGGATATCATCTTAATTAAAAATTGTTTACGATCATTTTTAAAGAAGTAAAAAAGGTGGAGATGTTAGAGTAAAACTATATGGAAGGTGGGTGCTTTACTGTGAAATGAAGGTATTTTTCAAAAACTATGAGCTATCATTGACTTTCTTTTACACTTTATATGAAAGTAATCCAGAGTGCGATACTTGGGATCCATCGCAATTTTGGGGTCTCTGGACTTGGGCTGAGAAACAAAAAACGCTTCAAGAGAAGATAAGAAAAGAAAAGACTTTATCTAACGCGAGCTCTCGCTATCCCCGTAAATAAAATGTCGGACTTCCAGCGTCAAGGTATCTGTTAGACCCAGTTAGCACGCACACAAAACCCTTCATAAGCTTGCGATTCATGGACGCACACGTTGTTACATACGCATCATCATGCGCAGAGTTACTCACAACGCCGCTACTATTTCCCACCTCGTCTTCACAGCACAATATTCCCACTCTTCCATCTGCTCCGGAGTTCTGCCGAGGGAGTACTACTATCCCGTAGGAAGTCGGAAGGAGGGGGGGAGCTCTCATCCACATACGCTCTACGAGCAACAGATGCGCACCTGGGGACAGAGGGGGTTCCACAATAGTTGATTATCGATAAAAATGCACAATACGAACCAGACACCCCCACCACCAACAACAACAACACCTACGAGGACCCGTCACTGGTGCCTTCGAATTTACCATGATTGTCAATCTGATCTTTATGTGCTTTTCATTATCCGATTGGTAGATCTCGTCCACAATGCGAGAGATGACTGGGGCTACCTAACTACCGACTTTGTTCTCTCAGTTTTAGGTCCCTGTATCTACTAATGATTATTTACACCCCTTGGCCATCTGCTCCACATTGGTGGAGGGACGCCATTAGGAGGAGGGATCCCACGCATTAATATTTCTGCGAGAAGAGAGTCGAAAATTTCAAGCTGTGGTCCCTTCGTTCAAATTCATTCTTTCGGGTGGTAAAGAAAACGCGCTGGACGCCGATTACCCAATTGCTGGGTATTTTTCAGCTCCCTCAAATCCTCCGATTGTGACCTTCCGAATTCATTCCTAAGCGCCTCTCTCAATTATCCCCAAGCGCCTATCCAACCGCTAACATGTGAGATAAGAGGGTGGATAGAGAGGATAGTATGAGAGGTTTTTGTTATTTGGGGGGAGGGGGTTATGTTAAAAGTATATATGTGTGGGAAGTGTGGTTTGGTTTGCCAGGTTACTGGCTCTTCAATTTCTTTTGATATTCTATTTACATTTCGTTCTTTATTTGTTCCTTCTGTATTATGGTTAATTTTAAATTCGGTTTTTATTCTTCTCATCTTGTATTTTTCCTGTCAAGTTATTGTTTTTCTATTTGATTTGGGTACCTTATAGGTAGCGTACTTCTAAGTCGTCATAATTGGTGTCCATTCGTAGGTTAAATTATTATTTGTTATTTGATTTGGTGCCTTAATGGTAGAGTGGTTCTAATTCTTTTCGTTTTGGTTTGTTTGTTTACACTTTTGTGTTCTCTTTCTTCTTTGGTTTTCTTTGTTTACCTTGATTGTTTTTAGGCGTTCATGCCGTTATATTCGGTTTTGCTTGTATTTGTTGATTTATGTTATAAATGGATCTTCGTCTTGCAGCAGCCTTAGCCGACTGCTCGGGAAGGTTTTCCGATTATTTTCTAGATTTTCTAGGACCAGGGATCTACTGGTCTCTTCGTGGTCTTCTTCTATTTTCTGCCAGATTTGTTTGGCCCGTTACTCAAGAATCTTGTTTAAAGGTTCTAATCCGGCTGTTATTATGATGTCTTGTAGTTTTTTCTCTTCTCTTCTTTTCGTGTTTGTAATGAGATATTCTGCTTTATTTTGTTGTTTTTGGAGTTTTCTCTTATTTGTTTTTGATATTGTATGTAAGGGAATCGGGGGATATACAAGCACCGATTCCACAAAAGCCTTATATAGTCTTTTTTCTCTTAGTGCTGAGATCCTTAAGGTTGTATAGGAGTCTTAACCCCATTTTGGATTTAGAGATTTTCTCTCCTATGTGTGCGTGGTAACCTCTTTCGTTTAATTGTAGGCCCAACACTTTTCCTTCATTTGTGTACTCGTAATTTTAACCGTCTATATTCATTCTTTCTTTCTTATTTCTTATAATTGGTATTATTTTAAATTTGTTTATATTAGATTTAATTTTGCATTTTTGTTCAAATTGGTTTTTATTGTTGATTTCTCGCTCTGTTATTCTGGCTTCCCATCTGGGATTCGTGAATCGCGTGGAAATTCCCTGACTGACATCATCTGCGTACTGGATATTCATGCCTTCTGGGGTTATTGGGGCTGGCATATCAGCGGTATAGATGGAGTATAAGGTGGGCCTGAAGCACCTCCCTTGCGGGGGACTACCGTTTGGAGATGGAATAGGGGTCCATCGTACTCCTCTATACTTATGTACGCATTCCTGTCTGATGAGTAGTCAGCCAGGATTCTCTCCAACCGGTTGTCGAGTTCGAGTTGGAGCAATTTGTGCTTCAACCCATCCACCCAGACCTTGTCGAAGGACTTCTCGACATCCCGGAGTACCACGTCCACGTATCCCCCATCTGCCTTTGCCTTAGCGATTTTTTCGGTTATAATGGCGAGTGCCATTGTTGAGTCTCTATTTTTTTCTAAAGCCGTACTGATGTTTGTTATATTTCTCTTTTTCTTCTAGGTGTTGTATTAATCGGTTGTTGAGGATCTTTTTGAACACCTTTACCCAGAAAGTTTAGAAGCCAAATTGGTCTGAAACTGGATACCATATTTGGTGGGTTTTCAGGTTTTGGTAGGAAAATCATTTTCGCTGCGTTAAAAATTCTTGGGAATGGCTCCGATGTTTAAGAAGGCATTGAAGAGATCTGTTATATTTTTAATTATCCAACCGCTTTCGAGCAGAATGTCTTGCAAAAGAGTGAATATACTTAGGGGCACATTCTTAGTTTGATATAAGATCAGATTATGATGAGTGATGGCGGGATGCACTAAAATTATATCACACATCTCAAGCCAGGCATTTGGATTCGTAGAATCAAATTTCGGAAGGACGATGGAAGGAAGAGGACTAAGGAACTGTTTATCGTGCATGGAGGTTGTGTGATGTACGATGGATGTCGATGCTAGTTGATGGTAGTGGTGGGCGTCGTTGTAGCAAGGCTAGCTTGAGTGTTGTGCATTGTCGAGGTGGTCGACGCAGCCAGGATTGTAGAAACAATCGGGATCCTTATTTACTATGAAAGAGCGTGTGTATTTGTGTAGTAATTGAAAAGAAACTGCAAGAGATAAATTGGGGTTAATTCAAGGAAATTCACCTTTTTTTTCTTTTTAAGAAGTTACAACGTAATATTTATGTGATTATGAGAATGAATGAAATTGAATATAAAAATGGATGCAAAAATATCAAGGGAATTGAAAAAACTTTTAGTGGCGGATAAAAATGAGAAGACTCGCGGCGGAAAGAATTCTGAGATTGTAAGTGATCCTAAAATGGCAGCCGTCTCGAAAAACGAGTCTTGATTATTTAAAATAAAATCTTGTAACTAGACAAAATCCTATTTAATATACCGACTATACCCGTTTACGTTTAAGAGTAGAAGAGAAAAAGGGAATGCAAATGTAATGAAAGAAGCTAATTAAAAATAATAATAATTAAAGAATATTGAATGGATTAAAATTATATAGGGTCGAGGGCACCTATTTTTACATCAGGGAATTTAGAACGTTAACTTGCCTAGATAGCCTAAATAGAGTCTGAAATATTCCGTTCTAGATTTTAGGGAAACGCAAGAACGGCGAGGTTTAAACAAGTAAATTTATCAATCATTAACAAAGACAAATAAAAGGAAATATTGAATAATAATAATTATAATACAAAAGAGAGGTTATTGAGTAAAAAGAAATTTGGGGCCCAAGGAATATGAGAGCAAAATATATCAATCTAACAAGAAAAATGGCACATAAAATTTCAAAGGAATACAAGAATATATATTTGAATATATAAGATATATGAATCGATATAAGAATCGCGATAACTTAGGGAACTACAAGTAAAAAAAGGGTTATTATTTGACTGACAATTATATTTATTGGTAGACAGTTGTTATTTTGAAAAACGCTTAACACTTAATATGAAAGCCCGCATCGAAAACACACTTAAAATAGCTCGAATCGTGTGAAATTAGAACAATTCCTATAGGAATAGGCTAGGAAGTGACGACATAGCGGTCGAAACTCAAAGAACTAAGCTTGAAGTGGGCGAAAATTGAAGAACTAAACCGAAACTAACTTCCACTATCGAAGCCCGCAACGAAAACCCAATTAAAATAGTTTTAATCGGGTGAAATTGGCGCTATTCCTATAGAAATAGGCTAAAATTTGACGCCATAACGTTGAAACATGAGAGTAATAGACCGCAATTGGGAAAAGTACAATAACTAAACCTAAAGTAGCTACAAATATCGAAGCCCGCATCGAAAACACAATTTAAATAGCATTAATCATGCGCACCTAGAGCAATTCCTATATAAATAGGTTAAAGGAAAAAACGGATAGTCGGCCATTTTGTTTTTTTGTTTATTGCTATTTTGAATATGTAAGCGTCCCCCTCCCCCCGGGTTTGGGTGGTAAAACGAGAGCAGGGATTTGTAGGGTAATGTTCGAAAAATTTTTGAAATGACTATAAGCGACTATTGTTATTTTATAAGGTTAGTTCATATGTTTTGTTTAATGAGGGTAGTGTTTTTTTATTTAGTTGGGTATTTAATTGTTTTCACGCTGGGTTTGAGATGTTAAAATAATTTCAGGGATTTGTAGAATAATGTTCAAAATAATTTGGCAATCGCTATGAGCGGCGATTAATTTATTATAGGTTGTTTCCTTTTTTTTCACTTAGTCACGTTTGCGGTATTTGTATTTAGTTGGTACTTAATCGTTTTCCACCTGGGTTTGGACTAGTAAAATAAATCCAGGGATTTTAAAACTAATGTAGAAAATTATTTGGACACCGATATGAGCGGCTTTATTTAAAAAAAGGTTATTCCCTATTTTTTGCTTAGTCACGTTTGTTTACATTGCGATGGGTGGCCCTTTTACCCTTTCATGACGCCTTTTTGTGCTATTTTCCCAGGGTTTTCGCTAATGAATTAGATGCATGGATGTTTCAGTTGATTTATTTAAGTGATATTCTGTACCTCGAACCGGCTATTAAAGAAAAAAACGAGTTTTTCCAGAAATCAATAGCTAGAAGTATTTTATAGCTTGCCCTTTTCCAGCTCCGTTTTTTTTAAGGCTCTGGTGTGACATCAGGATCTTAAAACCTTAAAGAAATATATAGACTTTGGCGAAACGTAGGAGGACTTTGGCAATTATATCATTCGGAAGAGAATGTAATACAACATAAGTGTTTCAAATTTTGTTAGAATCGGACGAATAGTTACCATACTATTACAAAAACAAGAACAGCAAAAGGGGACGACGAACCGACGGACCGACCGACCGACCCACATAGTGAGATGTAGAGTCGCTCGCGACTAAAAACGAATGACGGATATTCCTACAATAGTAGGAAGGAAAGTATTATTGAGTTCTATTTAGCACAGGATATTTCGACGAAATAACGAGAGAAAAATATTCAATTTGACATCTTCCTGGGTAACAACGCTTCCTAGTAACAAACTGGTTATATAAATGAGATTATCCCCCAAATCTCTTTTTCTACGGTAATTCCCTAAGTTCATTTTTCTTCTGCTGTTTCCGTCTTTCCTTCCGCTGCCCCCGTAAAGGGACATTAAAATGTTATTTTGAACAATTTTGAAATGTTTTTCGGTGGAAGTAAGCGTGAATTTGCCCAGCATTTGATGATTTTTGCCGGTCTTTAAACGATCTAAATGGTGAACCGCAAAAAGAAAATGGTTTGATCCACTTAAATAGAATTAAAACCTAATGCGCTGCTGCATGTTTGAGTCGATGTGCAGCAAGCAAGACATCTGTTGTTGCTCATGTGAAATCACCCTCTGAATTAGGCTATTCTTGTAAACATCGCTGCATATAAATGAACCTAAATAATCAGGGAAATTAGTACTTACCTAATAATGAAGGAGATTTTTTTTTATTTTTATTTTTGACCGTTGAAAAGCTCTCTTGAGTCGCTCGATAAAGACATTTTGAATTTATGTAACCGATCTATCTAATGAGTAATCCAAAAGGTTCGTGCCGCTTTAGAAAAATAAAAAAAAACAGGAAATGGTTTTTCCGAGCTTGGGCTTCGCTACTAAGATTAAAATTTAAAATCTACAAAAAAGCATCCATGGTTAAATTTTTATAAATTTTCTCAATTTCGCCAATTATAATAATTTTAAAAAGGAACTAACTTAAATTTCCCCCCTTTCAAAATATCACGTTGCTAAAATATAGTTATAGAAGATATATAAAAATAAATTTTCTGAACTTCACCATTTGTAATTCTTTGGGTTTTAAAAAATTCACAAAATTTCGATGCTTATATTTATTTATGAACTTCACCTTTTTTATATATTATAAAAGAATTATTAGAAATAACTTTGGTAAAAAAACATGAGTCATAACCAAACTTAGATGAAATTATTATTCTAATCCTCAAAAAAATCCCCTTCTTAAATTGTAGAGTTAGTGATGATGATATCTATAATTTTAGTTAACTTTAATCAATTAAATAGTTAAATACTTTGTTTTGAACCTTTTATATTTTATCTCTTTAAAATAAAGAAACAAAATTCTTTGAAAACACGAGAGTTGCTATGCAAAAGATTTGACCTAACGTCCCTCTTCCTAATGACCTGGTCTTCACCTCTGAGGATGATATCGTTGAGGATGTCTCTGTAGGCGAAGAGCTCGGTGGCAGTGATCACCAGCTAGTTAGATTTAGCGTCAAGATCCCGAAGGTAAGGTATGTTGCCAGTCACTCAAGGAAACTTGACTTGAGAAGAGCAGACTTTGCAAGCCTTCGTGCTGGGCTGACTGATGTAAAGCTAGCGGTATGCGAAGAGGTTGAGGATTCGTGGAACAATTTCAAAAATAAGTTCATGAGTCTTCAATCAAGTTGCATCCCTCTGAAATGCCTCCGTCGGTCTTCTGTTCAACCAAAGTGGTTTAATCAAGAAATCGGCCAACTGCTTAGGGAGAAGAGAAATGCGTACTGGCGATCGAAGATCTCGGGTGCCTTTGACGAGTACCGGAGGCTGGCCAGGAGAGTGAAGTCCAGCATAAGGGCGGCTAAGCGTACTGAGGAACTCCGAGTGGCGAGACTCTGCAAGGAGAATCCCAAGGAGTTCTTCGGCTATGTAAATAGCTGTAAACCAATCCATCGTAGAATTGGGCCTTTAGTGGACGAGGAGGGTGCATTAACTCACTCAGATGCAGAAAATGCCAACCTTCTCAATGACTACTTCTCTTCAGTGTTTACTAAAGAGTGTGGTCCCATCCCCCAGCCCACGGATTCCTACTCGGGGGGAAAGCTGGAGGCAATGGACTTCACCGAAGGAGAAATAAAGAAAAAGATCGCTGACCTAAAGACGAATAATTCCCCTGGACCGGATGGGTTTCTATCCAAGGTGTTGAAGGAAGTGTGCGATGAAGTATCACGACATCTGTGCGCTATCTTTATCATGTCATCCTGGACCGGATGCGTTCCTAGAGACTAGCGTGAGGTGGAAGTGACTCCAATCTTCAAGAAAGGAGACCCCAGCCATCCGTCAAACTACCGACCTATCAGTCTGACTTCGATAGTCGGTAAACTCATGGAAAGCATGATGGTGAACAAAATGACGTCGTACTTAGAGTCAAACCTGCTACTGAGGAGTTCCCAGCACGGCTTCCGAAGGCAACGGTCATGAATGACGAACCTTGTGGAATTCTTCCACTTCGTGTTCAGTGAGCACGATCGGGACAAGGCGGTGGATGTGGTCTACTTAGACTTTCAGAAAGCCTTTGATAAGGTACCACACCGCCGCCTTCTCCGGAAAGTGCGAGCGCTGGGCATAGACGGAAAAGTAGCCGGCTGGAACGAGAACTGGCTAAGTGGCAGACGGCAACGGGTGGTGGTGAATGGACAGGCTTCTAAGTGGGTGCCCGTTACTAGCGGGGTTCCTCAGGGTTCTGTCCTAGGACCACTACTATTCATCATCTACGTCCACGACATGGACGGTGACATGGTTGCCAAGATTTCCAAATTTGCCGACGATACCAAGCTTAGTATGAACGTTGCAAAGGATGGAAATACTGCCCGCCTGCAGGAAGATCTTGAGAAGATTAAGGAGTGGTCGGACACGTGGCAAATGCCTTTTAACGTGAGCAAATGCAAAGTGATGCATATCGGCCCCAGAAACCCCCAATCTCTGTATATCTTTAAGGGCAATGCTATTGAATCCACCGACACTGAGAAGGACTTGGGTGTAACAATCACTAGTGACCTCAAGTTCTCCTAACAGTGCATTGAGGCGGAGAAAAAGGCCCAAAGGATGCTAGGCTATATTAAGCGCCAGTTTGGTTATCGAAACCAGGAGATTGTACTGTGCCTGTACAACTCACTTGTCCGACCGCACCTGGAGTATGCCGTACAATTTTGGAGTCCTTCATTGCGAAAGAACATCGCAAGATTGGAACGCGTACAAGCCAGGGCAACCAAGCTGATTCCCTCTATCCGACATAAAGGTTATGAGGATAGACTAAGGGAATTAGATCTGTTCTCGCTGGAAACCCGTAGACTGCGTGGTCAGCTCATCGAAGTCTTCAAAATACTTCGAGGGTTCAACAATGTTGACTACCGGGATATTTTCACACTGAGTGAGAACAGAACGCGCAATCAAGGCTTCAAACTTGAACTGAAGCGTTACAACCGCAATCTGTGTGGAAATTTTTTCACTTACAGTATCTGCGGTAAGTGGAACGCACGAGTTTGTCAACAGTGAATCTGTTGACCAGTTTATGTCAAGACTAGACAAAGTCTTGGAAAGTGGCCGTTTAGGGACGCAAAACAATTGAGCAGCCATGTGCCCGCTTAATTGCTAGTCCAAAGGTAGCCTCTTTGAATGGACCGTAAGGTCTCCTAGGGTATCCTCTTTCCTTGTAACTCCTTGTAAATTAGAACTAGTTTAGCCTAGTTTGGCTATTAGCTAGGACTAGGTTACCGTATTACCAGATAGAAATAAGCGAATTCTGACCGAAACGAGCAAGCTAAATCACCGTTTTGCAAACCCTAATTCCTACTCATTCCAGGAAAACGTATGATTGTCCCTGTTGTTGAAAGCAAAATACAAAAATTATAACTATTTTTAATATTGTAATCTTAATTATTGAGTACAAAAGCATCTAACATATTTATTGAACAAAAAATATTAAATAAAAAAAGTCAAATTGGTTTAGTGAACTGCTCAGAAACTGAAGCTAAAACAAACAAGGTCTGCCGACCAAAAGGTTGGGTCCCCTCACTTATTCTGATTTATGACCACACCTAACATAATATAACCAAGCGTATCTGTGATAGAACGGTCTGAGGCCGCTTAAATTCAGCCGCTATCACATGTTAGAAACACAATACTACCCACGTGCATCTGCGAGAGAAAGCAGAGCGCGTTATCGCCCACCATAGCAAATGTTTAATCAAGGAGGTTCACTCCCCGGTTTCGCCTCCATACGTCGATCTCGCCAGATTGAGTTAGGCTTATGGGCAGATAAGATATTTTCTCAGACGCCAGCGGGACATTCCCCCGAAGCCTCCCACTCAATTGTCCCCTACGCCAAGGGGATGGCTTCGACTATTTATATCATAGCTTTTCCCGATTGAAGCAGATCAGATCCTGATTATCTTCACAAGGCATCACGCCCATCCGATCTCCCTTGTGCACCTAGGAACTCTCTACCTTGAGAAACCCCTTATTGTCCAGAAGAGGACAATATCCCTTGAGTGCCAAGGTTCGTGCCTTCGATATGCCAAGTCAACAAGGCCCCCCTGTTGTTCATAAGAGAACAACGTTAGAACAGCCATTGTTCTTCAAGCCCGTTCGTCAAGAAACGGTTCTCGTTCCCAAGACATCACGTCAGGATAATTTAATTCCCCCCTTTTAACGTTCTTCAAGATAACGCTTGGTTTCAACAATAACCTCCATTGTTCATTTAGAACATCTCCGATTTTCTGTCACAAACATCGCTCGTACTTCCGAGCCCCACTTCGCTCTCACCCTTCGAAGACATTCCTTTTTCTTCGTTAAGGACAACCCCCCCGAAGAACCCTTCTGCTGGAAATCGCCAGTGGACCGAAGATTCCTTCGCATCGTCTTCTCTGCACAACAACTTTGTAATTACGTAAGCTGAGCATTACCTTTAATCATCTAACCTTTTGTCAACGCAACCCTGTGCTTTAAATGATTTAGCGAACCATCCTCCCCCCTCCTTTAATTTTTATTTGTTTACCTTTTTAAATCTCTCCAAATCTTAATCCTTGGATTAGTCATATATTCCCACGACCCTTTTCATTCTCCGTTTATGTAAACATTTTTTTTGTGTGTTGTTGATAGTTTAATTAATAAAACTCTATTTTATTAATGGTAGCCATATTATTTATCCTTGTGCTCCGTTCCACTTCTTAAGCATATTGCAGATAAATAAGCCTCTCCAGGCTCCCCCCCTCCCTTTTGGACTAACCTCGGTCAATCAGATTACCATGCACTTGAAATATTAGAATAATTCCCTCAACCAATAGTTATATATGGTATATCGTCGAGAGCCTATTCTACGATAGTATCATATTATAGCCTAGCCTAGTATATCCTAGACTAGTATAGCATGCCTTAACCTAGACTAGAATAACCTTGCATAGCTTCGCCTATCGTGGCCTAACATATTATTCCCTAACATAGCATAGCATAGCAGAGCATACCCCTCCATAGCCCATTATACTTTAGACTACCCTAGTATAGCCTAGTATAGCCTTTTCTAGCCTAGTATAGCTTAGCACAGCCTAGCATAGTATAAACCTAGCATTAACTATCCTAGACAAATATAGCCTATACTATCCTATTATACCTTAGTCAAGCATAGCTTAGTATTCTCTATCCTAACATACTATATGTTACCCTAGCATAGCATTTTAAAGCCTAAAGTAGTATAGTATATCTTACCCTTGTACATTATATCTTAGCATAGTATAACCTAGCCTATAATAGCCTAGCATAGTGTAGCCTATTCTAGCCTTTCCTAGGAGATTATAGCATATTATATAGGCTATAATATGCTATAATCTGCTAGGAAAGGCTAGAATAGGCTACACTATGCTAGGCTATTATAGGCTAGGTTATACTATGCCAAAACAAAATAATTCCCGGGCTAACCTTGGGAACAATTTGGCAATTAGATCATTCGAAAGAGAATATAAAATAACATAAGGGTTTCAAATTTCGTTAGAATCGGAAGAATAATTTGTTATTACAAAACAAAAAAAAGCAAAACGAGGACCAACCGACTGACATAGTGAGATGTAGAGTCGATCGCGAGTAGACTCGCACGCGACTAAAAATACAGTGCTGATCGCAATTCAACACAGATGCCAACGCCAAGAAAGTGTAAGCAACTGACCTAAATCAGCCAATGAACAGATTTTTATCTCCCTTGAAATGCATCTTGGTTGCCAAATTGCCATTTAACAAAATTATTAAAAGAAGATGGATGGCCATAATCCCCAAAAATATTCTTGGATCCCACGCCCATGCCCCACTAAAGTTTTCCCAGGTCAAACCAGTAAAACGTACCCCCTATGTTGGGAATCACTGGGTTATTACTTGTTAAACTTAGTAGTAATGGCGTACTCTAACGAGCAAAATAAGAGAACGATTTTCCTTTATTATAATATTTTCAAAAATATGGTGAGTAGGAAAATTAAATTTCCATGGTATATAAAGGAATACATTTAATATATTTTATTAAGATTTCTTAGGATACAGTTGTGTATTCAAGAAATTATACTAAAAAATCTAACAAAATAAAATATTGACACATGCAAAATAGGAGAACGATCATTCACAAATTGCTTAGCAAGCAAATAGACTAGAAACAGAGTCTTTGTTTTTTATTACTTTGGCTCAATGAAGACCACAGGACCTCGCCAAGTTTCTAGTGAAATTCTGGTGTTATTTTGTTCGATTCTTGCTCACTTTTCCGCCATTAATCGCTCAGAGTTAAAGGCTGCTGGTCGCAAACTTTGTGTCCAATGATCTTTCGGAGGCTATCATTTGAATTCAGGTCCGGGCTCTGAAGAGGTCACTTCATTACTTTGATATCTTAGTGTTCGAAGTAGTATTTTATTCGCTTTGCAGTATGGCATGGCGCGTTGTCATGCTTAAAGTACTGTTCCTGGTTCAGAGATGATTGGAGTGAAGGTATAACATGTAGTTGTACTATGTTTAGGTACACAGTCGTATTTACCGTTCCAATTATCACACTAGGGGTCCAACTCCTACAGACGAAAGCATTCCCATACCATGACGCTGCCTCCTTCATGTTTGGCAGAGGTTTTAACACGTTTAGGGTTGTCTTTCACCTGCACCACATCTAACTAAATTAAATTTACTTTCATCGCTTAAATTAATTCTCCCTCAATCGTCATCCCTCCAAATAACATGAGCTTCAGCATATTCGAGTCTGGCATTCTGGTTCTTCTTACTGATGTTTGGTTTGGTTGTTGGAAACGAGCCATTAAACTAGATGCGGGGTCCACTGACTTTTGCTTCTAGTCTGGCTTTCTGGTTCTTCATACTGATGATTGGTTTGGTTGTTGGAAACGAGCATTAAGCCAGGTGCGGGGTCCACTGACTTTTGCAGAAGATTTATAGGTATTGTTATCATTATATAACTTCAGAACGTGCGAAATCACATTCTTGGACGTTTATGCTTCTCTTGTAATCACAGAAAGACTCCTTCCCGAAGTCTTCAAGCGAACAATTCTCTGAAAGGAACTCAGTAGTCACTGTCACATGTGGTAGCATCTCTGCAGAGTGAGTACGACAGAAATGCGGTTTTACAGTACTTTACCTACTGAACAAAATTTTGCCAGACGAATTCCAGAAACTTCTAGAATGTTCGTGAAAAATCGTTCTTTTATTTTGCACGTGTCATTTTTTCTTTATATTGTTAGTTTATTTAGTATAATTTCTTGAATATACGATTGTATCATAAGAAATCTTAATTAAATATATCAAATGCATGCCTATATGTACCATAGAAATTTCATTTACCTGCTTATCATATTTTTGAAAATATTTTCATAGAAGAAAATCGTTCTCATTTCGCTCGGTCGTGTACCTGGCCGGCCTACTCCACATTTGTCGTTCATTGGAGAGTTTTATTTGTTGCATTTAAATTCTTATCTTTTCAAAGAACTTTGCTTCGTTTTTTAAACCAATAAAATGGGAAAAGGCTCTAAAACAAAGTAGCATCTAAATAATTGATTAAACTTGCCTAAAAATATATAATTTTACTTATCCAAATCGGCCTATTATAGAATGATCCCATCAACACGAAAAGTGGTCTAATCTTTCCCTTGCATATCAAGACGAGCTTGGCGTGAGACCACACAAATAAACACCAATCTTCCTATGAAACATTTAAACGAATAAGGGACCATTATTTACTAATGAGAGCGTCGGATCACGCACTACGTAGCCACGTATGCACACTGCAAGCCTACTTTAGTTATTTCACGTTTCTGCGTGGTGTAATTAAAGAAATTAAACCCTAATGGAACAAAAATTAGGTCATTAAATAGAATTTAGTAAATTTAATCTTAGGTTTCTTGATCTTCCTCCTAAATCAAATAAATCAAGCGCATAGGAACCAAAGCTTGGGATCGGGGCTATGATGATTCGAACCGATACCATCAAGTTCGATTCATGTATGGGACCATTGTACTAACCAGTGCCCCACTATCCCCAACAAATATAGACATGTTTAGAAATTGTTTAGTGTGGTGGGGGATTATCTCACCATTTAGAGGGGGTGAGAGAATTTGTAGCGGAGTTCGGAAACACGGTGGTTCTGAGGAGTGGAAGGCGTGAGTTCGAACCTGTCCTTTTTCTTTTTCCCTCGAAATTGAGGCAGAAAACCAACGAGGGTACTTTCAGCCAAAAAGTGGTGACGATGGTGAAAGTGAAAATTTGTAGAAGATATAAAGCTGTTGTTCTTCCTGCGGCCGTTGGGGCGGGAGAGTGTACAACTGCGGATGTTGGGGCCCGGAGGGCTTGCCGTTCCTCCAGGTTTCAGTTCTAGTAGACGAATTATACCCCTTTTCCCCACCCAACCCTGGGGGAAATGATCGGGTGCAGGGTGAATGACAGCGGCGCAAAGGAATCTCGGGTATAGCATGGGCAACCATGCTGTAGCTGACATCTGTAGGATTGCGTGCCCCTTCGACACCGTAGTCGCGTGCCCTCCAGGCCCCAATATCCGCACCAAAATCTGCGCCTATAAATTTCAAACTGATTTTCGTTTCCTCCTTTCTTATCCCCTGACTTCGGCAAATGACCTCGTTGGTTGTTGCTTTCAATTGAATAACTTCGCCATTCTTAATTTCACGTGGATAAAGCGGAGTTTTTTTCAATGGGTACTGGGTTCGAATCCCAGCCAGAGTGGAGGCAAAAAATGGTCAGCGCTCGCAGGGGGCAGCCGCCAAAGAAACTCAATTTATCTATCCATCTACTCTTTTCAACTATACATCTAATCTATCCTTCTACACTATTTATCTATCCATCTACTATTTTCATCTTTACATTTACTTTATTTATCTATCATTATACTCAATGTATCTATTCATCTATACACATACTATATTCATATACCCCTCTACTCTCTTTATATATACATCTACTATATTTATCTACCGTTATACTCGATTTAACTATTCATCTATGCATCTACTATATTCATCAACCCTTCTACTCTCTTTATGTACACATCTACTCTATTCAATTATAATCAATCTGCTCTATGTATTCATCTCTCCATCTCCTGATTATTCGAGCTGACTTTGAATGCACCTTGTCATCTTCATTCCGGAGATCAATCGTGGTTGGTTTTCGTGTTGTACTCTTCCTGAACTGCCAAAACCATCGTAAAAGCACGGAACACTCACACCCCATCACCTCATTAAGAAATGTGTGAAAAAAAACCCTCCCCCCGCCCCGTGATGTGATGGTGTTCCTAGGGTCACCCCGCTCTCACGAAAGAGCGATAGGTAGGTCACAAACTAAGATAAGGAAAGGCCTCCTCTTCCTCCGTCCTCAAAAGATCCAATAACATGACCCATCTAAGAAGAAAGTCTTAGCCCTCTTTCACACGAGGACACTGGTGTCCGCTACTGGTGGCGGACACCAGTTGCCTCATTCAAGTTGGTGCCCGGCAACTAGTAGCTCATCGACACACCTGCTCCTTGTCAGTCGGAAAAATGGCGTCCAACGAAGAGCTCCTACTCGTTGCTTTGTTGGCTAAAAAGAAATCGAAGAGGCGCTCTGTAAGGAGGGAAGTGCATCTACTTGCCATATTATCATCAAGAATAGACACAAGAGAGCATCATACACTTTTCAATGATTTTTGTGCTGATGAAAAGAGATTTTCAACTATTTTCGTATGAGAGCAAGGCGTCATTTGAAGAACTTCTCAACTACGTCAGGAGAGACATCACAGGAACTACCACAAACATGAGAGAATGCATTACACCAGACGAGAAGTTTGCTGTAACTTTGAGGTAAGCCATAAATAACTGGTTGCTTATATTTTGGTTAGGACATCCCATGATAAAAAATGTCTATTTGCAGTAATATTTATTTCCTTACGAGTAAAGTTCTATTTATAAACAATAAGGTGGGAGGATCACTAGTCAAGAAATAACTAATAATTACTCATATGGCTGCTGACAGTGCTGGTGTAGACATAGGAATTGATTGTAGATTAGTGTTGCTGCTTTGAGGAATGTTATGCAAAGAATTATGATAACCCACATGAACTGTTGGTTACTGGGCATAGTCGAGAACTGGTGATGGGTGTGAAGGCTGTTAGCTGGGAGGTGTCTGATAATGAAGGTGCTGTGGCCATTGTTGGTACATCTGTTCAGTCTGGCCAATGGTAGTAATAATATCCTGCTTTAGCTACAGCTTTCTATCTGCAGGTACCTTATGCAGCTCTGTTACTAGGGATAGTAAAAACATCCTATCCTCGTCGTTTTCACTTGTTGCCAGTTGAATTTCATGCAATGCTTTTTCCTTGAGTAGTTCAATGAGTTCATCCTCAGTATTTTTTGTTTTCCGAGACTGGTTATGAGGACGTTTCCCAAAACGTTTTGCAGTCTCCCAGGTTTGCATTTCCTGACCTAGCTCTTGCACGTCTTCATTTTCATTATCACGAGTAGTGTCTTCATCCATACTTCTTGCAGTGTGTTTTGGGACAGTTTCAAGAAATCGCAGGGCTTCAAAGTAGACATACTGCTTCCGTCCACTGGCACCCGATCCACTCTTTTCTTGCTTCTTCTTCAACAGCTCTCTAGCATAGCAGGATCGGATTGCCTTCCACTTCTTCTGAACAACAGCAATTGACATAAAAATAAATCATAAACATCAGAAATAAGATTTGCAAACTGTATGACGACAGTATGTCTATACGTGTGTTTGTATGAGTGTGTGTGTGTGCGCGCGCGCTGCAGTCACAATTAACCTATACCTACTTTTGTTTTTGCTACAGGTATCTGGCTACCGGTGACACCATGACTGACATCCACTATCAGTACAGGATAGGCATACCTACCATCTCGAACATCATTCGGCAAGTCTGCAAGGCTATTTGAGCAAGAGTGAAGGCAGTTTGTTTTCCTCATGTGATAGAACGACTCTGGTCGAAAACTACAGCTCATTTTTATCAAAGGACCAATTTCCCTCATTGTCTCGGTGCCTTAGATGGGAAGCACATCAGGGTAATCAAGCCAAAGAATAGTGGATCCTTCTATTATATTTACAAGAACTACTTCTTGATTTTGCTTCTTGCTTTATGTGATGCATAAAGCATCACATATTGATGTAGGCGCATATGGGAAGTCATCTGACTCAACTGTGTTCAAAGAGAATGAATTTTTAAGAAACTCCAAAATCAAACCCTGAATATCCCTGCTCCACATGAATCGTACTCAGGCTTTGGAACACCAATGCCTTTTGTATTTGTGGCTGATGAAGCTTTTGGACTATCCCAATACATTCTGTGCCCATATGCTGGTAAATATTGGAGTCAAAAGAAACGCATCTTCATTTACAGAATATCACGAGCCCACAGACTCATTAAATGCCCATTTGGAATCCTTGCAAACAAATGGCGCATCTTCCATCGACCACTCAATGTAGACCTATCACTGGCAGAGGACATCATCAAAGTGTGTTGTGTTTTGCATAACTTTGTACGAGGCGGAGATGGCGTTCGAATTTAGGATACTGTGACCGTCGAAGGGCTCTTTGATATGGAACCTGCTGTAGGGCCAACTTCAAGACTTGCCAGCCATTTGAGAGACGAATTTGCTAACTACTTTGTCAGTGACCAAGGTGCACTTCCATGGCAATTAAAACGTATCTAGACAATGGTGTGGGTGGTGACATGGTGTGGTGGTGTGGGTAGGTGGTGGTGACCTGAATGTGTGGTAGTGTGGTTGGTGACAGGAATGGGGTAAGCAATGTATGTGCTAATGAATAAAATTGTATACGTAAGCACAGTAGAGTTTTTAAATGTCATTCGTAAATTTGTGGACATGGAATAATATAAAACATAAAAACAAACCTAATGGACTTATGCATTTCTTTCTTTTCTGAGAGGGGTTTGTCTTTAAAAACGGGAATGAGTTTCAGCACGATATCATTCCAGGCGTTCTGCTTATCTATTCTGTTTCCACATCCCTCACAAGATGGGTTCCATATTGCTGGTAGCTTCTCTACTTCACAAATCAGGTACTCCGTATTCACCTTCTCCTTCACCATCTTCACAATCGTCCGGGATACTACTTCCATCAAGCAGGCGTGGGTGTCACTGAGCATGAGAGGTTGGCCAGTGGGCAGCGGTGGCGCATACTGGTGGCTACATACGAAAGCTTCCATTTAAAACAATGCTTTACAGTGAGTGGCGGCAACTGCCAGTTTCCGCCACTAGGTGCTGGAGCGAGACACCGAAATGTTAGTTGCCCAGAAATTGTCTGGTTGGAACACTGCAGTGGCCTCGTATGAAAAGCTCCATTGGATACTATGGGAGGCAACTGGTGTCCGCTACCAGTGGCGAACACCAGTGTCCTCGTATGACAGAGGGGTTAAAACACAGCATGCTTGAGTAGCCCTGTCCTCGGAAATGACGCTAATTAGTCCAAATACTATCGTTTCCATGTGATTAGGTTTCAGTTATAGAAATATGGACTTGTCAATCCTACACAGTTTTTGCTCAAACTCGCTAAGTGCGAGGCTAGTATACGTGACGTCACTTAATGCAACCTGAATCATTTTAAAAAACTTTCGCTAATTTATTCTATATTAATAAAATGAGTAAACAATGATGATAATATTATTGGAATGAATATTAATTTTGTTTAATTAGATAATGTTAAATAGATGCTTACTCACAGACTATTTTTACTTGCGGCGAAGAGCCAGGTCAAGGCGTCGCTTTCTTTTAAAAAGGAATAAAAGGAGTACCCATTTAGTGCCATGAATTGACCCATATGACCATGGAACATATGGTTATTGACCTTAGAAATTTCAAATTTGCCATCGGATTTGGCGCTGGGTGGCGCCATCTAGTGGCAGAAGCCTCATTTAGCAATAACCATTTATCATTTTATCACAAAACGCCGCCGGTTAATGGAAGGATTTTCGCTCTTTTTTAAGCGAGTTGTCGATGCGAATTTGTGCTGACACTTTCAAAAAATCTTGAGACATATTTTTGGTCGCGTAGCGATTCTAGGGTAAACGATCGTAAGATTTTCATTAGTAATGAGTTAATGGCATTAGAAAAAAAAATGCAATAATCATGTGTGATAAGGAAATCAATCCCCATTGGAGCCATCAACAATTTAAAAGTTACCGGCGAATGCTCAGCATCATTGGAATAGAAAATATTATTCATTATTCTCAAAATTCCGTTGGACCTTCGTTGATTATTCAAAATTAGTTTAGATTTAGTGAGAGTAAAATTAAGTTTAACGAATGACCTCAAGTTTCCATTCATTTATTTTGTATTGAACTTTAAGTAAAGTGAAATTATGGTAATTAAATATCAGTTTATATTGTGCCAACCCTTTCCAGATATTCATCTCCGACTGAAGAAACATATTTGGAAATTTTGGATTTTTCACCGTAAACTAAAGATCTAGGACAGTTAAAATCAATAGCCCCAAACGACCCACGATATATATTTGACTCGGACCAATTAACTAAAATTCTTGCTAGTAGAAGGCAGCAGAATTTCATTTCAAAAATCGACGCTGAAGAGATCTCACTTTTGATAAAGGAGGAAAAGGTTGAAGACGGGAGGCTCAAAACGCCAAGTTTTTGCCTCATCAACCCTACGGGGAGAATTTGCCACAGAATTTTACACCGGCACCAAGACGACTTGATGTCGTGTAACCCCCCCCCTCCCTCTACAGAGTCGCGAAGCTGAAATGAACTGATCTGCCACTCATCTAGTCTCACTTCAACTATGTAGGTCCACTTTGATAGACATAATTGGGGACGTAAAGGAAAGCAGGTTTGTGGATTATCCCACTGTAGGAACTCTACGGAAGAGACCGCCCGGTTACGAGGCGATGCTGAAAGCTTTGGGGAAGAGTTTGCTCTAATCTCTAAGGGTAGCTTCCGGCCAAGACCACAGGGGGACACACAACCGTCCCTGTGTAAGTTGGAAACAGCATCGATATCCAAACCCCAGATGGGGCGGCACCCCGGGTGGTGGTAGTTGATTCTATCACCACCCATCATCAAGTCCGCCACTCATCACCCATCTGAGGGGCCTCGCCCGGGTCCACCCTCCATCATTCATCCCCCCCCCCATTTGGCAGTTCAGTTCACGTAAGCTTAGCGACGAGGTAGAGGAAGTCTCCAAATAACCATATACAGAAGACCACGAGGAATAGGTGCATTTTATTGAGCAACAGCAGATTACCCACAACGAGAGCATCTGTGGTAACCAAAAAAGAGTGCTGAGGGGCTACTCTCAAAAGAGATGGCCCAAGACCACACGACCCAGATTCCTCTGCGGGTTGTCGACGGGCAACCCAAGCCCAGCAGGGAATCCACTTTCGAGGCCGTGTACGGCTAACTGGGAATTGTCATGGTAAGGCTCTTTGACATATCGTCGGGCTATATTGCGATATGCGAAAAGGGGAAGGATATTGAAGATATATCCAAAGAAAAGGCAATCGAAGTCCTTCGAGCCATAGGATTGCAGCCAGCAGTGCCACCCCATATCCTGGCGCACAGAAGCGTAGTATGCCGCCTGATCGATTTATGGATTGGGCAGCATACCGCGGAAGAAATAAAAGAAGAGATAGAGCTACGGCAGGCCTGGGCTAAGGTAGCCGAAATCATCAAATTTAAAAATAGGAGGGACGGTGGCGACTACACGCACGTGTTCAAGGTGGTCTTCTCGGAGACTACCATGGCACAGAAGGCGAAAGAGCATGGTCTACTAATGTTTAACGCCAAAATTAGCGGAGAACAGGTGGAAAAGGGAGAGTTCACTCCGGTCCAGTACTGCTTCAAGTGCTATAAGATGGAGTCCCACGCCACCAAGGACTGCAAGGAGCCACAAGAAACGTGCTCCAAATGCAGCCAGCTTGGCCACAATTGGCGCAATTGCGTCAGCACCACGGAGAAATGCGTGAGCTGCGGGCAGGGTCACCGAAAAATGGCCATGTCATGCCCTGCAAAAAAGGACGTTATGAGAAAGAAACAGGACGCCAAAAAGAACGAAGAAACGCGCAGGGCAAACACGTCCTACGCCCAGGCAGCAAAGGCAGCCATCTCAGAGGTGGATGCCAGAAAAACATACCTTAAAATTGAGAACGAGGGATCCACGAAAATTATGACGTGCATACTTCATGCGCACGTCATGAATCTGGCTCGCCCGGGCACATTCGCGACTGTTCTGAACCAGATGCTGGCGAAAAACGGGATGGAACAAATGTGGTTCCCGGATAACCCCCCTTCCGGGGATGTACTGCATTTGCAGATGGCTCCAAAGGCCCAGCAGTCAGCGGAGCAAGCTAAAGCTTGCAAACAGCCAAGCAAAAAAGCGAATAATGAAGCAGTCGAGGCGAAAACTCCTGCTCCCACCCAAATCAAGTCAAGCACGATGAAACATTCGAACTCGGAAACAAGCAGTTCATCGGAATCTTCAGACTCCTCGGACGCTGAAGCAACTAAACCCCAGGAAAAGAAGGGACAAAAGAAGAGAGCGAAGAGATTGCGGGCAAATTATATCAACCTGAGAATATACACCTGCGATCAATTCCCCTTCCTGGAGGAAATGGAGTCCAGTAGTATCTTCCAAGGTATGAAAGCAAAGATCTACAAATGGAAGTACGACTCTGAGGTAGACCCTGGAACAGTGGAAGAGGCCCTACTCGCACAGAATGTTATCCTTCATCATAACACATGCTAGCAAATCTCTAACGCTGAGTTCAGAAAGAAGAAGAATGGGAGGAACAAGAACGTCACCCAGAAACACTAGGTGACAGAAAATGAAGAGAGTAAGCAACAGAATGAGGATTCTGACACTCAACGTGAATGGATGGGAGGAGAAGGCTACGGCATATGGTAACATATTCCGTGTGCTTGACCCCGACATCATTCTCATCACAGAGCACGGTATCGACACTATAGCTGGTCGCATTAAAATACCGGGCTACAGAGTGGTGATAAAGAACCATTCCCAGGAAAGGTTTGATGGTGCTGCAATAGCTGTCAAGAGGATCATCTCCTTTAAACAACTACCAGAACTCGATGAGTCATCTGTGGCAATCGAAGTACACACCCTGGTAGGAGACCTCGTGATAGCTGCAGCATATCAACCCCCTCGACGAGCATATCTCCCGTTATGCAACTTTGACACACTATTCGGGCACCGCAGAATGGCATTCTTAGGGGGAGACCTCAATGCCAGATGCCGTGCGGCGGGCTATGGTAGTACGAACGATAGAGGCCGGAACTTGGAACTGATTATGGGAAGAAAGAACATTCAAATGATAGGGCCGGATTTTCCGACCTATATCACTTCCAGATCAGCAACCAAGCCTGACATAATCTTAACAAGTGAAGGCTTCCCTTTCAACTAACATAGTGAGCCAGGCCCAGAAGTCCCTAGTGATCACATAGCGATTCTCACAACAGTATCTCTCGCACCAATCCAGCTCCCAGCCCCTCTCCGGAAAAATTACGCCCTGGCCAACTGGGATCGTTACAAGCAAGTCCTCAGTGACTATGCGCCAGCTGACCTCAGCACGGCGTCGTTAGAGGAGATTGACAGAGAGTTGGAGAGGATAACAACGTCCATACTAAACGCGGACCGCGAGAGCATACCCGTAACAGGGTATAAAACACCACCTCAGGTCAGATGGACAGAGGAGATGAGAGATATCGCTCGCGTTCACAGGGAAGTGTACGAAGAAGTACGACGGGAGGGTCCCAGCCGGGAAAGGAGCTTGCTGCTTCGACGCCTAAGCTCAGAGCTTAGAGAGGCCATCAGCCTCCAACAGGAGGAAATATGGAACAACTTGATAGCCAAAGTCGACAGCGAACTTAGCCCGGCTAAGTTCTGGCGCCAAGTCAGGAACTTAAAGGGACTTACACCAAGACCCAAGGCTCGGATAAAGGAGAACAGAGACTACATAGAGAACCCGGTGGTTCTCGAGGATATGTTCAGGAACTTCTGGAAAAACGTTTTCAGGATTACCCCCGAGGAAAACGTTGAGTTCGACCAGGAATTCAAAGGCCAACTGATTGAACAACTAAATCAGGAAATGCATCGCACGCACCCACTACAGCAAGTCAATGAAGGCAGGGAGATGGCGGGCCATGGACGTCCCATAACATCAGAGGACGTCATGGCCACTGTAAAAGACTTTCGACAAAAGGCACCAGGCTGGACGGGTATCACCAGAAATAACTTGGTTAACGCCCCACAGCAGATCATTCAGGGAATCGTTAACATCTACAACGCTTCCCTGAACACGGGCTACTTCCCGGAAAGTTTCAGGATTGCGAAGGTGATCTTCATACCCAAGGGAGGTAAACCCCCTGATCAACTGGTAAACTACAGGCCAATCGCCCTGCTGGAGTTCGTTGCAAAAGTCTACGAGAGACTCCTAACTGATAGGCTTCAAGAACAACTTGCCGAGCTGGGAGCCCACAACCCTCAGCAGCACGGGTTCCGCAAGGGACGAGGAACGGAAACAGCCCTCGCCCTCTTTGCGGAGAAACTCGCTTGCAGTAAAGCTGAGAGGCGGTACGTAGACGTGGTGCTACGTGATGTAAAGAAGGCCTTCGAAAAGGTTTGGCTAAAGAGGATTACAGTACAAGATCCTCAACCTCCAGCTTAACCCACTCCTGGAAAGGATCCTTTGCAACTATATCTCCGATATGAGAGCCCGAATTTCAATCGAGGGCTGTAAAGGACCTGAATTCGAACTCGAGGCGGGAGTTCCACAAGGCAGCTGTCTCAGCCCTCTGCTGTACCTCGTGTACACTATTGACCTGCCTGCTCCAGTGAGGCACGATTCGATGTATCTGCAATACGCAGACGACATCACCCAAATCGTCCTGAGTCCATTCAGGAACTCTGGAAGTCAGGCCAGGGCGACAGCTGTCGAAATAGAGAATATCAATAGATATGAGAAGAAGTGGAAAATTAAGACCAACTGCCAGAAGTTCACTATCATTCCTATGAACCGCCGGAAAGTAGACGACGTCGTCGTCAATAACGAGATTTATCCGTACTCCAACGATGGTAAAGTCCTGGGCTTACGACTCTTCAAAACTGGATACAAGACGCACATAAATACCAGAGTCTCCCTAACCGAAAGAGAGCTGAGGAAACTTTACCGTTTCCGAGGCCTCAGCGTGCCTAACATCAAAAAGCTGTACATGGCCTTGGTACGCTCAGTCCTGGTGTACCCGGCCGTGAACACGCAGATGGCGAGCTGTACCTCTCTCAGAATGATGCAGAGAGTACAGAATAAAGCCATACTGCTGATCACTGGCACGCGAAGGATCGACCGTACTCGGCAATCGATTCTTCACCAAAGAATCGGCCTAAAGCCGATCAACACGGAGATCCAAAGGCTAGGGAGAAAGACTGCGGACAAGGTAAACCAAGAAATACTCCCAAACATGAATCTGAACATCAACATTCATGCAAACCGTAGGCGCGCTATAGGTAGAACTGCTCTGTTTCTTAACAGTAGAACCTGCGCGAGAGAAGTGGTACTACCTATGTTTACGTAGTAATAGTCCACTTCTCTAAAGCACATTGATCGTAAAACTTAAAAATTGATAACTAGCTCAATCAAATAGACAATTATAAATAAGAGTTGAAAAAAGAGGCAAAGTGCCCACATTAAAGTCCCCTCCCCTCCCTCCCCCCCTAATATAAACAAAAGTAGAAATTAAAAAATTAAAACAAAATTTAAATATAAAAGAGGCGAAGTGCCCAATCAAAAAACATCAAAATCAACAAAATTTCTGAATTAAAAGAGGCGAAGTGCCCAATTCCCAAGACCCTTAAAATAAGAAGATATTGTCAATCAAAATCAAACGATAAAAAGAGGCGAAGTGCCCAAACTGAAACTGATCAGTTCACCGAAAACTCAACAACTTGAGAGATCCATTCAGCATTTAAGCATCCTTGAAAGGCTTGAAGGCCTCGAAGGAACAACCTCATCCATAAATATATATATATATATATATATATATATATATATATATATATATATATATATATATATATATATATATATTATAATGGAGGAAACTGGCTGTCAAAGACAGTCAGCTATTTTTTGACGGAGGAATTTTATATTTTTAAAAATATTTAAGAAGAATGCTAGTGATGCACTAACACCAGGGCAAACTAGAAAACATATTCACACCTTTATATACCTACCACACAATTTCACCACTTTAACCTAAATTGTAAATTGTAAAATTTTTGCCCTCGCGTATCTCCGGAGAGTGCACATTTGTAGATCTGCCCATCGTCAAATCCTCGTTCTGCTATTGTTTTACCCCTTCTACGGTATTCTTTTATTTCCCTAAAACTTTACCTGCACAATAAAGAATTTTTAATTCATTTCTATCCATTCCTAAAGCTTCTCTCCATTAAAGTGGGTAGAATTCTTTTAAAGAAATAGAAGTTGGCCATCAGAGCGTTGAAATTCGACTGCGTTTTTGTTTATTGGTTTGTTTGTTTCCAGCGAGGAAAACCGATTCCGAGAGAACTATTAAATATATGCAACGACATTCGAGCGGCAAAATATTAGATTTTTTTTTGGTTTAATTGATATCATTAAACTTCCATTTTACGCAGCTGGAGATTTTAGGAGGAAATAATGCCCTAACTTATTTCACTCTCTAGGTAATGTGTCGAACCGACCCGAGTGACGCTTACACTTAAATATACACCAAATATTCTGCCAATGTTTCGTAAAAAATAAAAATACACGAAACAAATTAATGTAAGAAGAAACAAAAGGGTCTTGAAAAGAATTCGAAAGGACGAAAGTAATTTATTTATATTCATATACTTATATTTTAGATCTTTTGAGTCAAATTTAAATATGCTCGTGAATGATTAAAAACTAGCCTCGCACCACCCATTATTAGCCCATCAACTAATATGGCAATAAAAGAATAAGCATCCAAGCACACAAACAGGTAAAAACAAAGTTAGTTTGTTATTTCTATCGAATACTCCTATATATTAGCACGTTCAGTTACATGGTATATTAAAGAGATTACATAGCATACCAAGCATTATCATTTCCGCAAAAAGCTGTGACAGAATTTTTGCACAAAAAGGCTCTCATGGGGCCGCCTAGGCCTAAAAGCAAGATCCGCGTGTATATCTACGCACATCAGACTAATGAGAGAAAAATTAAATATTTTGCATGTACGCTCCCATCTGTAATCTACAAAAGCTTTTAAGGATTCTTGCAGGTTCTTAATTAAAATTTTATAGTCTCAAGTTTTTCTGCGCTTTAGAGTCTAGGATGAAGCTGAAAGATGTTACGTCGAGTTATACAAAGTTGATGGGGGAATTCTGGCGGATAAAATGTTTGTTTGTTGATTACGAACATTGCCTTAAAAACAAAATGGGCAGACCTACTGTTTCCGGAAAACACACACACACATCTCTCTCTCTCTCTCTCTCTCTCTCTCTCTCTCTCTCTCTCTCTCTCTCTCTCTCTCTCTCTCTCTCTGCTCGACATGCCAAAAGGACAAGTGGTGCGTAGATTTTCCGGAGGGGTGTTTCTCAAAATGCCACCCTGGAAGTATCTGCACGGACTGCGTCCTTAGGGCAGAACTTCAGGAGCTTAAGGAACTTTTTAAATCTTCTGAGGAAAAAACACGACGGCTGGAAGAAAAGGTGAAAATCCTCGAGTCTGAGCATGTGACTCAAATCCGTCATCTCGAAGCCATCATTTCAGAGATTAAAGCCACCAATGGACAGCAACAGCAACAAGAAACTCCCAACGACGCGGATGGCTCCTCTGTTGGGCCCTCATGCACCGCGTCGATAGAGATAGGCCAACCATCCGACGTCCCAGAGCCAGCAGCTGCTGGGGTTACTCAGGGCGTCAAAAAGAAGAAAAGGAAGAGTAAGAAAGGAAAAACAGAAGAGAAAGTAGAAACGGAAGAAAAAACGAAAAAGAAAAAGAAGAAAAAACCCAAAAAAGTGGGGAAGAAAGAGGAATCGAAAGAGCCCATACTGAAAGGGAAGCCTCTGTCCTCTGAACCCAAATGCGCGAGGGTCATCGTGATCGGTGACTCACAAGCGCGGGATCTAAAACCCTTGCTAGCGGCCCGCCTTCGCACCAGTGTGAAGGTAAGCTGCCTTCCAGGAAAGGGGAACGGAGAAATAAGGGTGGAGGCTGAGAAATCTCACATCTCTGAGAACTCAGTAGTTGCCCTCATGGCAAGTGGCAATGATCTCTACCTACGAGGAGGCAATGTAGGCGCCAGCGGGAAGATCCTGACCACGGTTATGGGAGGAGTTGACGACTGTGGGCTAAAAACCCGCAGACGTGTCGTGGTCGGGATACTCCCAAGACGAGGTCCATCCCGCAATGCTCACGCAAGGAACGTCTCCATAAACCAACGCCTGGGAGATCTATGTACGGCGGAAGGAGTCATTTTGTAGACCCCTACCGCACCTTTTACGGAAGAAATGACCTGTACAAAGGGACGGAGTGCATCTTTCCTTTAAAGGGAAAGCTGCACTCGCAAACATGATCCAGGATGTTGTGGAGCGGACCCAAAGAAGTGTCAGACCCCGAGCAAAGGAGGACGTACGCCAGTACACCCGTGTTACTCCAGGAACGACCTTTTCTGAAGTCACAAAGAGTGGAGTGATCCCGCCACAGAGAAAGAAAGCGGGAAACGGAAGAGCGTAGGGAGTCCTACAGTCGGGGACTCCCTAAAAGTTCTTCTGTTCAATGCGAGGTCTATCAGAAACAAGTTTCTAGAACTTCGTGGCCTCGTAGCAACAGAAGAACCGGAGATGGTGGCCATAACGGAGTCGTGGATAAAAACCTCAAGCCGAGATTTTGAAGGTGAATTCAGGATTCCCGGTTACCAGCTCTTCTTGAAAGATAGGCCAGACAGAGAGGGTGGCGGTGTGATGTTGTATGTCAAGGATACTCTCAACTCGACGGATTGCAACATCGTATCCGACCATGAACTACTAGGTGTTGACCTAGAGATAGGTCCTGCTAAATATAGGACCCTGGTGCTTTATAGACCTTCTGCCCAACTCGTTGAAAAGGACAGAGATCTGTACCAGCTACTAGGAGAACTTGTGAAAGACAGAGTGTGTATCGTCATGGGTGATTTCAACACACAAGTTGACTGGAAAACCAGAGAACCCTCTGGCGAGAACGCACTACTCGTGGAGTTCACGAACAACGAGTTCCTCACTCAATGGGTGAGAGAGCCAACGAGAGGAGACAATATCCTCGACTTGGTTTTCACCTCTTAGGATGACATCGTTGAGGACCTCTCTGTTGGCGAAGAGCTCGGTGGCAGTGACCACCGACTAATTAGATTTGTAGTCAAAGTCCCCAAGGCAGAGCCTGCAACTAGTAAATCAAGGAAACTGGATTTGAGAAGAGCAGACTTTGCAGGTCTACGCGCGGGACTGACTGACGCGAGGATAGAGGAGTGCCGTGCTGTTGAAGACTCTTGGAACAGTTTCAAAACCACATTCATGAGTCTTCAATCGCGTTTTATCCCTCTGAAATGCCCCCGTCGGTCTTCTGTTCAACCAAAGTGGTTTAATCGAGAAATCGGGCAACTGCTCAGGGAGAAGAGAAATGTGTACCGGCAATCGAAGATCTCGGGTAACTTTGACGAATACCGGAGGCTAGCCAGGAGAAGGAAGTCCAGCATAAGGGCGGCTAAGCGGTCTGAGGAACTCCGAGTGGCGAGACTCTGTAAAGAGAATCCCAAGGAGTTTTTTGGATATGTGAACAGCCGTAAACCAATCCGTCGAACGATTGGCCCTTTGAGGAATGAGGAGGGGACATTAAAGCATTCAGATGCAGAAAATGTCAACCTCCTCAACGACTACTTCTCTTCAGTGTTTACTGAAGAGTGTGGTCCCATTCCCCAGCCGACGGATTCCTACTCGGGGGAAAAGCTGGAGGCAATGGACTTCACCGAAGGAGAAATAAAGAAAAATATCGCTGACCTAAAGACGAATAAGTCCCCTGGACCGGACGGGTTTCTACCTAAAGTGTTGAAGGAAGTGTGCGATGAAGTTTCACGACATCTGTGCGCTATCTTTAACATGTCAATCCGGACCAAATGCGTTCCTAAAGACTGGCGTGAGGCGGAGGTGACTCCTATCTTCAAGAAAGGAGACCGTAACCAACCGTCGAACTACCGACCTATCAGTCTGACTTCTATAGTCGGTAAACTCATGGAAAGCATCATGGTGGACAAAGTGACGTCGTATTTAGAGTCAAACCTGCTACTGCGGAGTTCCCAGCACGGCTTCCGAAGGCAACGGTCATGCCTGACGAACCTTGTAGAATTCTTCCACTTCGTTTTCAGTGAGCACGATCGGGACAAGGCGGTGGATGTGGTCTACCTAGACTTTCAGAAAGCCTTTGATAAGGTACCACACCGCCGCCTTCTCCGGAAAGTGCGAGCGCTTGGCATAGACGGAAAGGTAGCCGGCTGGATCGAGAACTGGCTAAGTGGCAGACGGCAACGGGTGGTGGTAAATGGACAGTCTTCTGAGTGGGTGCCCGTTACTAGCGGGGTGCCTCAAGGTTCTGTCCTGGGACCACTACTATTCATCATCTACGTCCACGACATGGACGGTGACATGGTTGCCAAGATTTCCAAATTTGCCGACGATACCAAGCTTGGTATGAACGTTGCAAAGGATGGAAATACTGCCCGCCTGCAGGAAGATCTTGGGAAGATTGGGGAGTGGTCGGACACGTGGCAAATGCCTTTTAACGTGGGGAAATGCAAAGTGATGCATATCGGCCACAGAAACCCCCAATCTCAATATATCCTTAAGGGCACTGCTCTTGAATCGAGTGACACTGAGAAGGACTTGGGTGTTACTATCACTAGTGACCTCAAGTTCTCGAAACAGTGCATTAAGGCGGAGAAAAAGGCCCAAAGGATGCTAGGCTATATTAAGCGCCAGTTTGGTTATCGGAACCAGGAGATTGTACTGTGCCTGTAAAACTCACTTGTCCGACCGCACCTGGAGTATGCCGTACAATTTTGGAGTCCTTCATTGCGAAAGGACATCGCGAGATTGGAACGCGTACAAGCCAGGGCAGCCAAGCTGATTCCCTCTATCCGACATAAAAGTTATGAGGATAGACTAAGGGAATTAGATCTGTTCTCGCTGGAAACCCGTAGACTGCGTGGTCAGCTCATCGAATTTTTCAAAATACTTCGAGGGTTCGACAATGTTGACTACCGGGATATGTTCACACTGAGTGAGAACAGTATGCGCAATCACGGCTTCAAACTTGAACTGAAGCGTTACAACCGCAATCTGTGTGGAAATTTTTTCACCTACAGTATCTGCGGTAAGTGGAACGCACTTCCAGTGGAAGTTGTCAACAGTGAATCTGTTGACCAGTTCAAGTCAAGACTAGACAAGGTCTTGAAAAGTGGCCGTTTAGGGACGCAAAACAATTGAGCAGCCTTGTGCCCGCTCGATTGCAAGTCCAATGGTACCCTCTTTGAATGGACCGTAAGGTCTCCTAGGGTACCTTCTTTCCTTGTTGTTACTCTCTCTCTCCTCTCTCTCTCTCTCTCTCTCTCTCTCTCTCTCTCTCTCTCTCTCCCTCTTTCTCTCTCTCTCTCTCTCTCTTTCTCTTTGAATGCACGGGGATTGATGTAGAAATAGCAATAGATAAAATGAAGAGATTCAAATCCCCCGGGCCTGATAAACTAGTGCCAAGAATAATAAAAGAATTAAAGGATGTTCTAGTGGATCAATTAACGTACATCTTCAATTTATCCCTTGAAGCTGGGGCTGTTCCTCAAGACTGGAAACTAGCTAATGTCACGCCAATATTCAAAAAAGGACGAAAAGATTTTCCAAGTAATTATCGACCAATAAGCCTGACATCGGTGGTAGGCAAGATGCTAGAGCGTATTATTGCAGATAAAATAGTGAGCCATCTAGAAACAAACGAACTGCTATTCAACACGCAGCATGGATTTAGGAAGCATAGGTCCTGTCTTACCAATTTATTAGAGTTTTTACATTACATTAATAAAATTCATGATAGTGATAGATCTGTAGACATTTTGTATCTAGATTTTAAAAAGGCCTTCGATAAAGTCCCACACAAGGAACTAATGTGTAAAGTCAGAGCCTTAGGAATACATGGAAAATTAGCAAATTGGATTGAAGATTGGCTTAGCGATCGTAAGCAAAGAGTAGTGATTAATGGAGAAGAGTCCAATTGGAAAGCTGTAACTAGTGGAGTTCCCCAGGGTTCGGTCTTGGGACCCTTGCTCTTCATTATATATGTGAATGACTTAGACGTTAGAATAATTTCTAAAATCTCAAAATTCGCCGACGATTGTAAACTGGGTAAAAGCATAGTCACCGAGCAAGATAGACTAGATTTTCAGAGTGACATTGATCACATAAGTGAATGGTCTAGGAAGTGGAAACTTCCCCTTAACCTGGAGAAATGTAAAGTAATGCACATTGGTCACAAAAATCCTAAGGCAGATTACAAACTCGAGAGCGAAACAATAACAGAATCAGAAATCGAAAAAGATCTCGGTATCTATGTCACAAACGATCTCAAGTTCACTCGACAGTGCGTCAATGTTGAAAAGAAAGCGCGGAAGATACTAGGTTATATAAAGAGACAAATCACTTATAAAAGCGATACAACTGTAATCAACCTGTATAACGCCCTAGTGAGACCCCATTTGGAATACTGTGCGCAGGCTTGGTCACCCTCCTTCAGAAAAGACATTGAAAGATTAGAAAGAGTTCAGGCCACAGCTACTAAAATGATACCTTCATTAAGAAATTATAGTTATGAAACACGAATAGACAAGCTAAACCTTTACAAGTTGGAAACTAGACGTGTACGAGGCCAGTTGATTCAAGTATATAAAATACTAAATAGAATTGATAATGTGGATTACTCAATCTGGTTCGAGTTCAACAGAAATGTAACAAGGAATAAGAGTATGAAGCTAATCTCTCCAAAATACAAATTGAATGTATGCGGTAATTTCTTTTCGTATAAAATAGTAAATATTTGGAATCAGTTAACGGAAGAGGTCGTTTCGAGCCCCAGTGTCGAGGCGTTTAAAAGGAGGTTAGATAAAATCATAAATACGCTTACATACTAAAAACATAAGATTACACTGAAAATAATTAGATTAAGAATATTAAAAGAAAAATAATAATGTAGAAATGCATTTCTGCTTTCCTGTCGAAATTCCTGTTTGTGTACTTTTTTTTCTAGCACAGCGGGTATCTTTTCATCTTTCATTGCCCGAAAGATCGGGCGGAAGAGGTGGGAGGGGAGAGCCTTGAACTTTACTATACTATTTCTATGACGAGTAGATTGAACATCAATATTAAATGAGTACCTCCTCGGTATGGACTAACTTAGTCTTCTGAGGTACTATCTTTCCTTGTAACTCCTTGTAACTCCTTGTAACACTCTCTCTCTCTCTCTCTCTCTCTCTCTCTCTCTCTCTCTCTATATATATATATATATATATATATATATATATATATATATATATATATATTATATATATATATATATATATATATATATATATATATATATATATATATATATATATATATATATATATATATATATATATATATATATATATATATATATATATATATATATATATATATATATATATATATATATATATATATATATATATATATATATATATATATATATATATATATATATATATATATTATATATATATATATATATATATATATATATATATATATATATATATATATATATATATATATATATATATATATATATATAATATATATATATATATATATATATATATATATATATATATATATATATATATATATATATAAATATATATATATATATATATATATATATATATATATATATATATATATATATATATATATATATATATATATATATATATATATATATATATATATATATATATATATATATATATATATATATATATATATATATATATAATCAAAATCACATGACATTGTGATCTATAATAGATGTATTTAAAGGTCCAAAGAAAATAAAGAAAATGAAAACTGGTAGCACAACCCATTTTCATTCTTAAGCTTTAATGGTCCACGTAATTAATTTCCTTAACGTTTTTCCGGGTTGTGCTACCAGTTTTCATTTTGGGGGGCCTTTATATATATATATATATATATATATATATATATATATATATATATATATATATATATATATATATATATATATATACGAAGGGCAGTCAATAGGTTTTGCGAAGCGGTAGGGTAAAACAGAGGAAGGACGATGGTTGTTTATGGGGGTGTTAGGACAAGTTATGACAAGTCAGGACCTGCAGCCGCACGCTCCTGCCTCGTCTATTTAAGAAGCAGTAGCTGATCGCAGATCGTCAGTCACAATTTTTTCAACAATGGAAAAGGTTAAGCACCGCGCACTGATCAAATTCTTGACCAAGGAAGGCAAGAATGCAAAAGAGATCCATGAACGCATGGTTGTAATGTACACCGAAACCGCCCTTTCCTATGCAACCATTGCTCGCTGGAATAGGGAGTTCCGCCATGGTCGTGAGTCCCTTGAAGATGATCCCCGTCCAGGACGCCTGTCAGACGTGACCAACAAGGACAATGTGGCCCGTGTGGAGAGGATCATCCTCGAAAATCGACGGGTGAAGGTCGAAGAAATCGAACGAGAACTTGGAATATCACATGGAAGTGTTATCAACATCATCCACGACAATTTGGCCATGACCAAGATATGTGCCCGTTGGGTCCCTAGAAACCTCACACCCCATGATCGATTTCAACGTCGTCAACGTCCACGAGGCCAGAGTGTCACAAGCTGCCCTGCGCGAGTGCGGATTCAAGGAGCTCAACCATCCCCCCTACAGTCCAGATCTGGCCCCTAGCGACTACTTTTTATTCCTGCAGCTCAAGGCTGCACTGCATGGACGCCGGTTTGGAGGACAATGAAGATGTCCAGCTCGCCGTCCAGGAGTGGATTGAACAGCAGTCGGGAGATTTCTGGTTATCGGAAACTCGAAGCCTCAGGGACAAGTGGCGCAAGTGCATTGAAGTCGAGGGTAGTTATATTGAAAAATGAAAAATAATAAAACACTTTTCCTCATATCTCGTTTCCTTATATCTAAGTTGCAAAACTTATTGACCGCCCCTCGTATATATATATATATATATATATATATATATATATATATATATATATATATATATATATATATATATATATATATATATATATATATATATATATATATATATATATATATATATATATATATATATATATATATATATATATATATATATATATATATATTTTTATATATATATATATATATATATATATATATATATATATATATATATATATATATATATATATATATATATATATATCAATGGCGATTCCGGCACTCAGGGTGTTCTGGATTAGCCCGAGTATAAATTTAGTAAAGTTAACGTGTATTTGCAGCTAACACTGACTTCAAGTAATTCCAGCCAATAACTCGGCCTCCTTTTATTGAGCCTGATCGCAGTTCATATATTTTCGTTCAGGGTCTGGCGGTTGTCTTAGAGGTGGCCTGTGTCAAACTAGGTCTGCTGACCAAAAAGTCGCGTGCCCTCATTTATTCTGATTCATGACCTTACGACATTCCAAACTTTCAGTAATTCTAGGATTAAACTTGGGAGGACCTTGGTATGGCCACCTACTTTAGCATAGCATAGTAGAGAATAACCCAGCCTATCATAGAGTAGTATCGTCTAGCATAGCATAGCCTAGTTTCGCTTTAAAAAAGGCTAGCCTAAACTTGCCTAGTATAGTATAGCTCATCATATCCAAGCATAGCATAGTATACACCTGCCCTGTTTTAGCCTAGTATCGACAAGCCTAGCCAAACATAAATAGCTAGCCTAAAATAGAATAGCCTAGCTGTGCCTGGCCTAACCTAGCCCAGCTTAGTATAATCTAGCTAGCCTAGTATAACCTAGCATAGTATAGCCTACTTTATCCTACCTTAGCTTAGTATTGCCTAGCCTATCATATCCAGCATAGCTTAGCTTAGTAGAACCTAGTCTAACTTAGCATATTATATTATAGCCTAGTTTAGCATAGCCTTGCCTAGCACAGTATTGCCTAGTGTAGCCAGGCTTACTATAGCCTAACCTACCCTAACCAGGTATGGCTTAGCAGTGCATGCCAGAGCCTAACCTAGCGTCGCCTAGAGGAGCCTAGCCTAGTATAGCTAAGCTAGAATAGGCTACTAAAGCCTAGCCAATATATCCTTGCACACGATGGCTTAGCCTTGCCTAGCATACTATAGGCTATCTTGGTATAGCCTATCCTAGCATAACCACACCTAACATAATATATCCTATTATAGCCATAATATATCCTAGACTAGTATAGCATACCATCGACTAGAGTAACCTAACATAGCTTAGCCTATTATAGCCTTGGTTAGCTAGCTTATTGTAGCCTAACATAGTATTACCTAGCATAGCCCTCCTTAGCCTATTATACTTTTGCCTACCATAGCACCTCATAGTATAGCCCTATCTAGCCTAGGATAGCTTAGCATAGATTAGCCTATTATAGTATAGTATAATCTAGCTTTGCATTAACTATCCTAGACTAGTATCACTTATACTATCCTATTCAAGCATAGATTAGTAATGTCTAGCCTAGAATACTATATGCTATCCTAGCATAGCATTTTATAGCCTAAATTAGCATAGTATATCTTACCCTTGTACATTATATCTTAGCATAGATATAATATGCATAGATATAATATACTACACTCTGCCTAGCAGAGTGTAGCATATTATAGCCTAGTCTAGCAGAGTATCAGCCGAATAGTTATGATGTTATTGCCAAAACAAAATTCTTCCCGGGCAAACCTTGGGGAGACTTTGGCAATCAGATCATTCAAATGAGAATGTAAAACAACATAAGGTTTACGAATTTCCCTAGAATCGGCATAATAGTTATGATGTTATTCCTAAAACAACATAATTCTCAGACTAATCTTGGGACGACTTTGGCAATTATAGCATTCGGAAAAGAATGTAAAAGAACATAAGTTTTTCAAATTTAGTTAGAATCGGCCAAATAGTTAGGATGTTATTACAAAATTAAAACAAAACGGGAACCCACCGACCAACATAGTGATATGTAGAGTCGCTTGCGACTAAACTCGCATGCGACTAAAAATATCATTCATATCAGACGTTTTCTCGACATCGTTCACACGCGCTTGACTCGGGCTCAGAATTTACAGCCTGAGTTATTATCTATAATCGTAAAAATTAAAAGTAATTAAAATTCAATGTTTTCTTGAAACAATATATTTATATAGAAATTAGGATTTAAATTCCAATCTATGAAAGGTTTCCGTTCTACAATATTCTTAAAGAAATGAAAAAATATCCAGCAACTCGGGCTAATACGAACGTTCCTGGTAGGTGTAAAAGACCAACTGGCATCTCTTGTCAGATCGGTCTCTGGCTAATGTTTGTTGTGCACGCTGCTTTGGTTATTTGAGTACTGTGATTCAGTGCGTCTCTGTGTAAATATCAGTTGTGTTTTGCATAGTTGTTTATTTTTACCCTTAACTTAGAAATGGAGAAAGACTTAAACCTAAATATAAAAAATAAAACATCAGTCGCTCGTGAGAGAAGTTCCACAACGTTGGATAGAATCCACTCATATCTGAGAAACACAATGGCCCAAGAACGACTGTCTTCACTGGCTCGTATTTCCATCGAGAAAAGCATTTTGAACGACTTGGACAAGATGAAGGAGCCGCACGACAGGATATGATATACGAGTTCACCATCAAACCAAGACGACTGTATAATTGAAGTGAATATTTTTTTATATAAAAACTATATTTCTGTCTCATTGTTAAATTACCAGTGCACATATAAGTCTGTGGTGTGCATGACATTCTTTATTCCTAGACTTCTTTCGACAGTGTAAGGTCATCTTCGGGGAATGAACAGAAATGGAATTATGATGATGGTGTACTAAATTTTAGAAGATGGTTGGATAGTGGTAGATTATAGTGAGTGAAAATTAAAGCGGGGAGGGTTTTTTTCTCTCGTAAGAGGGCATCACTTTATGTTTTTCTTTAGATTTTCTTCTTGTCTTATTTTTGGCAAGTCGTGTTTTTCTATGTTTGTTTCTTTATGTGTTGTTAGCGTGTTATTCTTATTGTACGTTTTCCAATTTTTGTGTACTTATTTTTCGGTAAAATTCTTTGAGCATTAAAGCCTTTAATAGCTTTTGGCTCAGCAATTTACCTTGTGTTGTTTTAGTGTATTGTTATTTATTTTCTTTGCTTTGGTTTCGTTTTGGTTGGACTGCGTTAGTTTCTAGTGTTTCTGTTATGTGTATAGCGATGTAATGTTTTCCTGAGAGCAAATCTGCAAATCTTAGTACTTGGGAACTGGCTACGACGGGAGACTTTTCCCCGTTGCCGTGCAGGTATGTTAAGTCTGCCACCAGTTAGTTCCCTGTAATACCGGAATGACAACATTCATAATGGTTGACCAGACCCTTCCTCCCATTTTCTGGATGAAAATGTTAATAGGGTCGTTTTTTCCTTCTATGGAGATTCCTCTGCCGATGCTGGTGACACCTTCTGACTTTATTAATTATTTGGGATGCGGAGTTCTGTACGCATTGCAGTTTTCTTATTGAGGTTTTGCTGGCCACTTAAGGCACTACTGTTTGGTAGATGAGTTTAGCTCGGACGTACATCAGGTATATTTTCCTAATGCTGGCCGAGCTAAGATCTCTAAACCAGTATAACTTGGAGATTTCTCTCTTTGCTAGGTTCCGCCTCTCCGTGTAGTGTCTCGAGTATCCGTGGTCGGAGATCTTTAGGCTCAGGACAGTGCCTTCAGCGGAGTAACCATATCTTCTCCCATCGATGATGATGGGCCACGTCGACCTGCGGCTCAGAGGGACGATTTTGAACCTGTCCATATTTGTTCTAATCTTCCATCGTCTCTCGTACCGGTTGATGTTATTGATTTCGGCTATTGTGCGCATTGCCTGACACCTTGTTTTTTTCTCCGGGCACGGAACGATCTGGGTGACGTCATCTGCGAATTTCAGATACATCGGGAGCCTGTGCACCGGAGTTGGGAGATCGATAGTAAAGACCAAGTAAAGCACTCGGCTCAAGCAAATTCCCTGAGAAGGCCCACCTTGAGTTCAAATTCAGGTTCTCTGTATCATTCGATCATGAGACATGCCCTTCTGTGCATAACAAAGTCACAAAGGATCCTTTCCAGGATTGGATCTAGCTGGAGTTTCAGGATCTTGTATTGAAGTCCTTCCAGCCATAATTTATTGAAGGCCTTCTGCACGTCCCTTATCACAATGTCTACATAGTACCCATTCGCTCGGCAAAAGGCTGCTTTTTCCGTTAGGAGTGCCAGGGCTGTTTCGGTGCCCCTTTTTGAACGGAACCCGTGTTGTTGGGGGTTATGTGCTCCTAACTCGCTCAGTTGAGCTTATAGCCTATTAGCTATAATTTTTTCGAAGATCTTGCCGTGCATCTCCAGAAGAGAGATCGGGGGATAGTTAGCCACCTGGTCTAGAGGATTGTTTCCTTTCGGGATGAAGATGATTTTTGCCATCTTGTACCCGTCAGGAAAGTAGCATGTATTTAGAAAGGCATTCATGGTATTTACCAGTCCCTGAATAATTTGCATCGGGGCATTCATGAGGTGTTTTTCGTGATCCCAGACCAGCCTAGTGCCCTTTGCTTGAAGGACGTTATGCTGTTGATAGTCTCTTCGAAGGTGATTGGGCACCCGTGGTTAACCATATCTCTTTCCTAAGATACTTACGGGTGGGGGTGAGTTCTATATATCACTTTACCGAGGTCATCGAGAAGTTGGTCTTCGAAGTCCTGGTAGAAGTCATCATTCTCCTCATGTCCTGAATCTTATTTCGAGAGACTCTGGATCCTCAATTATCTCTTCTCCGTCTTTTATTTGTGTTCTGGTTTTAGTGGGCAATCCCCTAAGACATCGGATGCTGTTCTAAAAATTTACTGGATTGCCTTCCCTGTCCAGCCTACTAATGAAGTCATTCCAGATTTCTTTTTGTTTCTTTGTGATTGTGTGTTTTAGTTCCTCGCATAGTTGTCGCATTATGGCTGTCCTTTCTCGATTTGGGCCTGTCCTGCCGATTTCCTAAAAAAATTCTCTATGTTCTCGGGCGATTTCCCTCATCTCGTTCGTCCACCTAGGTTGTGGGAGCATTTTATAGGAGATCCTGGAGACGCACTTCGCGTCGGCTTGAATGAGGAGATTCTTGATGGTGTTTATCTCCTCATCTATCTCTGAGAGATTGGCGTCTCCCAGGTCAGCTAGTTGGTATTCGCTGAGTATTTCTCTATATAGCTCGCAGTTAGCTTTCGCATAATCTTTCCGAAGTGGGATGGGCTTGAGTATTGGAGTAAGTGAGATCGTTGTGATTATCGGGATATGGTCACTCGGTATCACAGGTCCGGGCTCATTGCTGATGTTAAATGGGAAGTTCCTTCTCGTTAACACTATGCCCGGTTTAGTTGCCGAACGGCGTGTTAAGAACGTCGGGAAATCCGGCCCGACTCTCTGGAGTCTGTCTGTTTCGAGAAGTAGTTCCAGATTCCTTCCCCTTTGGTTGGTGCGACCGTAATCAGACGCTCTGCATCTGGCGTTTAGGTCCCCGCCCAGCAATACCATTTTTCCGCGCCACAAGATGTTGCAAAAGTTAGGAATAAGCAGGTAGTTTCGACAGGGCGGATTATAGGCATCTGCCACGGTTAGGCTTCCCACCAGGGTTCAGATTTCGACAGCCACGAATGATTCTTTCAAGTCTGGTAGTGTTTTGTATGTGATGTTTTTCAGAATCGTGATGGCTGCGCCGTCGTATCGATCTTATGTATGTTATTTTTGTGATCACACGGTAGTTTGGTATTTTTATTGTGTTAGTTTCTGTGTTTACACCGTGTTTGGAAATGAGGATCAGGTCGAGAACCACTGTACGGAATATGTTTCCGTAATGAATGGATTTTTCCTTCCCATCCGTTTCGGTTAGTGAGAGTATTTTTAGTGTGTTGTTTGTGTTCTCCATGTTTTGTTTGTTAGGTGCGCTTGTAGTTTATCTTAGTGTGTGTATTCCTATTTTACTTTTTGTTGCGTCTTTTTTCCCTTCTTTAATTTTTTTGTACTCTGCTTCACTTATGGTGAGGCAGGAGTCCCTATACAGTTTTTTATTCGCTGCCATGAGTGCCTCGTATATTATTGCTTCTTGTACCGAAGCATCGTAAGATCATTTTAATTTACCTATTTTTACTCCTTCAACACACTTCTTAATTCTGGGGTTGTCAGTTTTGTAGAACTGCATTCTAAGTTCTTTTTCATCGTATTTGATGGTCTGACGGGGAGCCTTTCCCTAGCTCTTACTCCTCGGTCTCTTGTTTTATTTGGGGGGTTAGGAGTATCCCTCATCTTCCGAGGAGGGTGCGGAGCTTGAGAGGTTACTGATCCAGTTTATTGAGCTTAGTAAATCTAATATCGTTCCTTACCGCTATTGCGACACTGTCATAATTAATTTCGTTAATGCTCTTTGTGATTACTGTGTAGTTAAAGAGCTTCATTTTATTAGCTGCTGGGTTTACATTAATTTTATTCAAGGGGATTATCTCTAGGTCCTCTTTCAAGTATGGGCATGCTTTTTGTCGTTCCAACCTGCCACATTGTAGATTATTATCTTCAATTTTCTTACGTGGGCCATTATTTGTTCGTTTTTGTTTCTATACTTGATCTTCTTTCTATCTGGTTGGTTGCCTGTTCAATCGGTGACTTGGCTCTACCGCCTTTCTTTTTCTTGAATTCTTCATTTGTAATTGCATGGTATTGGTTTCGTGGGATTACCAACTTACCGCCTGTAACTATTTGGTGCACTTCTCGGTCCGTGTACGGGCTTCGAACTCATATTTTATCTGGCCTTTCTTAATACCCTAAAATAGATCTTCATTTGTTTCGTGAAAAGATCTATCCTCAGGCGCAAAGAACCTCAGTGTGAAACCTTGTCGCTCTTCTCTTTCCTCTGGGACGGTGTATGCCTCTCTTTCGGATTCCTGAGTCTCAGTTTGCTGGGGCGATTTCTTCTTCGTGGCCTCCCTCTCCTGAGGCTGTCTCGATCTCCATAGATTCGACTACCTGTTGTTTTTCTTGTTTTGTTTTTTTGCTAAGCCTTGGGTCTCTTGATTTAGCTAAAGAGAGTGTATGTTTGTCTCGTGAATTCGTTCTGCTCTGTTGTTCATCTTGATTTGAGGGTGCGAGTTTATACCTGACGTGCAGTATATGTGCTGATGGGGGTTTCTCTGGGAACCACATTTGTTCTGATCCATTATTTGAGGGTGCGAGTTTATACCTGACGTGGAGTATATGTGCTGATGGGGGAGTTCTCTGGGAATCACATTTGTTCTGATCCATTATTTGAGGGTGCGAGTTTATACCTGACGTGGAGTATATGTGCTGATGGGGGGGTTCTCTGGGAACCACATTTGTTCTGATCCATTATTTTTTAACATCAAGTTCAACTTCTTAGAGTACGAACCTGGATCACCAACATTTAGCACGTGAGCGTGCAAGATGCATGAAAGGATTTTTAGTGATTCTCCTTGTTTGATCTCTATTATATTTTGCGTTGGCTGCATTTGCTGGACCGTGGCTTTTGCAACCTTAGTGAAAGTTAAATTTTGTTTTTCCTCCTCCTTTCTTTCCTTCTTCATTTCGACGTCTTTGTCATTTTGGCAAATAGCTATGTAAGATTTCGTGTAGTCTAGTAGTCGAATTAAAAGTACGCCGATTTTTCCGTGGATAATTCTAAACGGAGTGGTCCGGTCCGGTTTTTTGCGCGCTCTTACGGAGCGCAAAGGAACCCGTTTAGTCGGGTTCATCGGTGGGATATCCAAACTTCTTCTTAAGTTTCTTTATTTGATGCGAAAGTGAAAAGGAAAAAAGAGAGAGAGGATAGAGTAATTAAGAGGATAGGTTGCCGTTCTATCTGGTTATCGATCCGGCTTATTCAGCTAGCGAGTCGCTAAGCCCTACCTACCTACTATTGCCTAGCCCTATAAGTTTTTGCTCCCACCTTCTAGCGTCCACTGCTCAGACGAGATCTAACCCGTCCGGAGGTAAGCTTCAGCCTGCACCGAGTTAGCCGCCTGGTTCAGATAAGGCTCCCGCACTAGAAAGTACCTATGGAGACTTATGCGTCCCTACTCGACTCGCCCTAAAAAAGAAAGGTTCGTTCTTGTAAAGAGTAAAGTAATTGTCTGTCAAGAAGTCAAAGTCTCTTCGGTATCTTCTTTTCTTCTCAAAAAATAGCGTTGTGCAGCTCGCTGTTGGTACTTCAGGATTGCTTGATGGGATATCTTCGAAATAAGAAAAATCCAAATCTGATATCCATCGGAATTATCAACGATCAACGACGATCTAAGAGAGGAAATTGTGTATGAAGTAGAAGTAAAGAGAGAAAAATGTTTATAGTGAGAGGGTTCGTACCATGTTCTCTGGTAACCTCAGTCTTTTTGCCTTTTTCCTCATTATGTCTCTACATTAATTCTCAGAAACTGAGTGAAGCTTTCAAGCCTTTTTATTCGATGAAAATTATCCTTTGTGAATTTAACGAGTTTGGTGTCACATTTGATATATGGATTTGAGATTTGATATTACTACATTGAATCTTTTAAACTAACTTTGTTCTATACTGATTTTTCTCTTTTGGGTCTTCTACGGATCTTTTTATTTTTAATCTTTGTCCACTTCGGATCTTTTTACTATAATTATTTTTTACTTTATACTTATTAATTAATTGTCCACTTCGGATCTTTTTACTATAATTATTTTTTACTTTATACTTATTAATTAATTGTCCACTACGGATCTTTTTATGATTGTTTTTATGTATTATATTCTTTATTTTTCTTCATTAGCATCATTGTTATCTATAAATTGGGTAAATTGCCTGCCGCGTCTGCAGCTGGATACTTTTAAAGGTTTGTTTGAAACGAAGATTCGGTAATTATTCATCTTCTAGTTATATTTGTCGGGTCACTTCTTCTGGTAGGTATTGGTTAATCTTTTGCCAAATATCTTTTGTGCAATTGTTGCAGTCATATTTATTGGTTCGATATCTACAATTTCGTAAAGTATAGTCGATGGAATCCGGTTTTGAAGTGTAACGTTAGTCATAAATCTTGTGTCCTTATTTTGTACAGCTTGAACTTTCCTCATCATTGTCTCGCTAGAGACATGAAAGGCAATAGTGAGATACAGCAGTAATGGTCTCTCTAGTAACATATATAGTTTCCTTTTGTTTTTCGTTGATAGCATTCGGAAACGAAACAGTGATTCTAGCGTCCTCTTGGCCGCATTCATTTTTTCTTTAAAGTGCGCAACATACTCGGATGATGTTAATTTGAGGCTAAGTACTCTGCCATTTCTGGAGTATGGGTAGAGTTCGCCTTGTATTTGAACATCTGCAGTTTTACTTCGACCCATCGGGATTATTCTAAACATATTAATGTTTGTTTTAATTTTGTTCTCTCTCTCGTATCTATTGATGTTCTCAACTTCTCTTCTTGTCCTATTTGCTATATCTCTGGCTATCCGCAATCTTCTGCAGTTTTGGAGTTTCGGGATGATGGAGGTGTCCTTATACAGCTTTTCATGGGTTAGGGTAGTGCCATGAGAGTAGGGGTGTTTTTTAATCAGGCCATCCTGAAAGTGAGCTGTCAGTCGCCTTGTGGATAACTCACAAAGTATCGAGTGAATAATCAAAAAATGCAACGAAGCCCACAAGGAAAATAATGCGAAGATTCCGAATACTTTTGAACTTTATTTCGAGTTCTTTATCAAGGAATAACAAAAGCACAGGAGAGGGAACGCTCATACTATACAATAAACCAATAATACAAAATAAGATCATTAAGATAGATAAACTCAAAAGACTGAAAGTTTTCACAAAGGATTAAGATATCGCCTAAACAAATCGGGAGTATGAGGAAATCATCGGAGCTCAGAAGTTAAAGCCAAGGTAAATAAATACATTTGTACTAAAAATTGACAAAAGAAACGTACCGATACATAAATAGATGCAGGACAAATACAATTAATTTCTTAAGGTAAATATATATATATATAATCAATTGAAAGTAGAAAGCTCCGATATTGAAAAGTGAATGCAATTTAAAATATAACTATCGAGTTTAACAAGTTAAAAGTCTCGATATTGAAGTTTGAATGCAATTTAAAATATAACTATCGAGTTTAACAAGTAAAAAGTTTCGATATTGAAGTGTGAATGCAATTTAAAATATAACTATCGAGTTTAAACAAACCAGGGTTTAAATGGAAATTTCGGAACTTACTAATAAATGTCGATTCTATGATATTACGTGCAATAGTATCTTTGTTATGACAAATAATTTGGGCTGAATTTCAATCAATATTATGATTAAAATGTGACATATGTACATAGAATGAGCTGCTTTCTTTCCACGACGGACATTATATTTAAGTTGAGAAATTCGTTTTTTTAAACATTTACCTGATTGGCCAAAGTAATATTTAGAGCAATCGATACATTGTACGCAATATACATTGCCAGTAGTGGAAGGGGCGTTCTGTACTAAAAGTTAGAGATAGTATTATTATAATAAATACTATACAAATGCCTGCTTCCCTCGCTTTATCAAATGGCGCTGCTTGTCATACTCAATCAGATGGCGCTGCTTCACGCGCTCCATCAAATTGCGCTGCATTTCGCGCTCCATCAGATGGTGCTGCTTCCCACGCTCTATCAAATTGCGCTGCATTTCGCGCTCCATCAGATGGTGCTGCTTCCCGCGCTCCATCAAATTGTGCTGCATTTCGCGCTCCATCAGATGGTGCTGCTTCCCGCGCTCCATCAAATTGCGCTGCATTTCGCGCTCCATCAGATGGTGCTGCTTCCCGCGCTCCATCAAATTGCGCTGCTTTTCGTGCTCCATCAGATGGTGCTGATTCCCGCGCTCCATCAAATTGCGCTGCTTTTCGTGCTCCATCAGATGGTGCTGCTTCCCGCGCTCCATCAAATGGCGCTGCTTTTCGCGCTCCATTAGATAGGTCTGCTTCCCGCGAATGTCTGGATTCGGAGGTGAAAGTATTATCGAGATAATCGTTTGTAATCAGAAGTTTAGGGTTGTAATCTAGAGGGAAGTGTAGTAAATGTTGCAATGATAAGCGTTTTATTACAATGATAAGAATCGCTGTCTAGAGATAATTGCTGTAATGTGAATATAAACGTTTTAGTCAAAATATGACCGTTGTAATCTAAAGATACTCCTTGTAATCTGGATAGAAGACTTGCAATCTAAATATAAGTGTTGCAATCAAGACATAAACTTTTACTCTTTATGGAAAAGGGGTGGCAATTCTGCAGTCAAATGTATTTAACGCATTTATAGGAATAGTATTAAAGAAATGCTGTATCCAAGTCTCGCTTCTCCATTTAACGCAACTGTACGGTGTCATTTAATAGCATTCTTCAAAGCCTATCTAACACTAGGGCGATATTCACTCTCCTTCTACACATGGCAAAATTCCACGAGTATTCAATGTTTACTGCTAAATTAATTACAAACCTGAATATCAAGTGTCTTAGCCAAAGGCTATGATGCAAGTCTTTTGCGATATATCGATTTTTATACCAATACATCAATGGCCTTCTTCAAATCCATCATGAGGAGGATATGGGACACGTCCATTTAAATATTGTTTACGTTGTTAATTGCAGATCCGATATCTGTTATTAGAAGGCTTTCGGTAAGCCCCAGAAATTGGGAATTTTAAAAGATTGAGTAGAATATGCACATAATATCGTCTTACGAGTTAATTAAATTTTAATTAGCTTTAGCAACGGGTATTTTTTTACCATATGCTGCATTATATAAAATATACTCCTACTGATTTTAATGCCTTATACTTAATTTTCCCCAATTTTTTAAATAGACGGAAAAGGGGTGTAAATTATTCTTTACTGAAGATAATGAGGAGATGCAAATTTATCAGGAGCTTAAAAAGGTTCAGTCGTATGTATATTTCCATTTAATTAGTATGCCTAAATGGTTTGAGGTCTTCGAACGGCAACAGTTGGAAGTCATTTTTTTCAACAAGAAACCCGCATAGATCCTTTTGAACCATATAATATATACGGGAGTGAGTTCACGAAAGCCGTACGTGAAGAGAAGAGGTTACCTTTTAGTCATGTGGAGAGCGACACGTATTCGAGTTTATACTCGGAATCAAAAGAGCAAGAACGATCCTTTGGAAGCATGCACCGTCTCGTGGATGTGAATTTATAATCACATTTCTTAAAAAAAGAGCCAATAAGGTTTTTTATTGAATTAAAGCCACGTTTTAAAGTGAAAGAAGAAGGTTAGATTAGTGTTAGCACACGGGACAAAACATGTCAATGAATCACATAAGAAAATGATGTTAGTGTTAGTATACACTCATATTAGTCCCTAAAACCACATGTACTTTTATAAACACATGATATCTACACGTACCGTTGATTACGGTCTTATTAATTACGACTATGTCTTTTGATGCGTATTTTTTTTGCTGTCAATGATACTTCAATTCAAAAGAATGACTTTGGATGCCTTTCATTGAGAGGATGCCAATTAAAAATATTGATTTTCGCGTTTCTGCCAAGATTTCTTACTCTCCGTCATATATAATTAGAGCGATTTTGAAAAGTTGCTACAGTGCCTTATCTAGAAGTTTCAGAGGGTTTTGAGTTGAAGAGATATTTACTTGAGTGTTCATTCAAGGCACTTAGAAATGAGAGATTGAAAGAGGAATATCACATGTCAATGAAGAAAAAGTGAACAACTACAAGGCGCATTTTTAAAGAACCAACAAACCAACCTGAAATGATTTTTAACCTCTGATGGTTTACAATATCAAGTGTGCTCTCGATTTCAAAATGAGGTTATCAAATTATTACCCAAAGCAAAGCAGATCTTATGCCTCATGTATGTATGTATGTATATATATATATATATATATATATATATATATATGAGAAACTCACAAAGTAACGCGTAAGTAGAGCACAATAAATGCAAAACTCCCACAGGAAAATGAAAGACGGATTCCAAAGTACCTATAATAGAGCTTTTCTCCTTCCTTAGTGATAAATTGCGTAACTTTATATTCCCTTGCTAGTTAATATTTTCATTGAACTCATCTCAGTGTGTACTAAAAGCTGTAAGTTGTCTTTTAATGGAAAATATTACCTTCAAAAGTTTGGTTTGGCTGTGGGAAATTGCTTATTCCCTGTTCTTTCCAATATACATATACCAGGCAATGGCATCGCTACTAAGATTAAAATTTAAAATCTAAAAAAAAGCAGCCATGGTTAAATTTTTATCAATTTTCTGAACTTCGCCAATTATGATAATTTTAAAAAGGAAGTCTAAACTAAATTTTCTGAACTTCACCATTTGTAATTCTTTGGGTTTTAAAAAGTTCACGAAATTTCGATACTTATATCTATTCCTGAACTTCACCATCTTGTTTTTTGATATTATAAAAGAATTATTAGAAATAACTTAGATAAAAAAACATAATTCATAACCAAACCAAGATTAAATTTTTATTCAAATACTCAAAAAAATCCCCTTCTTAAATTATAGAGCTAGTGATGATGATGATGATGATATGGAATTTTTGGAGACTACCTTACTCCCCACCATTATCGATTTTCCCCTTGTTTGGTTCCGATATATAGACGATATTATTTGTTTGTGGCCTTCTTCTAGGGATGTTAATGGTTTTCTTACTGAACTTAATTCTCTGGTTCCCTTTATTAAATTTACCCTTGAACTCATCAAAATGGTGTTCTCCCTTTCTTAGATCTACTTATTCATAGGACTTCACCTGGATTTAAATTTGCCGTCTATCCTAAGCCTACCAGGCTGTTCTTTTATTCATTTTTACTCAGGTCATAATGATAAAGTCAATGTTTCTCCGGGGGTTGCGGGTCACTAGCCCGGAATTCTTGGATCGTGAGATTTCTAAGATCTTTGAAATTGGTAACAATCTTTGCTCCCGTCATAAATTTCTTGCAGGATGCTTAGCTTTGGCAAAAAAAAATCCTTTTATAGAACGGAAATCTCCCCCGCATACAATATTAAGAACCCCCTTGTTTTACCGTTTTCCGAGTCCTTTTCCTTGCTTCCCCGCCTTTTAAAAAGTTAAATATTTCTGTTATATTCAAGTATCAGTCTACCATGTATAAAATGTTGATTCATAATAATAACAATAGAATAGGGGGGTTTATTCTGTTGATTGCCCTAAGCAATACTTTGGGCAAACCGGTAAATCATTAAGTCTACGCTTGACGCAACATAAATACAATATTAGGAGGGGGGAATGCAGCAGCGCTTTCTTTGTCCATTTATCGGAAAACACTCACCCTATCAATTGAAATTCGGCTAAATTTATTTACTAATCGAATGACTTTGTTCAAATAAATATTGTTGAATGCTCATTCATTAATTCCTCGCCTAATTTTAATATATCCCCCGGTCTATTTAAACTGGCCCCTGTTATTCAAAGGCTTATTTATAACGAAATTGTCCATTTTAAATCTTAGCCGTTTGATTTATTAATTTAGCTATGTCTCTCTTGTCTATTTTTATGTATTCACAATCGGGTATGTATGTATTTAGTTTAGTCACATAAATGTCTACATTCTTTGCGCACAGGTTGGATTTTCCGGAAGTAGACCTTATCTATTTGGTTTTATACATCACATCCGTCTTTGATATTATTTTTCTATTTGAGGGTCCTTTCGTTGTACATGGGCGGGGCATTACTCTGTTGTTGCTCATATATATATATATATATATATATATATATATATATATATATATATATATATATATATATATATATATATATATATACCACCCTTGTAAAACTTTTCGTTATTCCTTGAGAATGAATTGAACACGTACGAAAGTACTTGGAATCCGCCTTTAATTTTCCTGTTATTTTTTGCATATATATATATATATATATATATATATATATATATATATATATATATATATATATGCTGTAGACGATATTCATTCGCATGGACTGTCTTAGGAAAAACTAAAACGCTGTTTTTATTTTTTTTATATATTTGTCAAATTTGGGTTAGTTTCACTACATGACATGTTCTGTCGATCTCACTCGATGAACCCGCGTGTGGCCTCGATGACAGCCTCCAGGTAACCTTGGAACCGGCCACATGCCTTCATATTGTCTTTCCTGTTACAGCTGGATTTGTTGGTCTCTCCATCTATCGCGTCCCACACAAAGAAGTCGATTGGGCTGTAGTCAGGCAAGTTATGAGGCCAAAAGCCCGTTGCTGTGTATTCAAATGAACTCCCCGACAGCCAGCCCTGTTTCTTTCAGCGAGTGTGGCAGAGCGCAGTGTTATTGCCACAGGTAAGGCCTCTCTACAGTAAGCATTCACCACTTCGCTCAGAAACCGAATGTAGCCACCGGTGTTCAGCCTTAACGCCTCCGAGAAGAAGTCGGCTCACATGAATTTCCCTTCACTGCTGACGACACCGAAGACCATAATTGTTGCTGTAAATTCAAGCTGCATAACTCTCCGACAGCCATAACTCTGGCCACGTCCTTGGGCGCGACTGCAAGCCACCTGTTGTTCTGGAAGTTGATCTTCTGGTCTTGACATTAATTCTTCTCATCGGAAAAGAACTACAACATGTCTGGCTCCAACGAATGTTTCAATTTGTTTTTCAGTTTCTTGGTGTGCTTCAGTCGCTTTTTCTGAATCACCTTGGACAGAAATTGTTCCGTCCTCATCTTATATGATTAGCTTTTAATCCATACCTTTCTCCCTTATAATGAATGTAACGCATTGAATTTCTGGGATCATTGCTGATGATCTCTTGGATTTCAGACACGAATTTCGGCGTTCTTATGGCGTCAGATCATCGACTATGGGTTTTTTTATCTCTCCTGTCGCCTTATAGTCGAATCCTAAATGTTTATTTCCTTTTTGACCATTTCTGTCATCCTTCTGCTGACGTTGAGTAAGTCTGAAATCACCTTGTAGGTCCGTCCCGCGTGGATTCCAAGGAGGAAGGACTCCATGCCTCTTCCACAAATTGGGAAGGGGTTCAAAAATTTTCAATAGGCTATTAATCGGCAAAAACTAAAACAAAAATGGCAATATTATTAAGAATAAAAAGACTAAAAATGAAGATATAAAACAATGTCTGCTGACCAAGGTCGCGTGCTCTTACTTATTCTGATTAATGACCTTACAACCTTCAAAACCTTCAATAATTCCCAGACTAACCTTGGAAAGACCTTGGCATTATATCATTCGAAAAAGAATATAAAATAACATAAAGGTTTCAAATTTCGTTAGAATCGGCCCAATAGTTATGATGTTATTGCCAAATAATTACCCGGCTAACCTCGGGAGGACTTTGACAATTGAATCATTGGAAAGAGAATGTAAAATAACTTAACGGGTTCAAATTTTGTTAGAATTAGCCGAATAGTTATGATGTTATTGCTAAAACAAGATAATTCCCGTGATAACCATGAGAGGAACTTGACAATTATATCATTCAAAAGAGAATGTAAAACAACATAAGGGTTTCACATTTCTTAGAATTGGCCGAAAAGTTACAATGTTATTACCAAAACATTAAAAACAAAACGGGGACCGACCGACCGACATAGTGAGATAAAGAGTCATACGTGACTAAAATGGAAAAGAATAGAACCTGACAATTGCAAACAAATAACGTCCGACACAGCACATATATATATATATATATATATATATATATATATATATATATATATATATATACATCCAAAAAAGTACAGTAGCGGACGTGTAGTGTAACTATAGGGATAAAACCACATTAATATGACTAATTTTATATGCGAAACAGAGTTTCGACGGAGACATCCGTCATTGTCAGTCACTATATATATATATATATATATATATATATATATATATATATATATATATATATATATATATATATGATAGTGAAACCACTGTATAGTTGCCAAAGGTTTAATTTACGAGACTAGTTTCGGTATGTAGTTTATCATACCCTCTTCAGTCGTATACTGAGAATGCGATTGTTACAAAAGTCTATAAATAGCGCACAGATCAGAAAAAAAGAAGAAAAGCACAAAGTAAAACAAAACAGGGGAAAAAGGTCATTAATCTTGGAGGATGAGACTAACATCGTTGCCTAAGCTGTTTACGATGAGGTTACGGGAATGGAGGCTGCATTTCAATTGCACATCTGATAAATTCAAATTGGGAATTTCTCCTATTAATATAGATGCTACTATTTTTATTTTACGGAAATATTTACAATTATATATGATTTGTGCCTTTGAATAGTCAATTTAGTTGTTGAAATTGCTATTATAATTAAAAATACTGGATGGGGTACTGCCTCTTCTGACATCACCTTTATGTTCATAAATTCGTTTTGTTAAGGTTCTTCCGGTCTCTCTCCTCTGTAAAATGAGGAACAGTTTGTAGAGCCAAACGGGATTAAATATACACCTGCTTCATTTGGCTGATCCATGGGCTTGGTCGAAGGGAAAGACTTAAGGATAGAAAAAGGGTATTTAAATGTGGTTGGGCATGGAGAAATAACTTTGTTCACTCTTTTGAGGAGGGGAGAAAAAGGGAGAGATAGACACTTTGTATTACTAAATTTGTTTTTATCCCTGGGACGGTAATGAGAAGATTTTGCTTTAGATAAAATTTCATTGATCACGTGGAGGAGATAATTTATTTCACTGAAGCTGCAGGTTATATATGTAATCTCGTCTTCTCCAAAACATACCTGATGCAACGGCTCGCTTAATGTTAATATCATGATGAGAAAAGAAATGGATATAAGAGTTAGAATGGGTTGGTTTACGGTACACAGTAAAGCTAATTTTGTCAATCACTTTTAACAATTTTTACATCAAGAAAGGATATACAATTATCTTTTTCCCACTCTACTTTAAAATTGATGGTGGTTTGGAGATCGTTAAGATTTTTAGGTAAATTGTGAAATTAGTTTAAACTATTTATAGGCCTAATCGATATAACATCATCTACATACCTATACCATACAAAATTATGATGAGGAATCACAGAAGGGAGTAATGATAGTTCGAAATGTTCCATAATATTGGTGATAAAGGATTACCCATGCTAAGACCATATTATTGAAGGAAAAAACCCATATCGCTGATAAATACATTGTCAGTAACACAAAGTTTAACAAGATTTATAATTTTATTTTTGCCTAGAGAGAGGTTTAATTTTTGATTATCTAATACATTAGATACAAGATCAAGAGCTTCGTTAACTGGGACATTAGTGTACAGGCTGTCTACATCAAAGTTCATTCAGCGGCTTCTTTTTATCTTGATTTTCCTAAATTTTTCAATGAAATCAGAGGAATAGATTATGTGTGAATGAGAAGTCAATCTAACAGCGTCAGCAAGAAGGGAGGCTGAACACTTCGAGAGTTTGTATGCAATAGAGTCAATTCACGATATAATAGGTCGGAGTGGCGTTCCTCTTTTGTGTTTTATTGGCAGGCCATACATACGGGGAAGTGATGGGTTGGTAGGTTAAAACGATGAAGAAGGTCTGGGTTGGATCGTTTGAGCAATTTTGTGAGCTTTGTTTAAGATCTCGGTTTTAGTTTTCAAATGGGTTAAAAGATAATTTCTCGTAAATGTTCATACCATTGAGTAAATCCTGTAATTTTTCATATATATATATATATATATATATATATATATACAAAAAAGTACAGTAGTTTACGTTTAACTATAGGGATAAAACCACAGTAATAGGACTAATTTTATATGCGAAACCAGGTTTCGACGTAAACATCCGTCATCGCCAGTCGCTGGTGGACAAGTGAAATACAGAATTTGCTTAACATACAAACACACAAATCAGTGGAGCTAAGGTGGATGATGCGGGAATGTAGCGGTATTTTTGAGAAGCGGAAGTATGAATTTCCTGCTTATTAAGGTATTAGTATTGAATTGGCCGTCGGAAGTATTAAAGTTGGGAATTTCTTTTATAAGTGCCGATTCAATTAAGCGTCGATGTATATAATTGTGAGACTTATAAATTATTTTAGAATTATCAATATCAATTTGATGATTTTCATTGGACATATGTAGAAATAAACTGGAGGAGAGGGCACCACGTCACCTATCGCATTTATGTTCATTCATTATCTTGGTCATTTTTTGCTAGAAACGGAAAGTGTAAATAGTTAGGTTAAAAAAAGTGATTTTTGGAATGCTCGATTCCTAGCAAAGTTTGGCGAAAATTATGAAGTAACAAATTTACTAGCATCATAGTCATTCGTAGACTATAAAAGGAGAAATCTTTTCTAGCAAAAATCATTATTAAGAAATTCTTCAAACTGAAAACTTGGAAGCTCCTGGAAATGATTGGACGAAAAAAAAGGTTGAAACATTCTTCAGATGCAACTGTTCAGTGGTTTTAACACAACGACGGATGAGGCGTGAAGGAGATCAAGACGTACCATCATGACGAGCGCTATGCAGACTAATTAAAAAGGTTCGAGACACCGGTAGTGTACAAGATGGATGAAAAGGGCGTGTTGGCAGAAAAGGCGCAGAACAACATAAAATTGAAGGGTTGCGTCAAAAGGGGCAAACGGTCGCCACAGAAATCATTGAAAAGAAGATCAGAACAAGTTGGGATGTTAAAAAGTGCAACATACAATGTAATGAATAAAAAACTGGAACTTAAGCCATACAAGATTCAGGTTGTGCAAAAATTAGAAGACAACGACTTCGCGAAAAGAAAATCGTATGCAGAAGAATTTGACGAAAATTTTGGGAAGTTGATGTACCCTCCGTGATAATGTCTGACGAAGCGCACTTTCATCTCAGCGGATAGAATAATAAGCAGAACAATAGAATATGCAAAAACCACTGTGTGGTGTGCGATAAGACCTCAGAAGATCAGTGGGCCGTATTTTTATGATGATGAAAATGGAAATTCAGTCACTATGAATGGCGGAAGATACCGACACATGCTTGAAGAATATTTTTTACCGAACTTTCGAAGGTTTCAAAATAGACGACAACTGTTTTTCCAGCAAGATGGTGCAACATCACATACATCGAATGAAACAATATAGTTTTTAAGACGAAACTTCCGAGAAAAAATCATTTCTCCAAGATCCCCCGATTTAACAACACCTCTGGACATTTTATGGAGATATTTAAAAGATCGTGTTTATCGTAATAATCCTAGACGTATCCAACAACTAAAAAATAATATCGCTGAAGAAATTAATAACATCGATGAAGAACTTTTAAAAAACGTGATGAGAGCAACTTCGTCACGAGTAAATGAATGTTATGAGAAGAATGGTCAGCATTTGAAAAGAAGAATCTTCAATTAAATCAAATTATTATGTTAATTATGCAAACTGATTATCAGTCTTAGTTAATGTTAATTTTAAGTAAATAAACTTGGTTAAAATAAAATTGATTTTAATAGTCGATAAATATCTGAAAGTTCAGCGAAATTTTTTAAAAATCAGTGTATCACTAAAACTGGCATAACTTCTATAAAAATAAATTAATCAATTAGCCATTTTAGGACCACAACTTACAACTATTACCAACAACTTTTAAAAGTTTCATTAAGATCACAAAATTATTCTTGATTTTATTAAACTTCAAAAGTAGGACATGTAAAAAATACCTTGTATCTTATATTTGGAGTTTAGTGATTTCATAATTGAAGAACTGCTTTCATTTTATTTAGTATTCAGAAAATGCTAAAGAAACATCGACAACCTGTATATAAAAGGAATTAGAACTGTTATAAGGCTCGCCCTTAAAGATAATTTCACCTAAGCTCTTAAAAAAAATTAAATAAGTCTCTTTGAGGAGAAAATCTCAACAAAGTCACTTTGGGTGTTTAATTGTTATAATCTTTAGCTCTATTAAATCTTCTATTGACCATGTTAATGTTGATGTTATAAGACTATTTCAATTGAATTGTTTACTAATGTTCTCAATTGAGAACTCTTTTTGTTATAGTCTTGTTAAATTTTCAAATGAAATTATCATCATCATCATCACTAACTCTATAATTTAAAAAGATCTTTTTGAGTATTTGAATAATAATTTCATCTTAGTTTGGTTACGACATATGTTTTTTATCAAAGTTCAGAAATAAATATAAGTATATCAAGATTTTGTGAATTTTTCAAACCCCGAAGGATTACAAATGGTGAAGTTCAGAAGATTTATTTTTATATATCTTCTTCTATAACTATATTTTAGCAACGTGATATTTTGAAAGGGGGGAAATTTATTTTAGAGTTCCTTTTTAAAATTATTATAATTGGTGAAGTTCAGAAAATCTATAAAAATTTAAACATGGCTGCTTTTTTTTAGATTTAAAATTTTAATCTTAGTAGCGAAGCGAAGCTCCTCCCATAGGAAAGAGTAGAGAAGCGAAACTTCCCCCGTAGGGGAGAGTGGCGAAGCCATTACCTGGTACGAGTAGCTCTATAATCATAAAGGCAGGTTGTTATGCTATGTTTCGGAGACATATATTGTGTTTTGTTATTCAAGCGCTTATATTTCGGGTTCTTCTGCTCATAAGTTTGTCTCTGTCTTGTTTTATATTATAATCTCGCTTGTGACATTTATGCGGTGACTATATCGTCTAAAAGAGCTAAGAAGTAAGATGCGTTTAGAAAAGGTTTGCTCGAAGAAAAATATTTGGAAGAATAACATTTTTTGCTCTATTTACTCCCAACCAGTCGATCGTAATTTGCTGCCTCTTAAATTAGGGACGATTCCAGATCTTCTAGAACTCCAAAATTATTACCTTAAAGCAGATACGTTTTAGAGACGATTACAGATCTTCTAGAACTCCAATATTGTCAATTCAGAGAAGATAAGTTGTAGGGAAGATGCGGATCTTGTAGAACTCTAATATTGTTACTTCAGAAAAGATACGTTCTAGGAACGATTGCAGATCTTCTAGAACTCCAATATTGTAACATCAAAGAAGAAACGTTCTAGAGAGGATTGCAGATCTTGTAGAACTCCAGTATTGTTACTTCAGAGAAGATACGTTCTAGGAAAGAGCGCAGATCTTGTAGAACTCCAATATTGTTACTTCAGAGAAGATACGTTTTAGAGACGATTAGAGATCTTGTAGAACTCCAATATTGGTACTTCAGAAAAGATACGTTCTAGGGACGATTGCAGATCTTGTATGACTCCGATTTTGTTACTTCAGAGAAGATACGTTCTAGGGACGATTGCAGATCTTGCAGAACTCCAATATGGTTACTTCAGAGAAGATACGTTCTAGGGACGATTGCAAATCTTGTAGAACTCCAATATTGTTACTTCAGACAGGATACGTTCTAAGGACGATTGCAGATCTTGTAGAACTCCAATAATTTTACTTCAAAGAAGATACGTTATAGAGACAATCGCAGATCTTGTAGAACTCCGAAATTTTGAATTCCGAGAAGATACGTTCAAAGAGAGGTTTGCAGATCTTGTAGAAATCCAATATTGTTACTTCGAAGAAAATAAGTTCTAGGGAAGAATGCAGATCTTGTAGAACTCCAATATTGTTAGTTCAAAACAAATACGTTCTAGAGACAAGTGCAAAGATGGTAGAACTCCAATATTGTTACTTCAGAGAAAATACGTTGTAAGGAAGATGCAGATCTTTTAGAACTCAAAAATTGTTCCCTTAGAGAAGATACGTTCTAGGGACGATTGCAGATCTTGTAGAACTCCAATATTGTAGCCTGAGAGAAGACACGTTCTAGAGACGATTGCAGAACTTGTAAACTCCAATATTGTTACTTGGGGAAAGATACGTTCTAGAGACGATTGCAGAACTTGTAGAACTCCAATATTGTTAATTTAAAGAAAATACGTTCTAGGGACGATTTCAGATATTGTAAAACTCCAATATTGTTACTTCAGAAAAGATACGTTCTAGAGACGATTGCAGATCTTGTAGAACTCCAATATTATTACTTCAGAAAAGATAGATTCTAGATACGGTTGCAGAGCTTGGAAAACTCGAATATTGTTTTTTCAAAAAAGATAGGTTCTAGGGACGATTGCTGATCTTGAAAGACTCTAATATTGTTACTTCAGAGAAGATTTGTTCTAAGGACGATCGCAGATCTTGTAACACTCCAATATTGTTACTTCAAAAAAGATACGTTCTAGGGACGATTGCAGATCTTGTAGAACTCCAATATTGTTACTTGAGAAAAGATACGTTCTAAAGACGATTGCAGATCTTGTAGAACTCCAATATTGTTACTTCAGAAAAGATACGTTCCAGGGACGATTGCAGATCTTGTAAAACTCTACTATTGTTACTTCAGAGAAGATACGTTCTAAGGACGATGGCAGAACTTGTAGAACTCTACTATTGTTACTTCAGAGAAGATACATCCTAAGGACGATGGCAGAACTTGTAGAAGTCCAATATTGTTACTTCAGAGAAAATACGTTCTAGGGACGATTGCAGATCTTGTAGAACTCGAATATTGTTACTTGAGAGAAGATACGTTCTAAAGACGATTGCAGATCTTGTAGTACTCCAATATTGTTACTGCAGAAAGGATACGTTCTAGGGACGTTGGCAGATCTTGTAGAACTTCAATAATGTTACTTCAGAGAAGATGCGTTTTAGGGACGATCGCAGATCTTGTAGAACTCTAAATTGTTACTTCAAAGAAGTTAAGTTTTAGGGACGATTGCAGATCTTGTAGTACTCCAATATTGTTACTTTAGAGAAGACAAGGTCGAAAGACGATTGCAGGTCTTGTAGAACCCCAATATTGTTACTTTTAAAGGGAGATACGTTCTAGGGACGATTGCAGCTATTGTAGAACTGTAATATTCTAACATTATATAAGATACGTTCTAGAGACTATTGCACATCTTGTAGAACTCCAATATTGTTACTTTAGAAAAGATACGTTCTAGAGACGATTGCAGATCTTGTAAAACTCGAATATTGTTTCTTCAAAAAAGATACGTTCTAGGGACGATTGCACACCTTGTAGAACTCCAATATTGTTACTTCAAAGGAGATACGTTCTTGAAACGATCCCAGATCTTGTAGAACTCCAATATTTTTACTTCAGAGAAGATACGTTCTAGAGACGATTGAAGATCTTTTAGAACTCCAATATTGTTAATTTAAGGAAGATACGTTCTAGAGACAATTGCAGATCTTGTAGAACTCTAATATGGAAACTTCAGAAAAGATACGTTCTAGGGACGATTGTAGATCTTGTAGAACTCCAATATTGTTAATTTAGAGAAAATACGTTCTAGGGACGATTTGAGATCTTTTAGAAGTCCAATATTGTTACTTCAGAGAAGATACGTTCTAGGGACAATTGAGGATCTTGTAGAACTCTTGTATTGTTACTTGAGAGAAGATACGTTCTAAAGACGATTTCAGATCTTGCATAACTCCAATATGGTTACTTCAGAGAAAATACGTTCTAGAGACGATTGCTAATCTTGTAGAACTCCAATATTGTTAGTTCAAAGTAGATACATTCTAGAGACGATTGCAAATTTGGTAGAACTCTAATATTGTTACCTCAGAAAAGATACGTAGTAGGAAAGATGCAGATCTTTTAAAACTCCAATATTGTTACTTTAGAGAAGATACGTTCTAGGACAATTGCAGATCTTGTAGAACTCCAATATTGTAGCTTGAGAGAAGACACGTTCTAGAGACGATTGCAGATCTTGTATAACTCCAATATTGTTACTTCAGAGAAGATACGTTCTAGAGACAAATGCAGATCTTGTAGAACTGCATTATTGTTCCTTCAGAGAAGATACGTTCTAACTATGATTGCAGATCTTGTAGAACTCAAATATTGTTACCTCAGAGAAGATACGTTGAAAGGACGATTGCAGATCTTGTAAAAATGCAATATTGTTACTTCAGAGAAGATACGTTCTAGGGAAAATGCAGTTATCGTAGAAATCTAATCTTATTAGTTCAGAGAAAATACGTTCTAAGGACGATTGCAGATCTTCTAGAAGTCTAATATTGAGTTTTCAGAAAAGATACATTCTAGAGACAATTGCGGTTCTTTTAAACCCCTTTTTTGTTACTTCAGAGAAGATACGTCAAAGAGACGATTGCCGATCTTGTAGAACTCCAATATTGTTACTTTAGAGAAGATACGTTGTAGGGACGATGCAGATTTTTGAGAACTCCAATATTGTTACTTTAGAGACGGGACGTTCTAGTGACGATTGCAGATCTTCTATGACTCCAATATTAATACTTCAAAGCAGATACGGTCGAGAGACGATTGCAGATCTTCTAGAACTCCAATATTGTTACTTCAAAAAAGTAAGTTGTAGGGAAGATTCAGATCTTGTAGAACTTCAATATTGTAACTTTTGAAAAGATACGTTCTAGGAACAATTGCAGATCTTCCAGAACTCCAATATTGTTAGTTCAGAGAAGATACGTTCAAGAGACGTTTGCAGATCTTGAAGAACTCTAATATTGTTACTTTAGAAAAGATGCGTTCTAGGGAATATCGCAGATCTTGTAGAACTCCAATATTGTTACTTCAGAGAAGATACGTTCAAAGAGACGATTAGAGATCTTGTAGAGCTCTAATAATATTACTTAAGAGAAGATACGTTCTAGGGACGATTGCAGATCTTGTATAACTCCAATATTGTTACTCTCAGAGAAGATACGTTCTAGGGACCATTGCAGATCTTGTAGAACTCCAATGAAGTTACTTCAGAGAAGATACGTTCTAGAGACGATTACAGATCTTGTAGAACTCCAATATTGTTACCTCAGACAGGATTCGTTCAAGGGACGATTGCAGATCTTGTAAAACACCAATAATGTGACTTCAGAGTAGATACGTTTTAGGGACAATCGCAGATCTTGTAGAACTTCAATATTGTTACTTCAGAGAAGATACGTTCAAGCGACGATTGCAGATCTTGAAGAATCCAATATTGTTAATTCAGAGAAGATACGTTCGCGAGACGATTGCAGATCTTGTAGAACTCCAATATTGTTACTCTCTAAGAAAATACGTTCTAGGGACGACTTCAGATATTGTAGAACTTCAATATTGTTACTTCCGAGAAGATACGTTTTAGAGACGATTGCAGAACTTGTAACACTCCAAAATTGTTATTTCAGAGAAGATAGGTTCTAGGGACAATTGCTGACCTGAATAACTTCAATATTGTAACTTCAGAAAAGATATGTTCTAGGGACGATCGCAGAACTTGTAGAACTCTAGTATTGTTTCTTCAGAGAAGATACGTTCTAGAAACGATTGCACACCTTGTAGAACTCCAATATTGTTACTTCAAAGAAGATACGTTCTTGGAACGATCCTAGATCTTGTAGAACTCCAATATTGTCACCTTAGAGAAGATACGTTCTAAGAACGATTGTAGATATTGTAGAACTCCAGAATTGTTACTTTAGAGAAGATACGTTCTAAGGACGATTTAAGATCTTGTAGAACTCCAATATTGTTACTTCAAACAAGATACGTTCTAGGGACGATTGCAGATCTTGTAGAACTCCAATATTGTTACTTAAGAGAAGATACGTCCTATAGAACATTGCAGATCTTGTAGAACTCCAATATTGTTACTTCAGAAAACATACGTTCTAGGAACGATTTCAGATCTTGTAGAACTCCAATATTGTTACTTCAGGCAGGATACGTTCTAGGGACGATTGAAGATCGTGTAGAACAACAATGATGTTACTTACGACAACTTACGTTTTAGAGACGATCGCAAATTTTGTTAACTCTAATATTGTTACTTCAGAAAAGATACGTTCTTTTAACGATTGCAGATCTTTAGAGCTCCAATATTGTTACTTCCGAAAAGATACGTTGAAGGGAGGATTGCAGATCTATAGAACTCCAATATTGTTACTCTTAGAGGAGAGACGTTCTAAGGCCGATTTCAGATCTTGTAGAACGCTAATATTGTTACTTCAGAGGAGATACGTTGTAGGAAAGATTGCAGATATTGTGAATCTTCAATATTGTTACTTCAAAGAAGATACGTTCTAAAGAAGATTGCAGATCTTTTAAAATTTTAATATTGTTACTTTAGGAAAGATACGTTTTAGAGATGATTGCAGCTCTTTTAAAACTTCAATATTGTTAATTTAGAGAAAATAAGTTCTATGGATGATCGCTGATCTTGAAAAACTCAAATATTGTTACTTCAGAGAAGATACGTTCCAGGGACGATTACAGATCTTGTAAAACTCAAATATTGTTAGTTGAGAGAAGACACGTTCTAGAGACGATAACAGATCTTGAAAAACTCGATTATAGTTGCTTCAGAGAAGATACGTTGTAGGGAAGATTGCATATCTTGTAGAACTCCTCTATTGTTACTTCAGAGAAGATAAGTTGTAGGGAAGATTGCATATCTGGTAAAACTCAAATATTGTTACTTTAGAGAGCATGAGTTCTAGGGACGATTGCAGATCTTATAGAACTCTATTATTGTTCCTTTAGAGAAGATACGTTCTAGAGACGATCGCATATCTTGAAGAACTCTAATATTGTTACTTCAGAGAAGAAACGTTCTAGGGACAATTATAGATCTTGTAGAACTCCAATATTGTTACTCTTAGAAAAGATACGTTCTAGGGACGATTTAAGATCTTGCAGAACTCTAATATTGTTACTTCAGAAAAAATACGTTTTAGAGACGATTGCAGTTCTTTTGAACTCCAATATTGTTCCTTCAAAGAAGATAAGTTCTAGGGTCGTTGCAGATCTTGTAGAATTCCAATATTGTTACTTCAGAGAAGATATGTTCTATGGACGATTGCAGATCTTGTAAAAGTATAATATTGTTACTTTAGAGAAGATGCGTTCTATGGACGTTGCAAATCTTGTACAACTCCAATATTGTTACTTTAGAAAAAATACGTTCTAGGGACGATTGCAGATCTTGCATAACTTCAATATTGTTACTTCAAAGAAAATACGTTCTAGACACGATTGCAGATCTTGTAAAACTTCAATATTGTTACTTTAAAGAAAATAAGTTTACAGATGATTGCAGAACTTTTAGAACTCCAATATTGTTACTTCAAAAATGATACGCTTTAGAGACGATCGCAGATCTTGTAGAACCTCAATATTGATACTTCAGAGAAGATACGTTCTAGTGACGATTACAGATCTTGTAAAACTTCAATATTGTTAATCAAGGAAAGATACGTTCCAAAACGATTGCAGATCATGTAGAACTCCAATATTGTTACTTAAGAGAAAATACGTTCTAGAGAAGATTGCAGATCTTGTAGAACTCCAATATTGTTACTTCAGGCGGAATACGTTCTAGGGACGATTGCAAATCTTGTAGAACTCCAATAATGTTACTTCAGAGAAGATGAGTATTAGAAACCATCGCAGATCTTGTAGAACTCCAATATTGTTACTTCAGAGAAGATAGGTTCCTAGGGACGATTGCAAATCTTGTAGTACACCAATATGGTTACTTCCAAAAAGATACGTTCAAAGGGAGGATTGCAGATCTTGTAGAACTCCTTTTGTTACTCTTAGAGGAGATACGTTCTAAGGACGATTTCAGATCTTGTAGAGCGCTAATATTGTTACTTCAGAGGTACGTTCTAGGAACAATTGCAGATCTTGTAGATCTCCAATATTGTTATTTCAGAGTAGATACATTCTAGGGACGATGCAGAACTTCTAAAACTCTAAAATTGTTACTTCAGAGAAAATACGTTCTAGGGACGATTGCAGATCTTGTAGAACTCCAATATTGTTACTTCAGAGAAGATACGTTTTAAGAAGGATTGTAGATCTTGTAAAATTTCAATTTCGTTACTTCAGAGAAGATAAGTTTCAAAGATCTTTTAGAACTCCAATATTGTTATTTCAGAGACGATACATTCTAGGGACGATGCAGAACTTCTAGAACTCCAATATTGTTACTTTAGACAAGATACGTTCTAGGGAAGATCCCATATCTTGCAGAACTCCAATATTGTTATTTCAGAGAAGATACATTCTAGAGACGATTGTAGATCTTTTAGAACTCCAATAATGTTACTTCAGAGAATATACCTTCTAGAAACGATCGCAGATTTTGTCGAATTCCAATATTGTTACCTTAGAGAAGATACGTTCTAGGGCCAATGGAAGATCTTGTTAAATGTAATATTGTTTCTCCAGTAAAGATACGTTTTAGGGACGATTTCTAGATCTTTTAGAACTCCAATATGGTTACTTAAGAGAAGATACGTTCTAGGGAGGATTTGAGAACTTGTAGAACTCCAATATTGTTACTTCAAAGAAGATACATTCTAGTGACGATTTCAGATCTTGTAGAACTCTAATATTGTTACTTAAGAAAAAATACGTTCTAGAGACGATTGCAGATTTTCTTGAACTCCGATATTGTTACTTCAGAGAACATGCGTTCAAGGGACAATTGCAGATTTTTTATAACCTTAATATTTTTTATTCTAGAGAAAATAGGTTCTAGGGACGATTTCAGATTTTGTAGAACTCCAATATTGTTACTTCAGACAGGACACGTTCTAGGGACGAGTTCAGATTTTGTATAACTCCAATATTGTTACTTTAGAAAAGATACGTTCTAGGGACGATTGCAGATCTTGAACAACTCCAATATTGTTACTTTAGAGAAGATATGTTCTAGGGACATTTGCAGATCTTGTAAAACTCCAATATTGTTACTTCAGAAAAGATACGTTCTAGGGACGATTGCAGATCTTGTAGAACAATAATATTGTTATTTTAGAGAAGATACGTTCTAGAGACGATTGCAGATCTTTTAGAACTCTAATATTGTTACTTTAGAAAAGATACGTTCCTAAGAACGATTGCAGATCTTGTAGAACTCAAATATTGTTACTTAATAGAAAAAACGTTCTAGCGACTATTTAAGATCTTGTAGAACTCCAATATTGTTACTTTAGACAGGATACGTTCAAGGGACGAGTGCAGGATTGTGTATAACTCCAATATTGTTACTTTAGAGAAGATACGTTCTAGGGACGTTTGCAGATCTTGTAGAAGTCCAATATTGTTACTTCAGAGAAGATACGTTTTAGAGACGATTGGAGATCTTGTAAAACTCCAATATTGTTACTTGAGAGAAGTCAAATTTTAGAGACGATTGCAGATCTTGTGGAACTCCACTATTGTTACTTCAGATAAGATACGTTCTATGGACGATTGAAGATCTTGTAGAAACCCAATCATGTTACTTCAGAGAAGAAGAGTGCAGGGACGATTGCAGATCTTGTAGAACTCTAATATTGTTACTTCAGAGAAGATACGTTCTAAAGACGATTGCAGATCTTGTAGCACTCTAATATTGTTAATTTAGAAAAGATACGTTCTAGGGATGATTGCAGATCTTGAAAAACTCCAATATTGTTACTTTAGAGAAGATATGTTCTAGGGACATTTGCAGATCTTGTAAAACTCCAATATTGTTACTTCAGAAAAGATACGTTCTAGGGACGATTGCAGATCTTGTAGAACAATAATATTGTTATTTTAGAGAAGATACGTTCTAGAAACGATTGCAGATCTTTTAGAACTCTAATACTGTTACTTCAGAAAAGATACGGTCCTAAGAACGATTGCAGATCTTGTAGAACTCAAATATTGTTACTTCAGAGAAAAAACGTTCTAGCGACTATTTAAGATCTTGTAGAACTCCAATATTGTTACTTCAGACAGGATACGTTCAAGGGACGAGTGCAGGATTGTGTATAACTCCAATATTGTTACTTTAGAGAAGATACGTTCTAGGGACGTTTGCAGATCTTGTAAAAGTCCAATATTGTTACTTCAGAGAAGATACGTTTTAGAGACGATTGGAGATCTTGTAAAACTCCAATATTGTTACTTGAGAGAAGACAAATTTTAGAGACGATTGCAGATCTTGTGGAACTCCACTAATGTTACTTCAGATAAGATACGTTCTATGGACGATTGAAGATCTTGTAGAAACCCAATCATGTTACTTCAGAGAAGTATAGTGCAGGGACGATTGCAGATCTTGTAGAACTCTAATATTGTTACTTCAGAGAAGATACGTTCTAAAGACGATTGCAAATCTTGTAGCACTCTAATATTGTTAATTTAGAAAAGATACGTTTGAGAGACGATTTCAGATCTTGTAGAACTCCAATATTGTTAAATAAGAAAAGATACGTTCTAGAGACGATTGACGAACTTGTAGATCTCTAATATTGTTACTTTTAAAAGAGATACGTTCTAGGGACGTTAGCAGATCTTGTAAACCTCTAATATTGTTACTTCTAAAAAGATTAGTTCTAGGGACGATTGCAGATCTTGTAGAACTCTAATATTGTTACTTAAGAAAAGATACGTTCTAGAGACGATCGCAGATGTTGTAGAACTCTAATATTGTTACTTCAGGATTGATACGTTCTAGGGAGGATTGTAGATAATGGAGAACTCTAATATTGTCATTTTAGAGAAGATACATTCTAGGGACAATTTAAGATCTTGTAAAACTCAGATATTCTTACTTTAGAGAAGATACGTTCTAGGGACGTTAGCAGATCTTGTAGAACTTCAATATTGTTACTTCAGAGATGATACGTTTTAGAGACGATTGTAGATCTTGTAGAACTGCAATATTGTTACTTCTGGGAAGATAAGTTCAAGAGACGATTGCAGATCTTGTAGAACTCCAATATTGTTACTTGATCAAAGATACGTTCTAGAGACGATTGCAAATCTTGTAGAACTCTAATATTGTTACTTCGGAAAAGATACGTTCTAGGGACGATTGTAAATCTTGTAGAACTCCAATATTGTTTTTTCAGAAAAGATACGTTCTAGGAACAATTTGAGATCTTGTACAACTCCAATATTCTCACTTCAGAGATGATACGTTCTAGGGACTTCAGCAGATCTTGTAGAACTCCAATATTCTTACTTCAGAGAAGATACGTTCTAGGGACGATTGTAGATCTTGTAGAACTCCAGTATTTTTATATCAAAGAAGATACGTTCTATGGACGATTGCAGATCTTGTAGAACTCCAATATTGTTACTTCAGAGAAGTTACGTTCTAGAGATGATTGCAGATCTTTCAGAACTTGAATATTGTTACTTCAGAAAAAATACCTTCTAGAGACGATTCCAGATCTTGAACAACTCAATCATTGTTTCTTCAGAGAAGATACCTTCTAGGGACGATTGCACATCTTGTAGAACTCCAATTTTGTTACTTCAAAAAAATATACGTTCTTAATGACGATCGCAAATCTTTTAGAACTCAAATATTGTTACTTAAGAGAAGATACGTTCTAGGGACGATTGCAGATCTTGAAAAACTCCAATATATTTTACTTCAGAGAAGATACGTTCTAGGGACGATTGCAGAACTTGTAGAACTCCAATATTGTTACTTGAGAGAATATACGTTCTAGAGCTGATTGCAGATCTTGTAGAACTCCAATATTGTTACCTCAGAGTTTATACGTTCTAGGGACGAATGCAGATCTTGTAGGACTCCAATATTGTTACTTTAGAGAAAATACGTTCTAGGGACCATTTCAGATATTGTAGAACTCCAATATTGTTATATTCAGACAGAATACGTTCTAGAGCGATTGGAGATCTTGTATGTATAACTCCAATATTGTTATTTGAGAGAAGATACGTTCTAAGGACGATTGCAGATCTTATAGAACTCTAATATTGTTACTTTAGAGAAGATACGTTTTAGGGACGATTGCACATCTTTTAGAACTCCAATATTGTTACTAAAGACAGGATACCTTCTAGGGACGATTGCAGATCTTGTAGAACTTCAATAATGTTACTTCAGGGAAGATACGTTCTAGGGACAATCGCAGATCTTGTAGAACTCCAATATTGTTATTTCAGAGAAGATACGTTCTGGGGGCGATTGTAGATCTTGTAGAACACTGATATTGTTACTATAGAGAAGATACGTTCGAGAGACGTTTGCAGATCTTGAAAATCTCCAATATTATTCTACTCATAAAAAAATACGTTCTAGGGACGATTTCAGATACTGTAGAACTCCAATAATGTTACTTTAAAGAAGATTCGTTCTAGAGACGATTGCAGATCTTGTAGAAATCCAATATTGTTACTTCAAAGAAAATACGTTCTAAGGCGATTGCAGATCTTGTTAAATTTTAATATTGTTACTTCAGAGAAGATACGTTCTAGAGACGATATCAGAACTTGTAGAACTCTAATATTGTTACTCTAGAAAAAGATACGTTCTAAGGACGATTACAGATCTTGAAGACATCTAATATTGTTACTTTAGAAGAGATACGTTCGAGAGACGATTGCAGATCTTGTAAATCTCAAATATTATTTTACTCTTAAAAAAAATACGTTCTAGGGACGATTTCAGATACTGTAGGACTCCAATATTGTTACTTCAAAGAAGATACGTTCTAGAGATGATTGCAGATCTTGTAGATTTCCAATATTGTTACTTCAAAGAAAATACGTTCTAAGGCGATTGCAGATCTTGTTAAACTTTAATATTGTTACTTTAGAGAAGATATGTTCTAGAGACGATTGCAGAACTTGTAGAACTCTAATATTGTTACTCCAGAAAAAGATACGTTCTAGGGACGATTACAGATCTTGAAGACATCTAATATTGTTACTTTAGAAAAGATACGTTCTAGGGACGATTGCAGATCTTGAACAACTCCAATATTGTTACCCTCTGAGAGGATATGTTCTAGGGACGTTTGCAGATCTTGTAGAACTCCAATATTTTTACTTCAGAAAATATACGTTCTAGAAACGATTGCAGATCTTGTAAAACAATAATATTGTTACTTTAGAGAAAATACGTTCGAAAGACGATTGCAGATCTTGTAGAACTCTAATATTGTTACTTCAGGGAACATACGTTTTAGAGACGATTTCAGATCTTGAAGAACTCAAATATTGTTCCTTCAGACCGGATACGTTCTAGCGACGATTAAAGATCTTGTAGAACAACAATAAGGTTACTTTAGATAAGATACGTTTTAAAGACAATTATTGATCTTGTAGAAGTCCAATTTTGTTAGTGAGAGAAGATACTTTCTAGAGACTATTGCAGATTTTGTAGAACTCTGATATTGTTACTTTAGAAAAGATGCGTTCTAGGGACGATTGTAGATCTTGTAGAACTCCGATATTGTTAATTTAGGTAAGATACGTTCTAGGGACGATTTTAGATCTTGTAGAACTCCAATATTGTTACTTCAGAGAAGATGCGTTCTATGGACGATTGCAGATCTTGTCGAACTCCAATATTGTTACTTTAGATAACATACGTTCGAGAGACGATTGCAGATCTTGTAGAACTCCAATATTGTTCCTCTTAAAGGAGATACGTTCTAGGGACGATTGCGGATATTGTAGAACTCTAATATTTTTACTTCAAAGAAGATATGTTCTAGAGACGATTGCAGATCTTGTAGAACTTCAGGATTGTTCCTTCAAAAAAGATACGTTCTAGAGACGATGGCAGATCTTGTAAAATTCCAATATTGGTGTTTCAGAGAAGATACGACCTAGGGACAATTTCACATCTTGTAGAACTCCAATATTGTTACTTCAAAGAAGATACGTTCTTAAGGACAATCGCAAATCTTTTAGAACTCCAATATTTTACTTAAGAGAAAAAACGTTCTAGAGATGATTGCAGATCTTGTAGAACTCTAATATTGTTACTTCAGAAAAGATACATTCTAGGAACGATTGTAGATCTTGTAGAACTCCAATATTTTTATATCAAAGAAGATACGTTCTAGGGACGATTGCAGATATTGTAGAACTCAAATATTGTTACTTCAGAGAAGATACGTTTAGAGAGGATTTCAGATCTTGTAGAACTTCAATATTGTTACTTCACAAAAGATACGTTCTAGAGACGATTGCAGATCTTGTAAAATTCCAATATTGTTTCTTCAGAGAATATACGTTCTAAGGACGACTGCACATCTTGTAGAACTCCAATTTTGTTACTTCAAAGAAGATACGTTCTTAATGACGATCGCAAATCTTGTAGAACTTTAATATTGTTACTTCAGAAAAGATACGTTCTAGGGACGATTGAAGATCTTGTAGAACTCCAATATTGTTACTTCAGAGAAGATACGTTCTAGGGATGATTGCAGATCTTGTAGAATTCCAATATTGTTACCTCAGGGAAATTACCGTCTAGGGACGATTGCAGATCTTGTAAACTAACAATGATGTTACTTCAGGCAAGATGCGTTTTAGAGACGATGGCATATTTTGTAGTACTCTAATATTGTTACTTTAGAGAGAATACGTTTGAGAGACGATTGCAGATCTTGTAGAACTCCAAGATTGTTACTTTTAAAAAAGATACGTTCTAGGGACGATTGCAGATATTGTAGAACTCCAATATTGTTAATTCAGAGAAGATACGTTCTAGGGACGATTGCAGATCTTGTAGAATTTGAATATTCTTACTTCAGAGAAGATACGTTCTAGGGACGATTGCAGATCTTGTAGAACTTCATTTTTGTTAATTGAGAGAAGATAAATTCTAGAGACGATTGCAGATCTTTTAGAACACTAATATTGTTACTTCAGACAGGATACGTTCTAGGGACGATTGCAGATCTTGTAAAACTCCAATTAAGTCACTTTAGGGAAGATGAGTTGGAGGAACGATCGCAGATCTTGTAGAACTCCAATATTGTTACTTCAGAGAAGATACGCCCTAGGGACGATTGCAGATCTTGTATTACTGTAATATTGTTAATTTCGAAATGATACGTTTAAGAGACGATTGAAGATCTTTTAGAACTCTAATATTGTTACTCTTAAAATAGATACGTTCTAGGGACGATTGCAGATATTTTAGAACTCCAATATTGTTCCTTCAGAGAAGATACGTTCTAGAGACGATTGCAGATCTTGTAGAAATTCAATATTGTTGCTTCAGAAAAGATATGTTCTAAAGACGATGGCAGATCTTGTAAAACTCCAATATTGTTTCTTTTAATCAGATACGTTCTAGGGACGATTGCACATCTTGTAGAAAGTCAAAATTGTTACTTTAAAGAAGCTTTAAAGAACTCCAATATTGTTACTTTACAGAAGATACGTTCAAGAAACGAGTGCAGATCTTGTAAAACTCAAATATTGTTACTTCGGAGAAGATACGTTCTAGAGACGATTGCAGATCTTTTAGAACTCTAATATTGTTACTTCAGAGAAGATACGTTCCAGGAACGATTACAGATCTTGTCGAACTCCAATATTGTTACTTCAGAGAAAAAACGTTCTAGGGACTATTTAAGATCTTGTAGAACTCCAATATTGTTACTCTAGACAGAATACGTTCAAGGGAAGAGTGCAGGGTTGTGTATAACTCCAATATTGTTACTTCAGAGAAGATACGTTCTAGGGACGTTTGCAGATCTTGTAGAAGTCCAATATTGTTACTTTAGAGAAGATACGTTCTAGGGACGATTGGAGATCTTGTAAAACTCCAATATTGTTACTTGAGAGAAGACAAATTTTAGAGACGATTGCAGATCTTGTGGAACTCCACTATTGTTACTTCAGACAGGATACGTTCTAGGGACGATTGAAGATCTTGTAGAAACCCAATCATGTTACTTCAGAGAAGATGACTGCAGGGACGATTGCAGATCTTGTAGAAATCCAATATTGTTACTTCAGAGAAAATACGTTCTAGGGACGATTGCAGATCTTGTAGCACTCTAATATTGTTAATTTAGAAAATTTACGTTGGAGAGCGGATTTCAGATCTTGTAGAACTCCAATATTGTTAATTAAGAAACGATACGTTCTAGAGACGATTAACGAACTTGTAGAACTCCAATATTGTTACTCTTAAAGGAATAAGGTTCTAGGGACGTTAGCATAACTTGTAGAATTCTAATATTGTTACTTCTGAGAAGATTAGTTCTAGGGACGATTGCAGATCTTGTAGAACTCTAATATTGTTACTTAAGAAAAGCTACGTTCTAGAGACGATTGCTGATGTTGTAGAACTCTAATATTGTTACTTCAGGAAAGATACGTTCTGAAGGCGATTGTAGATAATGAAGAACTCTAATATTGTCATTTTGAGAAGATACGTTCTAGGGAAAATTTAAGATTTTGTACGACTCCGATATTCTTACTTTAGAGAAGATAAGTTCTAGGGACGTTAGCAGATCTTGTAGAACTTCAATATTGTTAATTCAGAGATGATACGATTCAGAGACGATTGTAGATCTTGTAGAACTGCAATATTGTTACTTCTGGGAAGATAAGTTCTAGGGACGATTGCAGATCTTGTAGAACTCCAATATTGTTACTTGATCAAAGATACGTTCTAGAGACGATTGCAGATCTTGTAGAACTCTAATATTGTTACTTCGGAAAAGATATGTTCTAGGGACGATTGTGAATCTTGTAGAACTTCAATATTGTTTTTTTCAGAAAAGATACGTTCTAGGAACAATTTGAGATCTTGTACAACTCTAATATTCTCACTTTAGAGAAGATACGTTCTAGGGGCTTCAGCAGATCTTGTAGAACTCAGAATATTCTTACTTCAGAGAAGATACGTTCTAGGGACGATTGTAGATCTTGTAGAACTCCAGTATTTTTATATCAAAGAAGATACGTTCTATGGACGATTGCAGATCTTGTAGAACTCCAATATTGTTACTTCAGAGAAGTTACGTTCTAGAGATGATTGCAGATCTTGTAGAACTTCAATATTGTTACTTCAGAAAAAATACGTTCTAGAGACGATTCCAGATCTTGAACAACTCAAACATTGTTTCTTTAGAGAAGATACCTTCTAGGGACGATTGCACATCTTGTAGAACTCCAATTTTGTTACTTCAAAGAATATACGTTCTTAATGACGATCACAAATCTTGTAGAACTCAAATATTGTTACTTAAGAGAAGATACGTTCTAGCGAAGATTGCAGATCTTGAAAAACCCCAATATATTTTAATTCAGGGAAGATACGTTCTAGGGACGATTTCAGAACTTGTATAACTCCAATATTGTTACTTGAGAGAATATACGTTCTAGAGCTGATTGCAGATCTTATAGAACTCCAATAATGTTACCTCAGAGTTTATACGTTCTAGGGACGAATGCAAATCTTGTAGGACTCCAATATTGTTACTTTAGAGAAAATACGTTCTAGGGACGATTTGAGATATTGTAGAACTCCAATATTGTTGTTTTCAGACAGAATTCGTTCTAGAGCGATTGCAGATCTTGTATAACCTTAATATTGTTACTTTAGAGAAGATACGTTCTAGGGACGATTGCAGATCTTATAGAACTCTAATATTGTTACTTTAGGGAAGATACGTTTTAGGGACTATTGCAGATCTTCTAGAACTCCAATATTGTTACTAAAGACAGGATACGTTCTAGGGACGATTGCAGATCTTGTAGAACTCCTATATTGTTATTTCAGAGAAGATACGTTCTGGGGGCAATGTAGATCTTGTAGAACACTGATATTGTTACTATAGAGAAGATACGTTCGAGAGACGATTGCAGATCTTGTAAATCTCCAATATTATTTTACTCTTCAAAAAAAAAAAACGTTCTAGGGACGATTTCAGATACTGTAGGACTCCAATATTGTTACTTCAAAGAAGATACGTTCTAAAGACGATTGCAGATCTTGTAGAACTCCAATATTGTTACTTCAAAGAAAATTGGTTCTAAAGCGATTGCAGATCTTGTTAAATTTTAATATTGTTACTTCAGAGAATATACGTTCTAGAGACGATTGCAGAACTTGTAGAACTCTAATATTGTTACTCCAGAAAAAGATACGTTCTAGGGACGATTACAGATCTTGAAGACATCTAATATTGTTCCCTTTAAAAAGATACGTTCTAGGGACTATTGCAGATCTTGAACAACTCCAATATTGTTACCCTCTGAGAGGATAGGTTCTAGGGACGTTTGCAGATCTTATAGAACTCCAATATTTTCACTTCAGAAAATATACGTTCTAGAAACGATTGCAGATCTTGTAAAACAATAATATTGTTACTTTAGAGAAAATACGTTCGAAAGACGATTGCAGATCTTGTAGAACTCTAATATTGTTACTTCAGAGAAGATACGTTTTAGAGACGATTGTAGAACTTGTAGAACTCCAATATTGTAACTTTAGAGACGATACGTTCTAGAGACGATTGTAGATTTTGTAGAACACCAATATTGTTACTTCAGAGAACATACGTATTAGGGACGATTTCAGATCTTGAAGAACTCAAATATTGTTCCTTCAGACCGGATACGTTCTAGCGACGATTAAAGATCTTGTAGAACAACAATGATGTTACTATAGATAAGATACGTTTTAAAGACAATTATTGATCTTGTAGAAGTCTAATTTGGGGAGTAAGAGAAGATACTTTCTAGAGAAGATTGCATATTTTGTAGAACTCTGATATTGTTACTTTAGAAAAGATACGTTCTAGGGACGATTGTAGATCTTGTAGAACTCCAATATTTTAATTCAGGTAAGATACGTTCTAGGGACGATTTTAGATCTTGTAGAACTCCAATATTGTTCCCTTAGAGAAGATGCATTCTATGGACGATTGTGATCTTGTCGAACTCCAATATTGTTACTTGAGAGAAGATACGTTCTAGAGACGATTGCAGATCTTGTAGAAATCCAATATTGTTACTTCAAAAAACATACGTTCTAAACGACGATTTCAGATCTTGTAGAATTCCAATATTGTTACTTCAAGAAAGATACGTTTTAGGGACGATTGCAGATCTTGTAGTACTCCTAAGATTGTTACTTTAGATAAAATACTTTCGAGAGACGATTGCAGATCTTGTAGCACTCCAATATTGTTCCCCTTAAAGGAGATTCGTCCTAGGGACGATTTCGGATATTGTAGAACTCTAATATTCTTTACTTCAAAGAAGATATGTTCTAGAGACGATTGCAGATCTTGTAGAACTTCAAGATTGTTCCTTCAAAAAAGATACGTTCTAGAGACGATGGCAGATCTTGTAAAATTCCAATATTGGTGCTTCAGAGAAGATACGACCTAGGGACAATTTCACATCTTGTAGAACTTCAATATTGTTACTTCGAAGAAGTTACGTTCTTAAGGACGATCTTGAATCTTTTAGAACTCCAATATTTTACTTAAGAGAAAAAACGTTCTTGAGATGATTGCAGATCTTGTAGAACTCTAATATTGTTACTTCAGAAAATATACATTCTAGGGACGATTGCAAATATTGTAGAACTCAAATATTGTTACTTCAGAGAAGATACGTTCTAGAGACGGATTGCAGATCTTGTAGAACTTCAATATTGTTACTTCACAAAAGATACGTTCTAGAGACAATTGCAGATCTTGTAAAACTCCAATATTGTTTCTTCAGAGAATATACGTTCTATGGACGACTGCACATCTTGTAGAACTCCAATTTTGTTACTTCAAAGAAGATACGTTCTAAATGAAGATCGCAAATCTTGTAGAACTTTAATATTTTTAATTAGAGAAGATACGTTCTAGGGACGATTGCAGATCTTGTAGAACTCTAATATTGTTACTTCAGAGAAGATACGTTCTAGGGACGATTGCAGATCTTGTAGAATTCCAATATTGTTACCTCAGAGAAGTTACCTTCTAGGGACGATTGCAGATCTTGTAAACCAACAATGATGTTACTTCAGACAAGATGCGTTTTAGAGACGATGGCATATCTTGTAGTACTCTAATATTGTTACTTTAGAGAAGATACGTTCGAGAGACGATTGCAGATCTTGTAGAACTCCAAGATTGTTACTTTTAAAAAAGATACGTTCTAGGGACGATTGCAGATATTGTAGAACTCCAATATTGTTACTTCAGAGAAGATACGTTCTAGGGAGTATTGCAGATCTTGTAGAAGTCGAATATTGTTACTTCAGAGAAGATACGTTCTAGGGACGATTGCAGATCTTGTAGAACTTCAATATTGTTAATTGAGAGAAGATAAATTCTAGAGACGATTGCAGATCTTGTAGAACACTAATATTGTTACTTCAGACAGGATACGTTCTAGGGACGATTGCAGATCTTGTAAAACTCCAATTAAGTCACTTTAAGGAAGATGAGTTGGAGGGACGATCGCAGATTTTGTAGAACTCCAATATTGTTACTTCAGAGAAGATACGCCCTAGATACGATTGCAGATCTTGTATTACTGTAATATTGTTAATTTAGAAAAGATACGTTTAAGAGACGATTAAATATTTTTTAGAACTCTAATATTGTTACTCTTAAAATAGATACGTTCTAGGGACGATTGCAGATATTTTTCGATCTCCAATATTGTTCCTTCAGAAAAGATACGTTCTAGAGACGATTGCAGATCTTGTAGAAATTCAATATTGTTGCTTCAGAAAAGATACATTCTAAAGACGATGGCAGATCTTTTAAAACTCCAATATTGTTTCTTTTAAGAAGATACGTTCTAGGGACGATTGCACATCTTGTAGAACTCCAAAATTGTTACCCTAAAGAGCTGCGTTCTTAAGGACGATCGCAAATCTTGTAGACCTCCAATATTGTTACTTTACAGAAAATATGTTCAAGAAACGATTGCAGATCTTGTAGAACTCAAATATTTTTACTTCAGAGAAGATACGTTCTAGAGACGATTGCAGATCTTGTAGAACTCTAATATTGTTACTTCAGGAAAGATACGTTCTAGGGACGATTACAGATCTTGTAATACTCCAATATTAGTACTTTAGAGAAGGTACGTCCGAGAGACGATTACAGATCTTGTAGATCTCCAATATTGTTACTTTTAAAGAAGATATGTTTTAGGGACGATTGCAGATATTTGAAAACTCCATTATTGTTTCTTTAGAAAAAAATACGTTATAGAGACGATTGCAGATCTTGCAGAACACCAATATTGTTACTTAAGAGAATATACGTTTTAGAAACGATTGCAGATCTTGTAATTCTCCAATATTCTTTCTGCAGAAAAAAAACGTTCTAGGGACGATTGCAGAACTTGTAGAACTCTAATATTGTTACTCTAGGAAAAGATACGTTCTAGGGACGATTGCAAATCTTTTGGACCTCCAATACTGTTACTTTAGGAAAGATACGTGCTAGAGACGATTGCAGATCTTGTAGAACTCCAAAATTGTTACTTCAGAGAAGATACGATTTAGAGACGATTGCAGATCTTGTAGAACTTAGATATTGTTACTTTAGAGAAGATACGTTCTAGGGACGATTTGATATTTTGTAGAACTCTAATATTGTAACTTCAAACAAGATACCTTCTAGGTACAATTGCAGATCATGTAGAACTCCAATATTGTTACTTAAGAGAAGATACGTTCTAGAGACGATTGCAGATCTTGTTTAACTCCAATGTTGTTACTGCAAAGAACATACGTTCTCGGGACGATTTTAGATCTTGTAGAACTCCAATATTGTTACTTCAGACCGGATACGTTCTAGGAAAGATTGCGGATTGTGTAGAACAAGAATGATGATACTTCAAAAAAGATAAGTTCTAGAGAAGATCGCAGATCTTGTTAACTCCAATATTGTTACTTCAGAAAAGATACGTTCTAAAAACGATTGCAGATCTTGTAAAACTTCAATATTGTTACTTCCGAAAAGATACTTTTGAGGGAGGATTGCAGATCTTGCGAACTCTGGTATTGTAACTCTTGAAGGAGATACGTTCTAAGGACGATTTCAGATCTTGTAGAACGCTAATATTGTTACTTTAGAGGAGATACGTTCTAGGAACGATTGCAGATCTTGTAGATCACCAATATTGTTATTTCAGAAAAGTTACGTTTTAGGAACGATTGTAGATTTTGTAGAACTCCAATATTGTTACTCTTTATGCAGATACGTTCTAGGACGATTGCAGATATTGTAGAAATCCTATATTGTTACTCTATTTAAGATACGTTCTAGAGACGATTACACGTCGTGTAGAACTCCAATATTGTTACTTTAGAAAAGAAACGTTCTAGAGACGATTGCAGATCTTGTAAATCTCCAATATTGTTACTTTGGGGAAGATACCTTCTAGGCACGATCGCACATCTTTTAGAACTATAATATTGTCACTCTAGAGAAAATACGTTCTAGGGACGATTGCAGATCTTGTATAACTCCAATATTGTTACTTCAGAGAAGATACGTTCTAATGGCGATTGCAGATCTTGTAGAATTGTAATATTGTTACTTTAGAGAAGATACGTTTTAGAGATGATTGCAGATCTTTGAAAACTTCAATATTTTTACTTCAGAGAAGATTCGTTTTATGGAAGATCGCTGATCTTATAAACTCCAATATTGTTACTTCAGGGAAGATACTTTCTAGGGACGATTACAGATCTTGTAAAACTCCAATATTGTTACTTTAGACTGGACACGTTTTAGACACGATTACAGATCTTGTAGAACTCTATTATTGTTGCTTCAAAAAAGATACTTTGAAGGTAAGATTGCAAATCTTCTAGAACTCCAATACTGTTACTTCAGAGAAGATACGTTGAAGGGAAGATTGCTTATCTTGTAAAACTCCAATATTGTTACTTTAGAGAGCATGAGTTTTAGGGACGATTGCAAATCTTAAAGAACTCTCATATTGTTACTTCAGACAAGATACGTTCTAAAGATGTTCACAGATCTTGTAGGACTCCAATATTGTGACCTAAGAAAAGGTATGTTCTAGGGACGATTACAGATCTTGTAAAACTCCAATATTGTTACTTCAGAAAAGATACGTTCTAGGAACGATTACAGATCTTGTAAAACTCCAATATTGTTACTTCAAAGAAGATACGTTCCAGAACGATTGCAGATCTTGTAGAACTCTAATATTTTTACTCTAGAAAGAATACGTTTTAAAGACGATTGCAGATCTTGTAGAACTGCAATATTGTTGCTTCAGACAGGACAAGTTCTAAGGACGATTGCAGATCTTGTAGAACTCCAATAATGTTCCTTCAGAGAAGATGAGTTTTAGGAACGATCGCAGATCTTGTAGAACTCCAATATTGTTAATTCCGAAAAGATACGTTCGAGGGAGGATTGCAGATCATGTAGAACTCCAATATTGTTACTCTTAGAGGAGATACGTTCTAAAGACGATTTTAAATCTTTTAGAACGCTAATATTGTTACCCTCAGAGGAAATACATTCTAGGAACAATTGCAGATCCTGTAGAGCTCCAATTTTGTTATTTCAGAGAAGATACGTTCTAGGGAAGATGCATATCTTCTAAAACTATAAATTAGTTAACTTCAGAGAAAATACGTTCTAGGGACGATTGCAGATCTTTTATAACTCCAATATTGTTACCTAAAAGAAGATACGTTCTATCGACGATTGCAGATCTATTAGAATTTCAATATTGTTACTTGAGAGAAGATACGTTTTAGAGATGATTGCAGATCTTTTAGAACTCCTATATTGTAACTCTTGACGGAAATACGTTCTAGGGACGATTGCAGATATTGTAGAACTCCAATATTGTTACTCTGTATAAGATACGTTTTGGAGACGATTGCACATCTGGTAGAACTCCATTATAGTTACTTCAGGAAAGAAAAGTTCTAGAGACGATTGCAGATCTTGAAAAACTTCAATATTGTTTCTTCGTGGAAGATACGTTCTAGGAATGATTGCACATCTTGTAGAACTCCAATATTGTTACTTCAGAAAAAATACGTTCTAGGGACGATTGCAGATCTTTTATAACTCCAATATTGTTACCTAAAAGAAGATACGTTCTATCGACGATTGCAGATCTATTAGAATTTCAATATTGTTACTTGAGAGAAGATACGTTTTAGAGATGATTGCAGATCTTTAAGAACCCCTATATTCTTACTTTAAAGAAGATACGTGCTAGGGATGATCGCTGATCTTGTAGAACTCTAATATTGTTCCTTCAGAGAAGATACATTCTAAAGACGATTAAAGATCTTGTAAAAATTCGAATATTGTTACTTCAGAGAAGGTACGTTCTAGAGACGTTTACAAATCTTGTAAAACTCTATTATTGTTGCTTCAGAGAAGATATGTTGTATGGAAGATTGCAGATCTTGTAGAACACCAATATTGTTACTTCACAGAAGATACGTTTCAAGGGAGATTGCAGATCTTTTAAACTCCAATATTGTTACTTTAGAGAGCATAAATTCGAGGGACGATTGCAGAGCTTATAAAACACTAATATTGTTACTTCACATAAGATACGTTCTAGGAACGATCGCATATCTTAATGAACCCCAATATTGTTACTTCAGAGAAGATACATTCTAGGGACGATTGTCGATCTTTTAGAACTCCAATAATGTTATTTCAGAGAAGATACGTTCTAGGGACGATAGCAGATCTTGTCAAACTCCAATATTGTTACTTTAGAGAAGATACGTTCTAGGGACGATTGAAGATCTTGTAGAACTGAAAAAAAAGTTACTTCAGACAAGATGCGTTCCAGGGAAGATTGTACATCTTGAAGAACTCCAATATTGTTACTTAAGTAAAGATAGGTTCTAGAAACCATTGCAGATCTTGTAGAGCTCCAATATTGTTATTTCAGAAAAGTTACGTTTTAGGAACGATTGAAGATTTTGTTTAACTCCAATATTGTAACTCTTGAAGGAAATACGTTCTAGGGACGATTGCAGATATTGTAGAACTCCAATATTGTTACTCTATATAAGATACGTTCTGGAGACGATTGCACATCTGGTAGAACTCCATTATAGTTACTTCAGGAAAGAAAAGTTCTAGAGACGATTGCAGATCTTGTAAAACTTCAATATTGTTTCTTCGTGGAAGATACGTTCTAGGGATGATTGCACATCTTGTAGAACTCCAATATTGTTACTTCAGAAAAAATACGTTCTAGGGACGATTACAGATCTTGTAAAACTCCAATATTGTTACTTCAGAGAAGACACGTTTTAGAGACAATAACAGATCTTGTAGAACTCCATAATTGTTGCTTTATAGAAGATACGTTAAAGGGAAGATTGCAGATCTTCTAGAATTCCAATATTGTTACTTCAGAGAAGATACGTTGTATTGAAGATTGCATATCTTGTAAAATTCTAATATTGTTACTTTAGAGAGCATGAGTTCTAGGGACGATTGCAGATCTTAGAGACATCTAATATTGTTACTTCAGAAAAGATACGTTCTAGGGACGATTACAGATCTTGTAAAACTCCAAATATTGTTACTTATGAAAAGATACGTTCTAGGGACAATTACAGATCTTGAAAAACTCCAATATTGTTACTTCAGAGAAGATACGTTCCAGAACGATTGCAGATCTTATAGAACTCTAATATTGTTACTTGAGAAAAAATACGTTCTAAAGACGATTGCAGATCTTGTAGAACTCCAATATTGTTACTTCAGACAGAATACGTTCTAGGGACGATTGCAGATTTTGTAGAACTCCAATAATGTAACTTTAGAAAGGAGGAGTTTTAGGAACAATCGCAGATCTTGTAGAACTCCAATATTGTTACTTCAGAGAAAATACGTTCTATGGACGATTGCATATCGTGTATTACTTCAATATGGTTACTTCCGAAAAGATACGTTCAAGGGAAGATTGCAGAACTTGTAGAACTCCAATATTGTTACTGTTAGAAGGAGATACGTTCAAAGGACGATTTCAAATCTTGTAGAACGCTAATATTGTTCCTCCAGAGGAGATACGTTCAAGGAACAATTGCAGATCATGTAGAGCTCCAATTTTGTTACTTCAGAAAAAAACGTTTTAGGGACGATGCAGATCTTCTAGAACTCCAATATTGTTACTTCAGAGAAAATACGTTCTAGGGACGATTGCAGATCTTGTATAACTCCAATATTGTTACTTCAGAGAAGATATGTATTATGGACGATTGAAGATCTTGTAGAATTTCAATATTGTTACTTCAGAAAAGATACGTTTTAGAGATGATTGCAGATCTTTTACAACTCCAAAATTGTTACTTCAGAGAAGATAAGTTCTAGAGATGATCGCTAAACTTGTAGAACTCTAATATTGTTACTTCAAAGAAAATATATTCTAGGGACGATTACAGATCTTGTAAAACTCCAATATTGTTACTTCAGAGAAGATACGTTCTAGAGACGTTTACAAATCTTGTAAAACCCAATTATTGTTGATTCAGAGAAGATACGTTGTAGGGAAGATTTCAGATCTTGTAAAACTCAAATATTGTTACTTCAGAGAAGATACGTTTCAGAGAAGATTGCAAATCTTGTAAGACTCCGAAATTGTTACTTTAGAGAGCATGAGTTCTATGGACAATTGCAGATCTTATAAAACTCTAATTTTTTTACTTCACATAAGATACGTTCTATGGACGATCGCATATCTTGAAGAACTCCAATATTGTTACTTCAAAAAAGATATGTTCTAGGGACGATTGCAGATTCGTTAGAACTCCAATAATGTTACTTCAGAGAAGATACGTTCTAGGGACGATCGCAGATCTTGTCAAACTCCAATATTGTTACTTTAGAGAAGATACGTTCTAGGGACAAATGAAGATCTTGTATAACTTTAAAATTGTTACTTCTGAAAAGATACGTTATAGGGACGATTGTAGATCTTGCAGAACTCCCGTATTTTGTTACTTAAGTGAAGATACGTTCTAGGGAAGATTTAAGATCTTGTAGAACTCTAATATTGTTACTTCAGAGAAGATACATTCTAGGGACGATTGCATATTTTGTAGAACTCTAATATTGTTACTTGAAAGAAGATACGTTCTAGAGACTATTGCAGATCTTGAGAAACTTCAATATTGTTACTTCAGAGAACATACGTTCTAGGGACGATTTCAGATCTTGTAGAACTCCAATATTGCTACTTCAGAGAAAATACGTTCTAGGAACGATTTCAGATCTTGTAGAACTCTACTATTGTTACTTCAGACAGGATACGTTCTAGGGAAGAGTGCAGATCTTGGAAAACTCTAATATTGTTACTTGAGAGATGATACGTTCTAGATTCGATTGCAGATCTTGAAAACTTAAATATTGTTACTTCAGAGAAGATACGTTCTAGGGACGATTTCAGATCTTGTAGAACTCCAATATTGTTACTTCAGAAAGGAGACGTTCTGGAGACGATTGCAGATCTTGGAGAAATCCAATAAGGTTACTTCAGAGAAGATACGTTCTAGGGAAAATCGAAGAGCTTACAGAACTCCAATATTGTTAGTTTAGAGAATATACGTTTAAGATACGAATGGAGATCTTGTATAACTCCGATATTGTTACTTCAGAGAAGATACTTTCCAGGGACGATTGCAGATCTTGTAGAACTCCAATATTGTTACTTTAGAGAAAATACGTTTTAGAGACGATTGTAGATCTTGTAGAACTCCAATATTGTTACTTCAGAGACGATACGTTCTAGGGACGATTGCAGATCCGATAGAATTCCAATATTGTTACGTCAGAGAAGATACGTTCTAGGGACGATTGTAGATCTTGTAGAACTCCAAAATTGTTACTCGAGAGAAGATAAATTCTAGAGACGATTGCAGATCTTGTAGAACTCCACTATTATTACTTCAGACAGGATACTTTCTAGGGACGATTTAAGATCTTGTTAGAACTCCAATAATGTTACTTCAGAGAAGATGAGTGCAGGGAGGATCGCAGATCTTGTAGAACTCCCAATATTGTTACTTCATAAAAGATACGTTCTAGGGAAAAATACAGATCTTGTAGTACTCTAATATTGTTACTTTAGAGAAGCTACGTTCAAGAGACGATTTCCGATCTTGTAAAACTTCAATATTGCTACTCCTAAAGAAGATACGTTCTAGGTACGATTGCAGATATTGTAGAACTCCAATATTGTTACTTTGAACAAGAAACGTTCTTAAGGACGATGGCAAATTTTGTAGAAATCCAATATTGTTACTTAAGAGAGGATACGTTCTAGGAACGATTGCAGATCTTGTCGAACTTCAATATTGTTACTTGAGAGAAGATACGTTCTAGAGACGATTGCAGATCTTGTTTAACTCTAATATTGTTACTTCAGAAAAGATACGTTCTGGCTACAATTGGTAGATATTGTAGAACTCCAATATTGTTATTTCACAGAAGATACGTTCTAGGGACGATTTGAAATCTTGTACAACTCAAATATTCTTACTTTAGAGAAGATACGTTCTAGGGACGATTGAAGATCTTGTAGAACTCCAATATTTTTACTTCAGAGAAGATACGTTCTTGAGACGATTGCCAATCTTGTAGAACTCCAATATTGTAACTTCAGAGAACATACGTTCTAGGGACGATTTTAGATCTTGAAAAACTCTAATATTGTTACTTCAACAGGATACGTTCTAGGGACTATTGAAGATCTTGTAGAACAACAATGATGTTACTTTAGATTAGATACGTTTTAAAGACGATTGTTGATCTTTTAGAACTCTTATATTGTTACTTAAGAGAAAATACGTTCTAAAGAATGTTGCAGATCTTGTAGAACTCTAATAATGTTACTTCAGAAAAGATACGTTCTAAGGATGATTGTAGATCTTCTATAACTCCAATAATGTAAATTCAGATAAGATACGTTCTAAGGACGATTTGAGATCTTGTAGAACTCAAATATTGTTACTTCAGTGAAGATACGTTTTATGGACGATTGCAGAACTTGTAGAACTCAAATATTGTTACCTGAGAAAAGAAAAGTTCTAGAGACGATTGGAGATCTTGTAGAAATCCAATATTGTTACTTCAAAGAACATAAGTTCTAGACGACGATTTCAGATCTTGTAAAACTCTGATATTGTTACTTTAGAGAAGATATGTTCAAGAGTTGATTGAAGATCTTGAACAACTCCAATATTGTTACTTCAGAGAAGATTTGTTCTACGGACGATTGCATATCCCTTAGAACTCTTATATTGTTACTTAAGAGAAAATACGTTCTAGAGAGGATTGCAGATCTTGTAGAACTCTAATAATGTTACTTCAGAAAAGATACGTTCTAAGGACGATTGTAGATCTTCTAGAACTTCAATATTGTTAATTCAGATAAGATACGTTCTAAGGACGATTTGAGATCTTGTAGAACTCAAATATTGTTACTTCAGAGACGATCCGTTCTAGAGATGATTTCAGATCTTATTAGAACTCCAATATTGTTACCTCAGAGAAGATACGTTCTAGGGACGATTGCAGATCTTGTAGAACTTCAATATTGTTACTTCAGAGAAGATACGCTGTAGGGAAGATGCATATCTTGTAGAACTTTAATATTGTTACTTTAAAAAAGATACGTTCTAGGGACGATTGCAGATCTTGTAGAACTCCAATATTGTTACTCTAGAGAAGATACGTTCTAGAGACGATTGCAGATCTTGTATAACTTTAATATTTTTACTTCAGAAAAGAAACGTCCTAGGGAAGCTTTCAGGTCTTGTAGACTTAAATATTGTTATTTCAAAGAAAATACGTTTGAGGGAAGATTGCAGATCTTGTAGAACTCCAATATTGTTCCCTCAGACAAGATACGTTCTAGAGACCATTGTAGCTCTTGTAGGACTCCAATATTGTTACTTCTTAGAAGATGCCTTATAGGGAAGATGCAGATATGGAAGAACTCTAATATTGTTACTTCATAGAAGATACGTTCAAGGGACCATTACAGATCTTGTAGAACTCCAATATTGTTTTTTAAGAGAAGATACGTTCTCGAGACGATTGCAGATCTTGTAGAAGTCCAATATTGTTACTTGAGAGAAGAGACGTTTTAGGGACGATGCAGATCTTGTAAAACTCCAATAAAGTTACTTGAAAAACGATACGTTCTAGGGACGATTGCAGATCTTTTAGAACTCCAATATAGTCACTTCAGGAAAGATACGTTCTAGAGACGATTGCAGATGTTGTAGAAGTCCAATATTGGTACGTCAAAAAAATAAGTTCTAGGGAAGATGCAAATCTTGTAGAACTCCAATATTGTTACTTTAGAGAAGATACGCCTTCGGACGATTGCACATCTTGTATTACTTAATATTGTTAATTTAGAAAAGATACGTTTAAGAGACGATTAAAGATCTTTTAGAACTCTAATATTTTTACCCTTAAAATAGATACGTTCTAGGGACGATTGCAGATATTTTAGAACTCCAATATTGTTCCTTCAGAAAAGATACGTTCTAGAGACAATAGCAGATCTTGTAGAAATTCAATATTGTTGCTTCAGAAAAGATACGTTCTAAAGACGATGGCAGATCTTTTAAAACTCCAATATTGTTTCTTTTAAGAAGATACGTTCTAGGGACGATTGCACATCTTGTAGAACTCTAAAATTGTTACCCTAAAGAAGCTACGTTCTTAAGGACGATCGCAAATCTTGTAGAACTCCAATATTGTTACTTTACAGAAGATATGTTCAAGAAACGATTGCAGATCTTGTAGAACTCAAATATTGTTACTTCAGAGAAGATACGTTCTAGAGACGATTGCAGATCTTGTAGAACTCTAATATTGTTACTTCGTGAAAGATACGTTCTAGGGACGATTACAGATCTTGTAATACTCCAATATTAGTACTTTAGAGAAGGTACGTCCGAGAGACGATTACAGATCTTGTAGATCTCCAATATTGTTACTTTTAAAGAAGATATGTTCTATGGACGATTGCAGATATTTGAGAACTACATCATTGTTCCTTTAGAAAAAAATACGTTATAGAGACGATTGCAGACCTTTCAGAACACCAATATTGTTACTTAAGAGAATATACGTTCTAGAAACGATTGCAGATCTTGTAATTCTCCAATATTCTTTCTGCAGAAAAAAACGTTCTAGGGACGATTGCAGAACTTGTAGAACTCTAATATTGTTACTCTAGGCAAAGATACGTTATAGGGACGATTGCAAATCTTTTGGACCTCCAATATTGTTACTTTAGAAAATATACGTGCTAGGGACGATTGCAGATCTTGTAGAACTCCAAAATTGTTACTTCAGAGAAGATACGATTTAGAGACGATTGCAGATCTTGTAGAACTCCAATATTGTTACTTTAGAGAAGATACTCTAGAAAGAATACGTTTTAAACACGATTGCAGATCTTGTAAAACTCCAATATTGTTGCTTCAGAGAGGATAAGTTCTAAGGACGATTGCAGATCTTGTAGAACTCCAATAATGTTACTTCAGAGAAGATGAGTTTTAGGAACGATCGCAGATCTTGTAGAACTCCAATATTGTTAATTCCGAAAAGATACGTTCGAGGGAGGATTGCAGATCATGTAGAACTCCAATATTGTTACTCTTAGAGGAAATACGTTCTAAAGACGATTTTAAATCTTTTAGAACGCTAATATTATTACCCTTAGAGGAAAAACATTCTAGGAACCATGGCAGATCCTGTAGAGCTCCAATTTTGTTATTTCAGAGAAGATACGTTCTAGGGAAGATGCATATCTTCTAAAACTCCAATATAGTTAACTTCAGAGAAAATACGTTCTAGGGACGATTGCAGATCTTTTATAACTCCAATATTGTTACCTAAAAGAAGATACGTTCTATCGACAATTGCAGATCTATTAGAATTTTAATATTGTTACTTCAGAGAAGATACGTTTTAGAGATGATTGCAGATCCTTTAGAACTCCTATATTCTTACTTTAAAGAAGATACGTTCTAGGGATGATCGCTGATCTTGTAGAACTCTACTATTGTTCCTTCAGAGAAGATACATTCTAAAGACGATTAAAGATCTTGTAAAAATTCGAATATTGTTACTTCAGAGAAGGTACGTTCTAGAGACGTTTAAAAATCTTGTAAAACTCTATTATTGTTGCTTCAGAGAAGATATGTTGTAGGGAAGATTGCAGATCTTGTAGAACACTAATATTGTTAATCAGAGAAGATACGTTTCAAGGAAGATTGCAGATCTTTTAAACTCCAATATTGTTACTTTAGAGAGCATGAGTTCTAGGGACGATTGCAGATCTTATAAAACACTAATATTGTTACTTCACATAAGATACGTTCTAGGAACGATCGAAATCTTTATGAACTCCAATATTGTTACTTTAGAGAAGATACGTTCTAGGGACGATTGTCGATCTTGTAGAACTCCAATAATGTTATTTCAGAGAAGATACGTTCTAGGGACGATAGCAGATCTTGTCAAACTCCAATATTGTTACTTTAGTGAAGATACGTTCTAGGGACGATTGAAGATCTTGTAGAACTGTAAAATTGTTACTTTAGAAAAGATGCGTTCCAGGGAAGATTGTACATCTTGAAGAACTCCAATATTGTTACTTAAGTAAAGATAGGTTCTAGAAACCATTGCAGATCTTGTAGAGCTCCAATATTGTTATTTCAGAAAAGTTACGTTTTAGGAACGATTGCAGATTTTGTAGAACTCCAATATTGTAACTCTTGAAGGAGATACGTTTTAGGGACGATTGCAGATATTGTAGAACTCCAATATTGTTACTCTATATAAGATACGTTCTGGAGACGATTGCACATCTGGTAAAACTCCATTATAGTTACTTCAGAAAAGAAAAGTTCTAGAGACGATTGCAGATCTTGTATAACTTTAATATTTTTACTTCAGAAAAGAAACGTCCTAGGGAAGCTTTCAGGTCTTGTAGACTTAAATATTGTTATTTCAAAGAAAATACGTTTGAGGGAAGATTGCAGATCTTGTACAACCCCAATATTGTTCCCTCAGACAAGATACGTTCTAGAGACGATTGTAGCTCTTGTAGGACTCCAATATTGTTACTTCTTAGAAGATGCCTTATAGGGAAGATGCAGATATGGAAGAACTCTAATATTGTTACTTCATAGAAGATACGTTCAAGGGACCATTACAGATCTTGTAGAACTCCAATATTGTTTTTTAAGAGAAGATACGTTCTCGAGACGATTGCAGATCTTGTAGAAGTCCAATATAGTTACTTGAGAGAAGAGACGTTCTAGGGACGATGCAGATCTTGTAAAACTCCAATAAAGTTACTTGAAAAACGATACGTTCTAAGGACGATTGCAGATCTTTTAGAACTCCAATATAGTCACTTCAGGAAAGATACGTTCTAGAGACGATTGCAGATGTTGTAGAAGTCCAATATTGGTACGTCAAAAAAATAAGTTCTAGGGAAGATGCAAATCTTGTAGAACTCCAATATTGTTACTTCAGAGAAGATACGCCTTAGGGACGATTGCACATCTTATATTACTTAATATTGTTAATTTAGAAAAGATACGTTTAAGAGACGATAAAAGATCTTTTAGAACTCTAATATTTTTACCCTTAAAATAGATACGTTCTAGGGACGATTGCAGATATTTTAGAACTCCAATATTGTTCCTTCAGAAAAGATACGTTCTAGAGACAATTGCAGATCTTGTAGAAATTCAATATTGTTGCTTCAGAAAAGATACGTTCTAAAGACGATGGCAGATCTTTTAAAACTCCAATTTTGTTTCTTTTAAGAAGATACGTTCTAGGGACGATTGCACATCTTGTAGAACTCTAAAATTGTTACCCTAAAGAAGCTACGTTCTTAAGGACGATCGCAAATCTTGTAGAACTCCAATATTGTTACTTTACAGAAGATATGTTCAAGAAACGATTGCAGATCTTGTAGAACTCAAATATTGTTACTTCAGAGAAGATACGTTCTAGAGACGATTGCAGATCTTGTAGAACTCTAATATTGTTACTTCGTGAAAGATACGTTCTAGGGACGATTACAGATCTTGTAATACTCCAATATTAGTACTTTAGAGAAGGTACGTCCGCGATACGATTACAGATCTTGTAGATCTCCAATATTGTTACTTTTAAAGAAGATATGTTCTATGGACGATTGCAGATATTTGAGAACTACATCATTGTTCCTTTAGAAAAAAATACGTTATAGAGACGATTGCAGATCTTTCAGAACACCAATATTGTTACTTAAGAGAATATACGTTCTTGAAACGATTGCAGATCTTGTAATTCTCCAATATTCTTTCTGCAGAAAAAAAACGTTCTAGGGACGATTGCAGAACTTGTAGAACTCTAATATTGTTACTCTAGGCAAAGATACGTTCTAGGGACGATTGCAAATCTTTTAGACCTCCAATATTGTTACTTTAGAAAATATACGTGCTAGGGACGATTGCAGATCTTGTAGAACTCCAAAATTGTTACTTCAGAGAAGATACGATTTAGAGACGATTGCAGATCTTGTAGAACTCCAATATTGTTACTTTAGAGAAGATACTCTAGAAAGAATACGTTTTAAAGACGATTGCAGATCTTGTACAACTCCAATATTGTTGCTTCAGACAGGATAAGTTCTAAGGACGATTGCAGATCTTGTAGAACTCTAATAATGTTACTTCAGAGAAGATGAGTTTTAGGAACGATCGCAGATCTTGTAGAACTCCAATATTGTTAATTCCGAAAAGATATGTTCGAGGGAGGATTGCAGATCATGTTAACTCCAATATTGTTACTCTTAGAGGAAATACGTTCTAAAGACGATTTTAAATCTTTTAGAACGCTAATATTATTACCCTCAGAGGAAAACCATTCTAGGAACTATGGCAGATCCTGTAGAGCTCCAATTTTGTTATTTCAGAGAAGATACGTTCTAGGGAAGATGCATATCTTCTAAAACTCCAATATAGTTAACTTCAGAGAAAATACGTTCTAGGGACGATTGCAGATCTTTTATAACTCCAATATTGTTACCTAAAAGAAGATACGTTCTATCGACGATTGCAGATCTATTAGAATTTCAATATTGTTACTTCAGAGAAGATACGTTTTAGAGATGATTGCAGATCCTTTAGAACTCCTATATTCTTACTTTAAAGAAGATACGTTCTAGGGATGATCGCTGATCTTGTAGAACTCTACTATTGTTCCTTCAGAGAAGATACATTCTAAAGACGATTAAAGATCTTGTAAAAATTCGAATATTGTTACTTCAGAGAAGGTACGTTCTAGAGACGTTTACAAATCTTGTAAAACTCTATTATTGTTGCTTCAGACAAGATATGTTGTAGGGAAGATTGCAGATCTTGTAGAACACCAATATTGTTAATCAGAGAAGATACGTTTCAAGGAAGATTGCAGATCTTTTAAACTACAATATTGTTACTTTAGAGAGCATGAGTTCTAGGGACGATTGCAGATCTTATAAAACACTAATATTGTTACTTCACATAAGATACGTTCTAGGAACGATCGAAATCTTTATGAACTCCAATATTGTTACTTCAGAGAAGATACGTTCTAGGGACGATTGTCGATCTTTTAGAACTCCAATAATGTTATTTCAGAGAAGATACGTTCTAGGGACGATAGCAGATCTTGTCAAACTCCAATATTGTTACTTTAGAGAAGATACGTTCTAGGGACGATTAAAGATCTTGTAGAACTTTAAAATTGTTACTTTAGAAAAAATGCGTTCCAGGGAAGATTGTACATCTTGAAGAACTCCAATATTGTTACTTAAGTAAAGATAGGTTCTAGAAACCATTGCAGATCTTGTAGAGCTCCAATATTGTTATTTCAGAAAAGTTACGTTTTAGGAACGATTGCAGATTTTGTAGAACTCCAATATTGTAACTCTTGAAGGAGATACGTTCTAGGGACGATTGCAGATATTGTAGAACTCCAATATTGTTACTCTATATAAGATACGTTCTGGAGACGATTGCACATCTGGTAATACTCCATTATAGTTACTTCAGAAAAGAAAAGTTCTAGAGACGATTGCAGATCTTGTAAAACTTTAATATTGTTTCTTCGTGGAAGATACGTTCTATGGACGATTGCACATCTTGTAGAACTCCAATATTGTTACTTTAGAAAAAATACGTTCTAGGGACAATTACAGATCTTGTAAAACTCCAATATTGTTACTTCAGAGAAGACACTTTTTAGAGACAATAACAGATCTTGTAGAACTCCATAATTGTTGCTTTATAGAAGATACGTTAAAGGGAAGATTGCAGATCTTCTAGAACTCCAATATTGTTACTTCAGAGAAGATACGTTGCATTGAAGATTGCATATCTTGTAAAATTCTAATATTGTTACTTTAGAGAGCATGAGTTCTAGGGACGATTGCAGATCTTAGAGACCTCTAATACTGTTACTTCAGACAAGATACGTTCTAGAGACGATCGCAGATCTTGTAAAACTCCATTATTGTGACTTCAGAAAAGATACGTTCTAGGGACGATTACAGATCTTGTAAAACTCCAAATATTGTTACTTCAGAAAAGATACGTTCTAGGGACAATTATAGATCTTGAAAAACTCCAATATTGTTACTTCAGAGAAGATACGTTCTAGATTTATTGCAGATCTTATAGAACTCTAATATTGTTACTTGAGAAAAATACGTTCTAAAGACGATTTCAGATCTTGTAGAACTCAAATATTGTTACTTCAGACAGAATACGTTCTAGGGACGATTGCAGATTTTGTTGAACTCCAATAATGTAACTTTAGAAAGGAGGAGTTTTAGGAACAATCGCAGATCTTGTAGAACTCCAATATTGTTACTTCAAGGAAAATACGTTGTAGGGACGATTGCATATCGTGTATTACTTCAATATGGTTACTTTAGAAAAGATACGTTCGAGGGCAGATTGCAGAACTTGTAAAACTCCAATATTGTTACTGTTAGAGGAGATACGTTCAAAGGACGATTTCAAAACTTGTAGAACGCTAATATTGTTCCTTCAGAGGAGATACGTTCAAGGAACAATTGCAGATCATGTAGAGCTCCAATTTTGTTACTTCAGTAAAAAAACGTTTTACGGACGATACAGATCTTCTAGAACTCCAATATTGTTACTTCAGAGAAAATACGTTCTAGGGACGATTGCAGATCTTGTTTAACTCCAATATTGTTACTTCAGAGAAGATACGTTTTATGGACGATTGAAGATCTTGTAGAATTTCAATATTGTTACTTCAGAAAAGATACGTTTTAGAGATGATTGCAGATCTTTTACAACTCCAATAATGTTACTTCAGAGAAGATAAGTTCTAGAGATGATCGCTGAACTTGTAGAACTCTAATATTGTTACTTCAAAGAAAATTTATTTTTTGGGACGATTACAGATCTTGTAAAACTCCAATATTGTTACTTCAGAGAAGGTACGTTCTAGAGACGTTTACAAATCTTGTAAAACCCAATGATTGTTGATTCAGAGAAGATACGTTGTAGGGAAGATTTCAGATCTTGTAGAACTCAAACATTGTTACTTCTGAGAAGATACGTTTCAGGGAAGATTGCAAATCTTGTAAAACTCCAATAATGTTACTTTAGAGAAAATAGGTTTTAGAGACGATTGTAGATCTTGTAGAACTCCAATATTGTTACTTCAGAGACGATACGTTCTAGGGACGATTGAAGATCTTGTAGAATTCCAATATTGTTACTTCAGAGAAGATACGTTCTAGGGACGATTGCGGATATTGTAGAACTCCAATATTGTTCCCTCAGAGACAAAACGTTCTAGAGATGATTTCAGATCTTATTAGAACTCCAATATTGTTATTTCAGAGAAGATACGTTAGGGACGATTGCAGATCTTGTAGAACTCCAATATTGTTACTTCAGAGAAGATACGCTATAGGGGAGATGCATATCTTGTACAACTCTAATATTGTTACTTTAAAAAAGATACGTTCTAGGGACGATTGCAGATCTTTTATAACTCCAATATTGTTACTTTAGAGAAGATACGTTCTAGGGACGATTGCAGATCTTGTATAACTCCAATATTGTTACTTCAGAGAAGATACGTTTTATGGACGATTGAAGATCTTGTAGAATTTCAATATTGTTACTTCAGAAAAGATACGTTTTAGAGATGATTGCAGATCTTTTACAACTCCAATAATGTTACTTCAGAGAAGATAAGTTCTAGAGATGATCGCTGAACTTGTAGAACTCTAATATTGTTACTTCAAAGAAAATTTATTTTTTGGGACGATTACAGATCTTGTAAAACTCCAATATTGTTACTTCAGAGAAGGTACGTTCTAGAGACGTTTACAAATCTTGTAAAACCCAATTATTGTTGATTCAGAGAAGATACGTTGTAGGGAAGATTTCAGATCTTGTAGAACTCAAACATTGTTACTTCTGAGAAGATACGTTTCAGGGAAGATTGCAAATCTTGTAAAACTCCAATAATGTTACTTTAGAGAAAATAGGTTTTAGAGACGATTGTAGATCTTGTAGAACTCCAATATTGTTACTTCAGAGACGATACGTTCTAGGGACGATTGAAGATCTTGTAGAATTCCAATATTGTTACTTCAGAGAAGATACGTTCTAGGGACGATTGCGGATATTGTAGAACTCCAATATTGTTCCCTCAGAGACAAAACGTTCTAGAGATGATTTCAGATCTTATTAGAACTATAATATTGTTATTTCAGAGAAGATACGTTAGGGACGATTGCAGATCTTGTAGAACTCCAATATTGTTACTTCAGAGAAGATACGCTATAGGGGAGATGCATATCTTGTACAACTCTAATATTGTTACTTTAAAAAAGATACGTTCTAGGGACGATTGCAGATCTTTTATAACTCCAATATTGTTACTTTAGAGAAGATACGTTCTAGAGACGATTGCAGATCTTGTATAACTTTAATATTGTTACTTCAGAAAAGAAACGTCCTAGATAAGCTTTCAGGTCTGGTAGACTTAAATATTGTTACTTCAAAGAAAATACGTTTGAGGGAAGATTGCAGATCTTGTAGAACTCCAATATTGTACCCTCAGACAAGATACGTTTTAGATAAGATACGTTTTAAAGACGATTGTTGATCTTGTAGAACTCCAATATTGTTACTTAAGAGGAGATACATTCTAGAGACGATTGCAGATCTTGTAAAAGTCTAATATTGTTACTTCAAAAAATATAAGTTCTCAGACGATTGTAGATCTTGTAGAACCTCAATATTGTTTATTGAGATAAGATACGTTCTAGGGACGATTTAAGATCTTGTAGAACTCAAATATTGTTACTTCAGAGAAGATAAGTTCTATAGACGATTGCAGAACTTGTAGAACTCCAATATTGTTACTTGAGAGAAGATAAGTTCTAGAGACAATTGCAGATCTTGTAGAACTCCAATATTGTTACTTCAAAGAACATACGTTTTATGGAAGATTTCAGAACTTGCAGAAATCTGATATTGTTACTATAGAGAAGATACGTTCGAGAGACGATTGCAGATCTTGAACAACTCCAATATTGTTACTTCAGAAAAGATTTTTTCTAGGGACGATTGCATATCCCTTAGAACTTAATATTGTTACTTTATATATGATACGTTCTAGGGACGATTTCAGATTTTTTAGAACTCCATTATTGTCACTCTTAGAAGAGATACGTTCTAGGGACGATTGCAGACCTTGTATAACTCAAATATTGTAACTTTAATAGAAGATACGTTCTAGGGACGATTGAATATCTTGTAGAACTCTATTATTGTTACTTCAGAAAAGATACGTTCTAGGGTCGGTCGCAGATCTTGTAGAACTCCAATATTGTTACTTCAGAGAAGATACGTTCTGGGGACGATTGCGGATATTGTATAACTCCAATATTGTTCCCTCAGAGACAAAACGTTCTAGAGATGATTTTTAGATCTTATTAGAACTCCAATATTGTTATCTCAGAGAAGATACGTTAGGGACGATTGCAGATCTTGTAGAATCCCAATATTGTTACTTCAGAGAATATACGCTATAGGGGAGATGCATATCTTTTATAACTCCAATATTGTTACTTTAGAGAAGATACGTTCTAGAGACGATTGCAGATCTTGTATAACTCTAATATTGTTACTTCAGAAAAGAAACGTCCTAGGGAAGATTTTAGGTCTGGTAGACTTAAATATTGTTAGTTCAAAGAAAATACGTTTGAGGGAAGATTGCAGATCTTGTAGAACTCCAATATTGTTCCCTCAGACAAGATACGTTCTAAAGACGATTGTAGCTCTTGTAGGACTCCAATATTGTTACTTCTTCAAAGATGCCTTATAGGGAAGATGCAGATATGGAAGAACTCTAATATTGTTACTTTATAGAAGATACGTTTAAGGGACGATTACAGATCTTGTAGAACTCCAATATTGTTATTTAAGAGAAGATACGTTCTCGAGATGATTGCAGATCTTGTAGAAGTCCAAAATTGTTACTTGAGAGAAGAGACGTTCTAGGGACGATGCAGATCTTGTAAAACTCCAATAAAGTTACTTGAAAGAAGATACGTTCTAGGGACGATTGCAGATCTTTTAGATTTCCAATATAGTCACTTCGGGTTAGATACGTTCTAGAGACGATTGAGGATGTTGTAGAAGTCCACTAGTGGTACGTCAAATAAATAAGTTCTAGGGAAGATGCAAATTTTGTATAACTCCAATATTGTTACTTCAGAGAAGATACGTTCTAGGGACGATTGCAGATCTTGTAGAACTACAATATTGTTAATACAGAAGAGATACATTCTAGAGACGATTCCAGATCTTGTAGAACTCCATTATTATTTATTCAAAAAAAATACGTTCTAGGGACGATTGCAGATCTTGTAGAACTGTAATATTGGTACTTCAGAGAATATAAGTTCTAGGGACGATGAAGATTCTTGTAGAACTCCAATATTGTTACTTTAGAGAAGATACGTTCTAGGGACGATTGCAGATTTTTTGGAACCCCAATATTGTTACTTTAGAGAAGATTCGTTCTAGGGACGATTGCAGAACTTGTAGAACTCTAATATTGTTCCCTCAGAGAGGATACGTTTTTAGGATGATTTCAAATCCCTTAGAACTCTAATATTGTTACTTTAAAGAAGATACGTTCTACGGATTATTGCAGATCCTGTAGAACTCCAATATTGTTACTTTAGAGAAGATAAGTTCTAAGAACGATGAAGATCTTGTCGAACTCCAATATTGGTACTTCAGAGAAGATACGTTCTATAGAGGATTGCAGATCTTGTCGAAATCCAATATTGTTACTTCAAAGAAGATACGTTCTAGTGACGATTGCAGATTGTGTTTAACCCCAATATTGTTACTTGAGAAATTATTCATTCTAGAGACGATTGCAGATCTTGTAGAACTCCAATATTGTTACTTTAGAAAAGATACGTTCTAGAGGCGATTGCAGATCTTGTAGAACTCTATACTGTTACTTCAAGGAAAATACGTTCAAAGAACGATTGCAGATTTATAGAACCCCAATATTGTTACTTCAGGGAAAATAAGTTCTAGATACAATCGCAGATCTTGTAGAACTCCAATATTGTTACTTCAGTAAAAATAAGTTCTCCAATATTATTCCTTAAGAGAAGATACGCTTTAGAGACGTTTGCATTTCTTTTAGAACTCTAATATTGTTACTTCAGAGAAGATATGATCTACGTTCGATTTCAGATCTTCTAGAGCTCTAATATTGTTACTGGAGAGAGGATACGTTCTAAGGACTATTGCAGATGTTGTACAACTCCAATATTGTAACCTCAGAGAAGATACGTTCTAGGGACGATTGCAAATCTTGTAGAACCTCAATATTATTATTTGAGAGAAGATAAGTTTTAGGGACGATGCAGATCTTGTAGAACTCCAATATTGTTACTTGAGAAAAAATACGTTCTAGAAACGATTGCAGAACTTGAAAAGCGCAAATATTGTTAATTCAGAGAAGCTACGTTCTAGGAGCTATCGAATATTTTGTAGAACTCGAATATTGATACTTCAGAGAAGATACGTTCTAGAGACGATTGAAGATCTTGTAGAACTCCAATACTTTTACTGCAGAGAAGATACGTTCTAGGCACGATTGCAGATCTTGTAGAACTCAAATATCGTTACTTACAGAAAATACGTTCTACGGAAGATTAAAGATCTTGTGGAAATCCAATATTGTTACACTTAGAAGAGATAAGTTCTCGGGACCATGCAGATCTTGTAGAACCCCAATATTGTTACTTGAGAGAAATACGTTTAAGGGACGATTCCAGATCTTGTATAAATCAAATATTGTTACTTTAGAGAAAAAACGTTCGAAGACCATTGTAGATCTTGTAGAACTCCAATATTGTTACTTCAGAAAAGATACGTTCTAGGGAATAACGCAGATCTTGTAAAACTTAAATATGGGCAACTTTACAAAAGATACGTTCTAACGACAATTGCAGATCTTGTCGAACTTCAATATGCTTACTTTAGAGAAAATACGTTTTAGATACGATGCAGATGTTGTAGAACTCCAATATTCTTACTTCAGAGAAGATACCTTCTAGAGACGATTGCAGATGTTGTAGAACTAAAATATTGTTGCTTCAGAGAAGATACGTTTTAGATACGATTGCAGATCGTAAAAAACACCAAAGATGTTACTTCAGAGAAGACACGTTCTAGGTAGGATTGCAAAACCTGTTTAACTCCAAAATTGTTATTTTAGTAAAGATACGATCTAAAAACTATGCAGATCTTGTAGAACTCCGAAATTGTTAATACAGAGAAGATACGTTCTAGAGGCGATTGCGGATCTAAGGGGAACTCTAATATTGTTCCTTTGGAAAACACAAGTTATCTGGACGATTAAAGATCTTGTAAAAATTCAATATTGTTACTTCAGAGAAGATACGCTTAAGGGACGATTGCTAATCTTGTAGAACTCTAATATTGTTACTTAGGAAAAGATACGATCTAGGGACAATGGCAGATCTTGTAGAGCTCCTATAAGGTTACTTGAGAGAAAATATGTTCTAGAGATGATTGCAGACCTTGTAGAACTCCAATATTTTTACTTCAGAGAAAATAAGTTCTAGGTACAATCGCAGATCTTGTAGAACTCTAATATTGTTACTTGAGAGAAAATACGCTTTAGAGACGATTGCAAATCTGGTACAACCCCAATATTGTTACTTCAGAGAAGATACGTTCCAGTGACGATTGCAGATCTTGTAGAACTCTAATATTGTTACTTGAGAGAAGATAAGTTTTAGGGATGACCGCAGATCTTGTAGAACTCCATTATTGTTATTTCAGAAAAGTTACGTTCTAGAGACGATTGTAGATCTTGTAGAACTCCAATATTGTTACTTCAGAAAAGTTACGTTTTATGGACGATTGCAGATCTTGTAGAACTCCAAAAATGTAATTTCAGACAAGATACGTTCTAAGGAGGATCGCCGATCTTGTAGAACTCCAATATTGTTACTTCAGAGAAGATACGTTAGCGAGACGATTGTAGATCTTGTAGAACTCTAATATTATTACTTTGGAGAAGATAGGTTCTAGGAGACGATTGCAGATCTTGTAGAATTCAAATAGTGTTACTTCAGACAAGATACGTCATAGGGACTATTGCAGATCTTGTAGAACTTAAAAATTGTTATTTCAGGGAAGATTCGTTCTAGGGCAGATGCAGATCTTGTAGAACTCCAATGTGTAACTTCAGAGAAGATACGTACCAGGGACGATTAAAGATCTTGTAAAACTCTAATATTGTTACTCTAGAGAGGATACGTTCTACGGACGATTTAAGATCTTGTATAACTCCATTATTTTTACTTGAGAGAAGATACGTTCTAGGAGCTATCGCATGTTTTGTAGGAAACCAATATTGTTACTTCAGAGAAGATACGTTCTAGAGACGATGGAAGATCTTGTAGAACTCCAATATTGTTACTTTATAAAAGAAAAGTTCGAGGGACGATTGCAGATCTTGTAGAACTTAAATTTTGTTACTTACAGAAAATAAATTCTACGGAAGATTACAGATCTTGTAGAACTCACATATTGTTACACTTAGAACTGCTACGTTCTGAGGAAGATGCAGATCTTGTAGAACTCCAATATTGTTACTTGAGAGAAGATACGTTCAAGGTACGATTCCAGATCTTGTATAAATCTATTATTGTTACCTGAAAGAAGATACGTTCTAGAGACCATTTTAGCTCTAAAAGAACTCCAATATTGTTACTTCAGACAGGATACGTTCTAGGGAAGAAAGCAGATCTTGTAGAAATCAAATATTGTTATTTCACAGAAAATACGTTCTAGAAACAATTGCAGATCTTGTAGAACTCCAATATTGTTACCTTAGAAAAAATTCGTTCTAGAAACGATGCAAATCTTGTAGAACTCCAATATTCTAACTTCAAAGAAGATACATTCTAGAGACGATTGCAGATGTTGTAGAACTTCAATATTGTTGCTTTAGTGAAGATACGTTAAGGGACGATTGCAGATCTTGTAGAACACCAATATTGTTACTTCAGAGAAGACACGTTCTAGATAGGATTGCAAATCCTGTAGAACTCCAATATTGTGATTTCAGTGAAAATACGTTCTAAAAATGATTAAGATCTTGTAAACTCTGAAATTCTTAATTCCAGGAAGATACGTTCTAGAGGCGATTGCAGATCTTATAGGAACTATTATATTGTTACTCTGGAAAAGATACGTTCTAGAGACGATTAAAGATCTTGTAGAACTTAAATATTTTTACTTCCGAGAAGATACGATTTAGGGAAGATTGCAGATCTTGTAGAACAACAATATTGTAACTTCAGGGAAGATACGTTCTAGGGACTATTGCAGATCTTGTAGAACTCGAATATCGTTACTTACAGAAAAAATTTCCTCGGACGATTACAGATCTTGTAGAACTCTAATATTGTTACACTTAGAAGAAACACGTTCTAGGGAAGATGCAGATCTTGTTGAACTCCAATATTGTTACTTGGGAGAAGATACGTTCGACGGACGATTTCAGATCTTGTATAAATTTATTATTGTTACTTTAGAGAAAATACGTTCTAGAGACTATTGTAGATCTGGTAGAACTCCAATATTGTTACTTCAAAAAAGATACGTTCTAGGGAAGAAGGCAGATCTTGTATAATTCATTTATTGTTACTCAACGGAAGATACGTTCTAGGGACAATTGCAGATCTTGTGGAACTATACTATTGTTACTTCAAAGAAAATACGTTCTAGATACGATGAAAATCCTGTAAAAGTCCAATATTCTTACTTCAGAATAGATACATTCTAGAGACGATTGCAGATGTTGTAGAACTTTAATATTGTTGCTTTAGAGAAGATACGTTCTAGGGACGATTGCAGATATTGTAGAACACCAAACTTGTTACTTCAGAGAAGATACGTTCTAGGTAGGATAGCAAATGCTCTCAAAAAATTTTATTTCAGTGAAGATACGTTCTAAAAACGATGAAGATCTTGTAGAACTCCCAAATTCTTAATTCGGGGAAGATACGTTCTAGAGGCGATTGCAGATCTTGTAGGAACTCTTATATTGATACTTTAAAAAGATACGTTCTAGGCACGATTGCAGATCTTGTAGAACTTTAATATTGTTACTTTAGAAAAGATACGTTCTAGAGACGATTGCAGATCTTGTAGAACTTTAATATTGTTCCTTCAGAGAAGATACGTCCTAGATAAGATTTCTGGTCTTGTAGACTTAAATATTGTTACTTCAGAGAAAATACGTTCGAGGACGATTGCAGATCTTGTAGAACTCCAATATTGTTTCCTTTAGAGAAGATACGTTCTAGAGACAATTGTAGATCTTGTAGGACTCCAATATTGTTACATCATAGAAGATGAGTTCTAGGGAAGATGCAGATATGGAGGAACTCTAATATTGTTACTTTAGAGAAGATACGTTCTAGGGACGATTACAGATCTTGTAAAACTCTAATATTGTTATTTGAGAGAAGATACGTTCTCGAGACGATTGCAGATCTTGTAAAAATCCAATACTCTTACTTCAGAGAAGATACGTTTGAGGGACGATGCTGATCTTGTAAAACTCTAATATTGTTACTTCAAAGAAGATACGTTCTAGGGACGATTGCAGATCTTGTAAAACTCCACTATTGTTACTTCAGAAAAGATACGTTCTAGGAACGATTGCATATCTTTCAGAACTCTAATATTGTGGGGTTTATAGAAGATACGTTCTAGGGACGATTGCAGATCTTGTAGAACTTCCATATTGTTTCTTCAGAGAAGATACGTTCTAGTGACGAGTGCAGATCTTGTAGAACTCCAATATTGTTAATTCAGAGAAGATACGTTCTAGGGACGATTGCAGACCTTTTAGAACTTCCATATTGTTACTTCAGAGAAGATACGTTCTAGAAACGATTGCAGATCTTGTAAAACTCCCATATTGTTCATGGAGAGAAGATACTTTTTAGGGATGATTGCATATCTTGTAGAACTCCAATATTGTTATTACGAGGAGATACGTTTTATGGACGATTGCAGATCTTGTAGATTACCAATGTTTTTACCTTAGAGAAGATACGTTCTAGGCACGATTGCAGATCTTGTAGAACTCGAATATCGTTACTTACAGAAAATACGTTCTACCGAAGATTACAGAACTTGTAGAACTCCAATATTGTTACACTTAGAAGAGATACGTTCTAGGGACGATGCAAATCTTTTAGAACTCCAATATTGTTACTTGAGAGAAGTTCCGTTTGAGGGACGATTCTAGATCTTGTATAATTTAAATATTGTTCCTTTAGAGAAGATACGTTCGAAGACCATTGTAGATCTTGTAAAACTCTAATATTGTTACTTCAGAAAAGATACGTTCTAGGGACGAACGCAGATCTTGTAGAACTTGAATATTGTTACTTCACAAAAGATACGTTCTAAGGACAATTTTAGATCTTGTCGAACTTCAATATTGTTACCTCAGAGAAAATAAGTTTTAGATACGATGCAGATCTTGTAGAACTCCAATATTCTTACTTCAGATAAGATACCTCCTAGAGACGATTGCAGATGTGTAGAACTTCAATATTGTTGCTTCAGAGAAGATACGTTCTAGAAACGATTGCAGATGTGGAAGAACACCAAAGATGTTATTTCAGAGAGGAGACGTTCTAGGTAGGATTGCAAATCCTGTTTAACCTTAAAATTGTTATTTCAGTGGAGATACGATCTAAAAACGATGCAGATCTTGTAAAACTCCGAAAGTGTTAATACAGAGAAGAAACGTTGTAAAGGCGATTGCAGATCTTGTAGAAACTCTTATATTGTTACTCTGAAAAAGATACGTTCTAGGGCGATTAAAGACCTTGTAGAACTTCAATATTGTTACTTCAGAGAAGATACGCTTAATAGACAATTGCTAATCTTGTTGAACTCTAATATTGTTACCTCAGAGAAGATACGATCTAGGGACGATTGCAGATCTTGTAGAGCTCCTATATTGTTACTTGTGAGAAAATACGTTCTAGGGATGATTGCAGACCTTGTAGGGCTCTAATATTTTTACCTTAGAGATAATAAGTTCTAGGTACAATCGCAGATCTTGTAGAACTCTTATATTGTTACTTGAGACAAAATACGCTTTAGAGACGATTGCAAATCTTGTACAACCCCACTATTGTTACTTCAAAAAAGATACGTTCTAGTGATGATTGCAGATCTTGTAGAACTCTAATATTGTTCCTTGAGAGAAGATAGGTTTTAGGGACGACCGCAGATCTTTTAGAACTCCAATATTGTTACTTCAGAAAAGATACGTTCTAGAGACGATTGTAGATCTTGTAGAACCCCAATATTGTTACTTCAAAAAGGTTACGTTTTAGGAACGAGTGCAGATCTTGTAGAACTCCAATATTGTAACTTCAGAGAAGATACGTTCTAAGGACGATCACAGATCTTGTAGAACTCCAATATTGTTACTTCAGAGAAGATACGTTCTAGAGACGATTGTAAAACTTGTAGAAATCCAATATTATTACTTTAGTGGAGATAGATTCTAGGAGACGATTGCAAATCTTGTAGAATTTAAATATTGTTAATTCAGACAAGATACGTTGTACGGACTGATGCAGATCTTGTAGAAACTTAAAATTGTTATTTCAGAGAAGATTCGTTCTAGGAACGATGCAGAACTTGTAGAACTCAAAGGGGGAACTTCAGAGAAGATACGTACCAAGGACGATTACAGATCTTGTAAAACTCTAGTATTGTGACTCTAGAGGTGATACGTTCTAGGGACGATTTAAGATCTTGTATAACTCTATTATTTTTACTTGAGAAAAGATACGTTCTAGAAGCTATCGCATATCTTGTAAAAAACCAATATGGTTACTTCAAAGAAGATACTTTCTAGAGACGATTAAAATATTTTGTAGAACTCCAATATTATTACTTCAGAGAAGATACGTTCGAGGGACCATTGCAGATCTTGTAGAACTTGAATATCGTTACTTACAGAAAATAAGTTCGACGGACGATTACAGATCTTGTAGAACACCAATATTGTTACACTTAGAAGAGATACGTTCTGGGGAAGATGCAGATCTTGTAGAACTCAAATATTGTTACTTGAGAGAAGATACGTTCAAAGGACGATTCCTGTTCTTGTATATATCTATTATTGTTACCTGAGAGAAGATACATTCTAGAGACCATTGTAGATCTAAAAGAACACCAATATTGTTACTTCAGAAAAAAAACGTTCTAGGGAAGAAGGCAGATCTTGTAGAATTCAAATATTGTTACTTCACAGAAAATACGTTCTAGGAACAATTGCAGATTTTGGATAAGTCCACTATTGTTACTTCATAGAAAACACGTTCTAGATACGATGCAAATCTTGTAGAACTCCAATATTCTTACTTCAGAGAAAATACATTCTAGAGACGATTGCAGATGATGTATAACTTCAAAATTGTTGCTTCAGTGAAGATACGTTCTAGGGACGATTGCAGATATTGTAGAAAACCAATATTGTTACTTCAGAGAAAACACGTTATAGGTAGGATTTCAAATCCGGTAGAACTTCCAAATTGTTATTTCAGTGGAAATACGTTCTGAAAATGATTAGGATCTTGTAGAACTCCGAAATTCTTAATTCGGGGAAGATACGTTCTATAGGCGATTGCAGATCTTGTAGGAACTCTGAAATTGTTACTCTGAAAAAGATACGTTCTAGGGACGATTAAAGATCTTGTAGATCTTCAATATTTTTACTTCAGAGAAGATACGATCTAGGGACGATTGCAGATCTTGTAGAACTCCAATATTGTTACTTTAGAGAAGATACGTTCTAGGGACGATTGCAGATCTTGTAGAACTCGAATATCGCTACTTACAGAGAATAAGTTCTACGGACGATTACAGATCTTGTAGAACCCCAATATTGTTACAATTAGAAGAGATACGTTCTAAGGAAGATGTAGATCTTGTACAACTCCAATATTGTTACTTAAGAGAAGATACGTTCGACGGACGATTCGAGGTCTTGTATAAATCTATTATTGTTAATTTTGGAAAGATACGTTCTAGAGACCATTGTAGATCTGGTAGAACTTCAATATTGTTACTTCAGAAAAGATACGTTCTAGGGAAGAAGGCAGATCTTGTAAAATTCAAATATTGTTACCTCACTGAAGATACGTTCTAGGGACAATTGCAGATCTTGTAGAACTCCAATATTGTTACTTCATAGAAAATAAGTTCTAGATACGATGAAGATCTTGTAAATCTCTAATATTCTTACTTCAGAGAAGATACATTCTAAATACGATTGCAGATGTTGTAGAACTTCAAAATTGTTTCTTCAGAGAAGATACGTTCTAGGGACGATTTCAGATCTTGTAGAACTCCAATATTGTTACTTCAGAGAAGACACGTTCTAGGGACGATTGCTGATCTTATAAAACTCCAATATTGTTACTTTAAAAAGGATGAGTTCTAGGGACGATTGCAGATCTTCTAGAACTCTAATATTGTTACCTTAGACAAAATACGTTCTAGAAACGATCGCATATCTTGTAGAACTTCAATATTGATACTTCAAAGAAGATATGTTCTAGGGACGATCGCAGATCTTGTATAACCCGAATATTGTTTCTTCAGAGAAAATACGTTCTAGGGACGATTTCAGATCTTGTAGAACTCCAATATTGTTACTTCAGACAGGATACGTTTTAGGGACGATGGCAGATCTTGTAGAACAACAATGATGTTACTTCAGAAGAGATACGTTCTAGGGACGAATGCAGTTCTTGTAAACTCCAATATTTTTACTTAAGAAAAGGTACGTTCTAGGGACGATTGCAGATCTTGTAGAACTCCAATATTGTTACTCAAAGAGGAAATAAGATCTCGGGACGATTACAGATATTGTAAAACACTAGTATTGTTACTTCGGAGATGATACGTTCTAGAGACGATTGCAGATATTCTAGAACTCCAATATTGTTACTTCAAAGAAGATACGTTCTAGGGACGATGCAGATCTTGGAGAACCCTAATATTGTTACTTCAGAGAAAGTACGTTAGAGACCGATGCAGATCTTTTAGAACCCCAATAGTGTTACTTCAGAGAAGATACGTTCTAGGGACGATTGCAGTTCTTGTATAACTCCAATATTGTTACTTCAGAAAAGATACGTTCTAGAGACGATTGCAGATCTTGTAGAACTTCAATATTGTTACTGCAGAAAAATACGTTTTACAGATGATTGCAGATCTTTTAGAACTCCTATATTGGTTCTTCAGAGAAGACACGTTCTAGGGACGATTGCTGATCTTGTAAAACTCCAATATTGTTACTTTAAAAAGGATGAGTTCTAGGGACGATTTCAGATCTTCTAGAACTCTAATATTGTTACCTTAGACAAGATACGTTCTAGAAACGATCGCATATCTTGTAGAACTCCAATATTGGTACTTCAAAGAAGATATGTTCTAGGGACGATCGCAGATCTTGTAAACTTCAATATTGTTACATCAGAAAAGATACGTTCTAGAAACGATCGCAGATCTTGTAAACTTCGATATTGTTACTTCAGAGAAGATACGTTCTAGAAACGTTTGTAGATCTTGTCAACTCCAATATTGTTACTTCAGAAAAGATACATTTGAGGGACGATTGCAGATCTTGTTGAACACAAATATTGTTACTCCTAGAGGAGGTAAGTTCTAGGGACGATTTCAGGTCTTGTAGAACTCGAATATTGTTACTTCAGATCAGAGAAAATACGTTTTAGAGTCGGTGCAGATTTTGTAGAACACCAATATTGTTACTTCGTAGAAGACACGTTCTAGGGACTATGCAGATCTTGTTGAACTTCAATATTGTTACTTCACAGAAGATACGCCCCAGAGACGATTGCAGATCTTGTTAACTCCAATATTTTTACTTCAGAAAAGACACGTTCCAGAGACGATTGCAGATCTTATAGAACTCCAATATTGTTACTTTAAAGAAGATACGTTTTAAAGATCATTGCAGATCTTTTTGAACTCCAACATTATACTTTATAAGAATACGTTCTAGGGATGATCGCAGATCTTGTAGAACTCCAATATTGTTACTTTAGAGAAGATACGTTCTAAGGACGACGGCAGATCTTGTGAAACTCCAATATTGTTACCTTAGAGAAGACAAGTTCTAGGGACGATCACAGATCTTTTAGAACTCGAATATTGTTACTTCAGAGAAGATACGTTGTAGGGACGATTACCAAACTTGTTAAACCCCAAAATAGTTACTCTTAGAGGAGATACGTTCTAGGGACGATTTCAGTTCTTGTAAAACTCGAATATTGTTACTTCAGATCAGAGAAGATACATTTTAGAGACTGTGCAGATCTTGTAGAACACCAATATTGTTACTTCGGAGAAGACACGTTCTAGGGACGATGCAGATCTTTTAGAACTCCAATATTGTTACTTCAGAGAAGATACGTTCTCGAGACGATTGCAGATCTTGTATAACTCTAATATTGTTACTTCAAAGAGAATACGTTCTAGGGACGTTGCAGATCTTTTAGAACTCCAATATTGTTACTTCAAAGAAGATTTCTTCTATAGACGATTGCAGATCTTGTAGAACTTTAATATTGTTAACTCAGATAGGATACGTTTAAAGAGATTGCAGATCTTGTACAACTCCAATATTGTTACTTCAGAGAAGATACGTTCTAGGGACGATTACAGATTTTTTAGAGCCCTAATATTGTTACTTCAGAGAAGATACGTTCTAGAGACGATTACAGATCTTGTAAACTCCAATTTTTTCACTTCAGTGAAGAAACGTTCTAGGGACGATTGCAGATCTTGTAGAACTCCAATATTGTTACTGTTAAAAGAGATAAGTTCTCAAGAAGATTACATATCTTTTAAAACACTAATATTGTAAACTCTAATATTGTTACTTCAGAGAAGATACGTTCTAGAAACGATCGCAGATCTTGTAAACTTTAATATTGTTACATCAGAAAAGATACGTTCTAGAAACGATCGCAGATCTTGTAAACTCCGATATTGTTACTTCAGGGAAGATACGTTCTAGAAACGATTTCAGGTCTTGTACAACTCCAATATTATTACTTCAGAAAAGATACATTTGAGGGACGATTGCAGATCTTGTTGAACACAAATATTGTTACTCTTAGAGGAGGTAAGTTCTAGGGACGATTTCAGGTCTTGTAGAACACGAATATTGTTACTTCAGATCAGGGAAGATACGTTTTAGGGTCGGTGCAGATCTTGTAGAACATAAATATTGTTACTTCGGAGAAGACACGTTCTAGGGACGATGCATGTCTTGTAGAACTTCAATATTGTTACTTCACAGAAGATACGCTCCAGAGACGATTGCAGATCTTGTTAACTCCAATATTGTTACTTCAGAGAAGATACGTTCTAGAGACAATTTTAGTTTTTATAGAACTCCAATATTGTTACTTTAGAGAAGATACGTTTTAAAGATCATTGCAGATCTTTTTGAACTCCAATATTATACTTTATAAAGATACGTTCTAGGAATGATCGCAGATCTTGTAAACTCCAATATTGTTACTCTTAAAGGAGATACGTTCTAGGGACGATAGCAGATCTTGTAAAACTCCAATATTGTTACTTCAGAAAAGACACGTTCTAGGGACGATCACAGATCTTGTAGAACTCCAATATTGTTACTTCAAAGAAGATACGTTGTATAGACGATTACAGATCTTGTAGAACTCTAATATTGTTACTTTAGAGAAGATACGTTCTAGGGACGATTGCAGATCTTTTAGAACCCTAATATTGTTACTTCAGAAAAAATACGTTCTAAACACGATTTAGATTTGGTAGAACTTCAATATTTCACTTCATAGAAGATACGTTCTAGGAACGTAGTAGATCTTGTCAAACTCCAATATTGTTCCTTTAGAGAAGATACGTTCTATGGACGAGCGCAGATCTTTTAGAACTCTAATATTGTTAATTCAGATAGGATAGGTTTAAAACGATTGCAGATCTTGTACAAATCCAATATTGTTACTTCAGAAAGGATACGTTGTAGGGACGATTACAGATCTTGTAGAATTTCAAAATTGTTAGTTCAGAGAAGATACGTTCTAGGGACGATGCAAATCTTGTAGAACTCCAATATTTTTACTCCAGAAAAGATGCGTTCTAGGGACGATTTTAGATCTTGTAGAACTCCAATATTGTTACTTCGGACAGGATACGTTCTAAGGACGATAGAAGATCTTGTAGAACAACAATGATGTTACTACAGACAAGATACGTTCTAGGGACGATCGATGGATCTTGTAAACTAAAATATTTTTACTTAAAGAGAAGATACGTTCTAGAAACTATTGCAAATCCTGTAAACTCCAATATTGTTACTTCAGAAAAGATACCTTGTAGGGACGATTACAGATCTTTAATATTGTTAACTCAGATAGGATACGTTTAAAAAGATTGCAGATCTTGTACAACTCCAATATTGTAACTTCAGAGAAGATACGTTCTAGGGACGATTGCAGATCTTGTAGAACCCTAATATTGTTGATTCAGATAAAATACGTTCTAAAGACGATTACAGATCTTGTAAACTCCAATATTTTTACTTCAGAGAAGAAACGTTCTAGGGACGATTACAGATCTTGTAGAACTCCAATATTGTTACTCTTAGAGGAGATAAGTTCTCAAGAAGATTACATATCTTTTAAAACACTAATATTGTTACTTCAGAGAAGATACGTTTTAGAAACGATCGCAGATCTTGTAAACTTCAATATTGTTACATCAGAAAAGATACGTTCTAGAAACGATCGCAGATCTTGTAAACTCCGATATTGTTACTTCAGAGACGATACGTTCTAGAAACGATTTCAGGTCTTGTACAACTCCAATATTGTTACTTCAGAAAAGATACATTTGAGGGACGATTGCAGATCTTGTTGAACACAAATATTGTTACTCTTAGAGGAGGTAAGTTCTAGGGACGATTTCAGGTCTTGTAGAACTCGAATATTGTTACTTCAGATCAAAGAAGATACGTTTTAGAGTCGGTGCAGATCTTGTAGGACACCAATATTGTTACTTCAGAGAAGACACGTTCTAGGGACGATGCAGGTCTTGTAGAACTTTAATATTGTTACTTCACAGAAGATACGCTCCAGAGACGATTGCATATCTTGTTAACTCCAATATTGTCACTTCAGAGAAGATACGTTCTAGAGACGATTGCAGTTTTTATAGAACTCCAATATTGTTACTTTAGAGAAGATACGTTTTAAAGATCATTGCAGATCTTTTTGAACTCCAATATTATACTTCATAAAGATACGTTCGAGGAATGATCGCAGATCTTGTAAAACTCCAATATTGTTACTCTTAAAGGAGATACGTTCTAGGGAGTATAGCAGATCTTGTAAAACTCCAATATTGTTACTTCAGAAAAGACACGTTCTAGGGACGATCACAGATCTTGTAGAACTCCAATATTGTTACTTCAGAGAAGATACGTTGTAGGGACGATTACAGATCTTGTAGAACTCTAATATTGTTACTTTAGAGAAGATACATTCTAGGGACGATTGCAGATCTTTTAGAACTCTAATATTGTTACTTCAGAAAAAATACGTTCTAAACACGATTCAGATCTCGTAGAACTTCAATATTTCACTTCATATAAGATAGGTTCTAGGGACGTTGTAGATCTTGTCAAACTCCAATATTGTTCCTTTAGAGAAAATACGTTCTATGGACGATTGCAGATCTTGTAGAACTCTAATATTGTTAATTCAAAGAGGATAGGTTTAAAACGATTGCAGATCTTGTACAACTCCAATATTGTTACTTCAGAAAAGATACGTTGTAGGGACGATTACAGATCTTGTAGAACTTCAATATTGTTAGTTCAGAGAAGATCCGTTCTAGGGACGATGCAAATCTTGTAGAACTCCAATATTTTTACTCCAGAGAAGATACGTTCTAGGGACGATTTTAGATCTTGTAGAACTCCAAAATTGTTACTTTGGACAGGATACGTTCTAAGAACGATAGAGAAAATAGGTTCTAGAAACGATTGCAGATCTTGTACAACTCTAATATTGTTACTTCTGAACAGATACGTTTGAGGGACAAATGCAGATCTTGTTGAACTCCAATATTGTTACTCTTAGAGGAGATACGTTCTAGGGACGATTTCAGTTCTTGTATTACTCGAATATTGTTACTTCAGATCAGAGAAGATACATTTTAGAGACTGTGCAGATCTTGTAGAACACCAATATTGTTACTTTGGAGAAGACACGTTCTAGGGACGATGCAGATCTTGTAGAACTTCAATATTGTTACTTCAGAGAAGATACGTTCTAGAGACGATTGCAGATCTTGTATAACTTTAATATTGTCACTTTAAAGAGAATACGTTCTATGGACATTGCAGATCTTGTAGAACACCAATATTTTTACTTTAGAGAAGATACGTTCTATAGACTATTGCAGATCTTGTAGAACTTTAATATTGTTAACTCAGATAGGATACGTTTAAAACGAGATTGCAGATCTTCTACAACTCCAATATTGTTACTTCAGAGAAGATACGTTGTAGGGACGATTGCAGATCTTGTAGAACCCTAATATTGTTACTTTAGAGAAGATACGTCCTAGAGATGATTACAGATCTTGTAAACTCCAATATTTTTACTTCAGAGAAGATCCGTTCTAGGGACGATTGCAGATCTCTTGGAACTCTAATATAGTTACTCTTAGCGGAGATAAGTTCTTAAGACGATTACATATGTTTTAAAACACTAATATTGTTACTTCAGAGATGATACGTTCTAGAGCCGAGTGCAGATCTTGTAAAACATGAATATTGTCACGGTAGAGAAGACACGTTCAGAGACGATTGCAGATCTTGTAGAACTCCAATATTGTTAGTTCAGAGTAGATACGTTTTAGGGACGCTGCAAATCATGTAGAACTAATTTTGTTACACCAGAAAAGATACGTTCCAGGGACGATTGCAGATCTTGAAAAACTCCAATATTGTTACTTCAGAGAAGATACGTTTTAGGGACGATTGTAGATCTTGTAGAACTCCACTAATGTTACTTCAGAGAAGATAGGTTGTAGAGACGATTGCAGATCTTCTAGAACTCCAATATTGTTACTTCAGAGAAGATACGTTCTAGAAACGATTGCAGATCTTGTAAACTCTAATATTGTTACTTCAGAGAGGTTTCCTTCTAGAAACGATTGCAGATCTTGTACAACTTCAATATTGTTACTTCAGAAAAGATACGTTTGAGGGACGATTGCAAATTTTGTTGAGCTCCAATATTGTTACATAGAGGAGATACGTTCTAGGGACGATTTCAGGTCTTGTAGAACTCGAATATTGTTACTTCAGATCAGAGAAGATACGTTTAAGAGACGGTGCAGATCTTGTAGAACACGAATATTGTTACTTCGGAGAAGACACGTTCTAGGGACGATGCAGATCTTGTAGAAGTCCAATATTGTTACTTCACAGAAGATACATTATAGAGACGATTGCAGATCTTGTTTAACCCTAATATTGTTACTTCACAGAAGATACGTTATAGAGACGATTGCAGATCTTGTAGAACTTGAATATTGTTACTTTAGAGAAGTTACGTTTTGAGGATCATTGCAGATCTTTTAGAACTCCAAAATTGTTACTTTATAAAGATACGTTCTAGAGATGATTGCAGATCTTGTGGAACTCCAATATTGTTACTTTAGAGAAGATACATTCTAGGGAGGATTAAAGATCTTTTAAAACTCCAATATTGTTACTTTATTGAAGAAACGTTCTATGGACGATCACAGATCTTGTAGAACTTTCATATTGTTACTTCAGAGAAAATACGTTCCAGGGACGATTGCAGATCTTGTAGAACTCGAATATTGTTACTTTAAAAAAGATACGTTTTAGGGACGATTGCAGATCTTGTAGAACTCCAATATTGTTACTTCAGAGAAGATACGTTTTAGAGACGATTGCAGATCTTTTAGAACTCGAATATTGTTACTTCAGAGAAGAAAAAGTTCTAAGGACGATTGCAGATCTTGTAGAATTCCAATATTGTTACTTCAGACAAGATACGTTCTAGGGACATTTTCAGATCTTGTACAACCCCAAAATTGTCTTTTCAGAGAAGATACGTTCTAGGGACGATGCAGATCTTGTAGAACTCCAATATTGTTACTTTAGAAAAATACGTTCTAAGGCGATTGCAGATCTTGTTAAATTCCAATATTGTTACTTCAGAGAAGATAAGTTCTAGAGACGATTGCAGATCTTGTATAACTCTAATATTGTTACTCTAGGAAAAGATACCTTCTTGGGACGATTGCAAATCTTGTAGACCTCCAATATTGTTACTTTAGAAAAGATACGTTGTAGGGACGATTGCAGATCTTGTAGAACTCGAATATTGTTAGTTGAAAGAAGATACATTATAGATACGTTGTAGGGACGACTGTAGATCTTGTAGAACTTTAATATTGTTAACTCAGATAGGATACGTTTAAAACGAGATTGCAGATCTTGTACAACTCTAATATTGTTTCTTCAGAGAAGATACGTTGTAGGGACGATTGCAGATCTTGTAGAACCCTAATATTGTTACTTTAGAGAAGATACGTTCTAGAGATGATTACAGATCTTGTAAACTCCAATATTTTTACTTCAGAGAAGATCAGTTCTAGGGACGATTGCAGATCTTGTAGAACTCCAATATTGTTACCTTAGAGAAAATACGATCTAGGGACGATTGCAGATCTTGTAGAACTCCAATATTGTTACTTAGGAGAAGATACGTTCTAGGGAAGATTGCAGATCTTGTAGAACTCCAATATTTTTACCTTAGAGAAATAATTTCTAGGGACGATTGCAGATCTTGTAGAACTCTAATATTGTTACTTCAGAGAAGATTCGTTCTAGGGACGATTGCAGATCCTGTAGAACCTGAATATTGTTACTATAGAGAAGATACGTTCTAGGGACGATGAAAATCTTGTAGAACTCTAATATTGTTACCTTAGAGAAGATACGTTCTAGAGACGATTGCAGATCTTGTAGAACTCCAATATTGTTACTTCAGAGAGGATACTTTCTAGAGCCGATTTCGGATCTTGTACAACACCAACATTGTTACTTCAGAGAAGATACGTTCTAGAGACGTTTGCAGATCTTGTAGAACTTCCATATTGTTACTTCAGAGAAGATACGTTCTAGGGACAATTGCAGATCTTGTAGAACTCTAATATTGTTACTTCAGAGAAGATACGTCTAGAGACGATTTCAGATCTTTAGAACTTCAATATTGTTACTTCAGAGAAGATACGTTCTAGGGACGATTGCAGATCTTGTAGAACTCCAATATTGTTAATCTTAGAAGAGATACGTTCTAGGGACGATCGCAGATCTTTTAGAAGTCTAATATTGTTACTTCAGAGAAGATACGTTTTAGAGATGATTGCAGATCTTGTAAAATTCCAATATTTTGTTACTTCAGAGAAGATACGTGTTAGGGACGATTGCAGATTTTGTAGAACTCCAATATTGTTACTTCAGGGAAGATACGTTGTAGGGACTATTGCAGATCTTGTATAACTCCAATATTATTACCCTAGAGAATATACGTTCTAGAGTCGATTGCAGATCTTCTAGTACCTAAATATTGTTACTTCAGAGAAGATTTGTTCTAGGGACGATTGCAGAACTTGTAGAACTCTACAGTGGCGGAACAAAAAAAGTGACATTTAATATTGGCAACAGAAATCGATACACAAAATCGTTTTCACGATTTTACTTGCCAACTAGCCAATGAAAAGGTGCGGGGCTTATGCCGCAAGTGGACGACTCTCCTGAGCTAAGACAAGAGAACTGCGCTTTACTGGAACTCAGTGTCTCGTTTGAGCTCGTACAGTTAGGCTTTAGTGTATGGCACTCCAGCGTGCTGATTTCCTGCATTCGTGCCTACATTTGACGTGCTATAACCTCTGTGCAAATGGATACAATGGGGCGGAAAAAGCTTTCTATGACAGAGAAAAGCCGTACCTTGACCCTATTAGAGCAGGGAAAGTCTTTTATTGATGTAGCAGCAGATTTAGGAACCTCAAGTGATACGATTTATTGCCTAAAACGGGCAGCTGAGTTATTGCCACCAGGTACCATACCAAAGATGAAGGAGGGCATTGGTGCAGCTAGGAAGACATCTCCAAGGACTGATAATATCCTAAGGCGTGAAGTGATGTCAGACCCTTCTGTAACCTCCGCTTCAATCAAGAAAAAGCACCCAGACCTCCTCCAGAACGTCGCCCTCAGGACCATCCGTCATTGCTTACAGAAGGACTTATGCCTACCGGCTCGCCGCGCTGCCAAGAAGCCACTTCTTACCAAGACTATGAAGATAAAAAGGCTCAATTTGTGCAAGACCTATAAACATTGGACAGCTGCCCATTGGAGGAAGGTTATGTTCAGTGATTAAAACACCTTTAGGCTGGTCAGAGGAGAGTCAAAGATCGTGCGTCGTCCCAGCAATGTGTCTCGGTATAAACCAAAATATACCGTGAAAACTGTGAAGCACCCTGATAGTGTGATGGTGTGTGGTGCCTTTAGTGGAAACAAGGGCAGAGGGGTCTGTACTTCCTTCCCAAGAATGTAATCATGAGTGGGACTAACTATCTGGAAGTTTTGAGGCAGCACATGCTGCCATTTTGGGAAATTCATCAGTGTGAATTTTTCATGCATGATGGTGCCCCTGCTCACAGGTCCCAGTTAGTGAAAAGGTTCTTCAATGATAATAATATTAGTGTTTTGGAGTGGCCTGGTAATTCCCCGGACCTAAATCCTATTGAGAATGCTTGGAATCTGATGAAAACCAAAGTTCAAGAGCCAGCACTCGGCAGCATCAAGGATCTGATAGAATCACTGAAGAAGATCTGGGTTACGATCGACCCCACCTACTTCGCAAACCATACTGAATCAATGCCCAATCGACTCAGGATGATCATCAAGTGCAAGGGCAACATGACCAAGTATTAACTTTCATGAAATATTCATAATAAAATATGTAAGTTACATTTTTCTGTTTCATTTCCTCTGAATTGTCACATGTCACTTTTTTTGTTGCCGCCACTGTAATATTGTTACTTCAGAGAAGATACGTTTTAGAGACGATTGCAGATCTTGTAGAACTCCATTATTGTTACTCCAGAGAAGATACGTTTCGCGGACGATGCAGATCTTGTAGAACTCCAATATTGTTAATTTAGAGAAGATACGTTCTAGGGACGATTGCAAATCTTGTAGAACTCTAATATTGTTACTTTACAGAAGATACGTTCTAGGGACGTTGCAGATTTTCTAGAACTTCAATATTGGCACTTCAGAGAAGATACGTTTTAGGGACGATTGCAGATCTTGTAGAACTCCAATATTTTTACTTCAGAGAAGATACGTTTTAGGGACGATTGCAGATCTTGTAGAACTCCAATATTTTTACTTCAGTCAAGATACGTTTTAGGGACGATTGCATATCTTGTAGAACTCCAAAAACGTCCTGACTGTTAGTCCCTACCTATTGACATCTCTTCGAAAGCCAATTTTATATGCAAGCTTAAATCATTCACTTCCCTACCTATTGACATCTCTTCGAAAGCCAATTTTATATGCAAGCTTAAATCATTCACTTCGCTTTTTATTATAAAATGACCACCTATTAAGTGGGTGGCTTGACCGGGTAGTCCCGACTTCTTTCTTACTGTTTGACCGTTTTAAGAGTTACTACAACCTAAATTGGCCTGTAATGTCATAGTTTTCCACGCACTTACACTTTTTCCCTGCCTTATGGATAGAACTCACCACACTTGCCTGCCTTCTAAGGACACTTTGCCATTTTCTAGTTACATCTAGAAAACATGGTAGAGGTGAAACACCTCATACAGACCTTATTCAGCTCTCGCAACGAGGAACCATCTGACTTGGGTGATTTTTTCTCCCAAGCTGCTGCTCTTCTACCCCCTAATGACTGATAGTAATCTCTTATAAACATTAACTTTACACGAATTTACATTCGCGGAGAGACTTCTTAACCTTCGCTTTCCCGCTTAAATACCAAGAAGTAATAATTACCGACTTGGGTAACCTACAAGTTTGCACCTTTGAACTACCTCGACCTCATCTCTACCATTATCGACAAGCTGAAATACAGGAAGCTATTCACAATCAACGAAAATCCAACAGGTGAAAATTCCTGTAAATTAGAAGCTAAAATATTATCCACAAACACTAGTGGAAATTACTCTTCGTATCGGATAGTCAACGCATCGAATCGACTGCCCGAACATGTGAAAAATACTAGCGTCGATATGTTTAAAAATAGGTTAGATAAAATTATACGTACCCAATCGCTTAAAAACATTGTAGTAAAGTTATTAGGACACCCGTATGTAGTGAAATAGTTAAACAAACATGGAGGTCTTCTCAAGTGGGCCGTAAGGCCTTTGAGGATTCTCTACATCCAACTCTACTGTTAACTCTATTAGCGGATTTGGTTCCAAGTATAGAGGTAATAATGAATTGCAACTAGTGCAGGAAAGTACAAGTTCAAAATATTTTCATATAACTTAAGTTCAAATATAATTACGTGACAAATTACTTAAATATAGGGGCAAGTATATTATGTAACGTCTAGGAATGGATCCATTTCTAAACCGCATATATGGCAATATTTATTCCTATGCTTTTTTCTTCGTTGTGTAACTTGAGTTCGTTCAATTTGAACCACCGTATACTAAAAATAAGATCTCATCCTTGAGGAAACGTATGTATGATTTATTATCAACGATAATTGTTCATTTCCATCTTCATAAATTTTGAAACTTAACAAAAAAATTCACAATTCTCGTTTTCTGAAACTTTGAATTTCTTTATCTCGCTTTTAGAAATCTATATTTCGGTTGCCACTCTAATTTATTCCTTCGGTTTGGGAAATTAATCTAAGTGTTATTATCCAAAATTTCTGTAACAAATTATTTTGCCAATTATATTAGAATTCGTTGATCCCGAAACTCCGGATAATATTTGTTCTTTCGCAAAGCCTCTTTTAAAAGCACCGTCTGCTAGGCTCTATAGTCAAATTTATATTTAGTTCATTTGATTCAATCTATAAATTCATTCAATTGTGAAACCTTTTCTTCAATAAATTATATGTTACTATTCTCGTTGTTCCCTCCACACTATTTGCCTAGTTCTTTTTTCTCTTTTTCTTTTATCATATTAGTTCCATTTTTCTTCCATTGTTGAGTGCTGTTAATCTGACTTTAAAAGCTTGTGGCTAAATCTAAAATCTGCCCTCCATGCAAGTTCCAATTTGCCATTTATCAATTGCAATATTAATAATAAATACAAATTAAAAATTCAATATTTAAATAGTCGTACTTGCGGCATATTTTATCTAATCCATCCAAATTAAATAAGAGAAAAAGTCAACGTACACATTATACAGAGGGGTAAAAAAACTTTAAACCAGATTTTATTTTTTTTATTTTATGAGACTTTTTACTTAACCCTTAAGTCATAATTAGCCCAAGCATAAAAACAATATGGCTGCGTAGTTTACATTACGTGTAGCTGGAAAGTACAGAATTTTTTAAAAAGAACAGAAATGTAATGAACCGTTATATAAATGTAATTTGGGGGGGCAAAAAATGATTTGCATTTACATGAGACGATGAATCGGATACGTCATCGAATAGAGGTAATTATGTAGAATTAATATACCTCCTTAAAAAATATGATGACAATTTATCAAACGTTTTGGAGAATGCTTCATCATTTTGGGGATTATCAAATTTAACACAAAATGATCTCATAAACTCCATTGCATTTGTTTTACGTGATAAAATTAAAGAAGAAATTAGACAAGCAAAGTTCATCGCAATAATGCTCGATGAAACTACTGCCGTAGCTAATTTATGTCAACTATCTTTCATGATTCGTTATTCTTTAAACGACAATATTCATGACAGATTCATAGGATTCGTGGATTTGTCTAGTGATAGAACGGCAGATACTATTTTTTATGATAGTAGTGAACCAATTGCAGGATCTTAAATGCCAAAAAAGTTGTTTGCTCATAGTTTTGATGGAGCAGCAGTGATGGCAGGTGAAATGAATGGACTTCAATCACGAGTAAAAACGCATACCCAAATGCAGTTTTCATATACTCTTTTGCTCACAAATTAACTTTGGTGCTTTCACAATCAATGTCTAAAATGAGTAAATGTAAAGGCTTTTTCATGACTCTAAGTAGATTAGCAGACTTTTTTAGTCGCTCGTCTAAAAGAACAGATGCTCTTAACCAAGAAAGTACTTCAAAGAAGCTTCCTAGAGTTTGTCACACACGATGGAATTATAATTGTAGGCTAGTAAAAACTGTTTACGAAAGCAGGACATCCCTCGTTAGCCTTATCGAAAAGATGTCAGACCCTAATAATAACTGGGAGCAAGAATCTTACAATGCTGCTTAGGATGTTTCTTGTTACTTAAGAAATTTAATTTTTGCTTCCTCTTCAATGTGTTTCAAGCAATTATTCCTTTCTCCTATACTCTATTTAATGTTTCGTATGCAAAAATAAGCGACATTAGCTATTGTCTAAAAAAATGAATGAATTTAATGTTAGAAAAACTCCTAAAATAACCTGCGTATCAGTACATTTCCATCTTAAATCATTTTCATTCCCATTCATTCAGTGGGAAACACCATTTCCACGTCATTTGAAATGCCTTCATAGCGGGAAAAATCCCGCGTTGAGGCTGCCTGTGAGTCCCTCACAACCCGGCTCACTTGCATTCAAATTGTCCTTCCGACATCAAACTGTCTTAGTTTCTGCTATGATACATCAGCCTACTCTAATTTATTTTAGACTTAGTCGGTCTTTTCAAATATTTCACATTTAAGATCTTTTGTATTATAAGAATTATTTACCTTCGGTCCGTAAGTAAAAGGTTTGCCATTAAGTTTGTAAGTACGAGTGATATGTTATTATTGGTCATTTATTTATTTAATTACTGAGATCGGTTTAAAATTATAATCGTTTTCGGTATGATGAGAATAAATTTCTTCTCAAATGCTTCGGTGATCTTGGTTCAAATTCATCCTTCATTTATTAATGTTAATTTCATTTAGTGCTTGTTTGATGTTATTAATTTAATTTATCGTTTAATTATGAATATTTATTGCCATCAACCTTTGTCCTGTAAATAAAACGAGCGCATTAGTAAAAATCTAATAACTTGAGAAGAAATTTGCGGCTAAAATTTGTAACGAGGATCGAGGGCATTAGAGAAGTTTTGAGTTACTTATTTCTTTCTATTGTCTTGTTCAGTTATTTCATTTATTTGTTTCATCTATTTAAATATCAGTTATGATGATTAGAATTAAGAACTAAGTTAGGATATACTATCATTAGGCCTATTAAAATTTCAACGAAGCAAATGCATGGTGCATTAGACTATTATGTTATGCCTTTAGGTTCGAGTGAGATTTGAAGAACCGACCCACATGCTGTTATCCATTTGCCTTCTAATAAAGTTGGTTTAATGAATTGAATTTGTCATTAAATTTACAATTTAAGTGTTTTTTCATACTGTTAAATTTAGTCGTTTTTGTTGTGAAAGTGTAAGTGTACTTTACTGTATTAAACTTAAAAGTAAGGTAAACATGAAGATCGGCGGCGCGAACGATGGGACGCAAAATATTTCGTCCGTGTTCCAATATGTTTCATCTTTTTGGAGTCAATTCAAGGGGACTGCTCGTAGGGGTTTATCACTGCGGGATGACCCCCCTACGATGATCCTGAGTTTCAATCAATTAGGGGGGTCTGGGGGGCACAGCTCCCAGTATAAAATCACAATTGTTTATAGAATAATGTTTTAACGCACATGAATAGGCATGAGCGGGTGAACGAAACATACACGCAAAAAAATACACTTTTTCAGGCGCCGCCGATCTTCATGTTTACCAAAAGTAAAGCCATCAATCAATGAGATTGGGTCAATGGTCTAGACCATGAGTCTCCAAACTACGGCCCGCGCGGTGAGTTCATCCGGCCCGCCGCTGCACTGTGCTGCAAATGAACATTTAAAAGCAATTCTCTTGATTGGATGCAGCCATTACAAAGCAAATATTGATGATATCTTAGAAGCTAAACGCCAGGTTCACAAATCTCACTAACCTTTTTTGCTGCTTAGTTTGTGAGACTCGGATATCTGCGCACTGGTTGTGATAATGCTCTCTCATTGCTAACGACGCTTTCTTTCATAATTTTTTGGTAAAGAAATATGCTTGTTGTCTTTATTTTTCGTGTATTTTGTGTATTGGTAAATATATATATATATTGGTTGTCTTTATTTTTTTTATATTCAATATATTGTATTGAACAAAATGGTTATGCGGCCCGCGATCGTCATTCTGTTATCTGGCCAACTGTGAAAAAAGTTCCCCGTAAGGGGCGCGGCGATTTGCCATCCTCGCCGCCGTGCTGCCCGGAACCAGCGCCCCATCAGGCCCCAGCTTAGCCTCTCTTCCTTCCTTCAGATAGCCTGTATTTCTCCCCTACCTCGTCGCTTTTTATACAACCTCTCCCACAACTTTCTCTGGTCAGCCTCTAATTTCACAGGAAAGATGCTGACCTTCTTCTCAAGCCAACCGTCCCGGATTGGGGCTGAAGGGGGAGGGCACAATGTTCCCTAACCCCTGAGCTCCGGTTCGGGATGGGTTTTTTAACAACCTGCATCATCCCCACCAATACCATACGCACATCCCTTTTCCTCTTCTCTTCACATTCTATCAATTTTACGCCGTATCTAAGGTGGAGCCGCCATGCCGATGGACTGCCAGGCCGCCAGCCGGGAGGGGTAGGCCCAAATGGCGGCGCCAGGCCTGCAAGCACCTCTTGCAGTGCGGGCAACTGTGAGAGGTGGTGAGCTATTGCGTCCCGTAGCACAAATAGGGTCACCATGCCCAATGATGAAAATAAAAAAAACCCAACCCCCAACTTCCCCAAGAACAACAACGGAGCCGCCCTCGGGCAGCTCTACCTAAAAAATGGAGGTACCCCCCCTTGTGCTTGCGCAGGGAACCCTCCATACTTCTTTAACCGGAGAGGTGGCTTACTCCTCTCCTACCCCTACGTCCCCGTAAGGGGCGCGGCGATTTGCCATCCTGGCCGCCGTGCTGACGGGATCCAGCGCTCCGTCCGGCCCCAGCTTAGCCTCTTCTCCTTCCTTCAAAACACTCGTTTCCTCGCTTTTTATACAACCTCTCCCACAACTTTCTCTGGTCAGCCTCTAATTTCACAGGGTAGATGCTGACTTTCCTCTCAGCCAACCGTCCTGCATCGGGGCTGAGGGGGTAGGGGACAATGTTCCCTAACCCCTGAGCTCCGGTCTGGGGTGGCTGGTTTTGCGCCGTGTTCAAGGTGGAGCCGCCCTGCCGATGGACTGCCAGGCCACCAGGCGGGAGTGGTTGTCCGAAATGGCGGCGCCTGGCTCTGCCAGGCCTGTAAGCACCCCTTGCAGGGCAGGCGACTGCAAGAGGTGATGAACTATTGCGTCCCGTATAAAAAAGAGGGCCACCATGCCCATGTATGAAAAACAAAAAAAAAAAACAACCAACAACTTCCCCTGAAACAGCGACAGAGCCGCCCTCGGGCAGCTCCAGCAAAAAAATGGAGGTCCCCCCCCCCTGTGCTTGCGCAGGGGACCCTCCATATCTCTTGAACCGGAGAGGAGGCTTACTCCTCTCCTACGCCTACGGGTGATGGATACTCCCCCTCACCCCCTTCTCTGGAGGTGTTTTCCGGCACCTCCCTTTTACCAGCTGCAGTCCCCTCTGTTCATTCCAAGGGAACTGCCATGAAAGCCAGCAGGCAGCCCTTAGCCAGCTGCTCCACATCGAAGCTGCTCGGTAGGCAAACCCCCTTGGGGCGGAAAAAGATGCCAGGCCCCTTCGATCGCTCTCCTCAAAAGACCTGCTGGCAAGAACATTGAACCTTGCCGGAGTCAAGGCCCATGCCTCCCCACACAAGACCAGTGACGATACTGACAACAGGACCTGCAATGTCTTGGGGGGGGGGAGCAACTGGGGCCTCCCCCTGAGATAGCCATGGTCCTTAAGGAAACCTAGCCTTAGAGGGTAGGGCCTTCCATGGTGGGGGGGAATCCTGGCTCGGCGCAAAGCAGCGAACCCGAATCCACCCCTATGCAAGGTCCTTCTCAAACGGCTGTGGTTTCCGAAGCAGTACAAGGAGGGGAGGGATCTCCTCCGACCGGTGCCCCCATGACTAAAAGGACCTTCTCCATTTCAGAGAATGACCTGGCTGAGGCCGGTCCATCTGGCCTAGGGGCTTCTACCAGCGGGGGTCAGAAGCGGGTTTATACCCCACCCTCCTCTCGAAAAAAGAAAAAGACCAAGACCAAAAAGACAATGAAGAGTCGAGGCTACTTTCCATCCACGGAACTGCGGCAACGGATGGGTCTGCTGCCACTCTGGCAAGCAACCAAGCCAAGATCGACACATCCGGCCCCTCTGCCCCCCCCCCCCCGGTATGGAGCTCTTGACCATGACAAAGACCAAAAGTGCACAGGGCGGAGCCTAGATGACATCGGGGCCCCTGATTCAGAGGTTACCTGGCGTTTTCGAGCCCGCTGGCTTCAAACGCTTCTTCGTTATTCGCTCCACTGATGGCACCATGTTGTCCAAGGGCAACATGATCCATCAGAGGAGAGGATTAGCAAGTGAAATTGATAGAAAGCCGAAGGTGACCGGTTTCTCGAACGGGGGAGCCTTCTAGAGAATGCGGCGAATCCCGCCGAGGCGGCCAAGATAAGTGCTCTTCGGACACTTCATGGCACCCCGGTGAGTGTGACGCCGCACTCTACCATGAACTTTGTGAAAGGAGTAGTTTATGCAAGAGAACTCGTTGACTACTCCATTGAGGACATCACCCTAGAGCTGGCCGACCATGGGGTGGTCAAGGTCGAACGTGTGATGAAAAAACAGGGTGGGGCCTCGAGACCCACCCCTACACTCTTCGTCACGTTCGACTGTGACAAGCTCCCTAAGTTGGTGCGTGCCGGTTGGTACCGCGACCGCGTGAAGGCATTCGTGCCACTACCGCGGCGGTCCAAATCGTGTGTGGCCAAGTGTGTTAATTGCGGAGAGCCGCACCCCGCTACTTCGAAGCAATGTGGTGCACATCTCCTTGAGAAAGAAATCCTGGCCGTTCAGGCCCAGGATCGACTTTCATTCTGAGAGGCTAAGGGCTTGGTCCTGGCGCGCCCGGCTCTGCCTGGGACGTCATATGCCTCAATAGTTAGAAAGGCACCCTCTGCTCCTGGCCCATCCAGGCCAACGAGCACGGTTGTTTCCGCGCCCATTCGGAGCCCTTCTGCGGGCTTTACTCAACCCGGGCGCTCCCTTGGTAAAGCTGGCGGCAAAAAAGGTTCACACCCAGCCCCGGCTAAAACCAGGGCTACCCCCTCTTTCCCCAGCGTGACCGTTCCCGTAAGGCGGCACGGCCACGCGCCTCCACGGAGTCGTTAGACTCACAGGAAGCAACACCCTTAAAGATGTTTGCTAGGCCATCTCTTAGGGTTCCTAACGCTGCCCCCCGAAAGGAGGACAGCAACAAAGGAACTTCGTCTCCTTCTCCAACGCCCTGAGGTGAAGCGAGTCGTTCGGAGACGGTGGTTCCTCGAAAAGAGGGCCCCCGCCTCCGAAGCCGCAACGCCCGCCTAAGGTTTTGAGGCGGAGGGAGGAAAAGACTCGCATGGCGAGCCCAACCTCCCCCAATAAGTCCTCGAAGGCGACAGCGCCTTCAGCGCTTTGTCCGGCCAACAGCGCCCGGGGTTCTTTTCCTGGGATCGTAATGCCATTCCCGTAAAGGGCTTCAGTTGGAGGAGGGCCCCCGCGTCTCCTCCAAGCTAGGTCTGGAGGGCATATTCCTTCAATGGAATTGCCGTGGACTCCGGGCCAACTGGGAGGAGCTGCGGAGGCTCGTCTCGTCTCGTCCCGTTCCCCGTTAGCTATCTTTTTGCAGGAGACCATGCTAGGCGCGTGCCCCCTGCCTGCCCTCCCAGGGTATAAGGGTCTTGCGACCCCACCACCGCGGGATGGCCGGGCTGGGGGATGCGCGGTTTACAGCCGGCATGATGTCTCCGTTCTTCCTTTCTCTTTAGATACCTCCTTTCAGGCAGTGGCTGTGCAGCTGCACCTGGATAGAAGGTATACTATCATTTCTGCGTACATTCCACCGTCAGCTGACTTCGACGTGGGGGACTTCCGCCGCCTTGTGGCACGGTTGCCGAAGCCCTATCTCTTGCTTGGAGATCTGAACGGCAGGCATCCTCTCTGGTAAGATTACTCCATAAATTCCAGGGGACAAGTCCTTACTGATCTGATCAAAGAGCTTGAGATGGGTGTCCTAAACGTGGATAAGTTTACGCATTACTGTCCGAGAACCGCTTCATTTTCTTGCCTTGACCTATCTTTGTGCTCTTTGGATGTACAGCCTGATTTTGATTTGGGGGTGGTCCATGACCTCCATGGTAGTGATCACTTTCCCATTCAAATATCATTTTCAGGGCAACTGCCGCCTGAGAGACCACATCGATGGTGCTTGGCGCGGTGGCCTGCATTTTAGAAAATGACTGAATTCTCTATCTCAGTCAAGGAGTTTAGGTCGGTTGCCGAAGCCCTATCTCTTGCTTGGAGATCTGAACGGCAGACATCCTCTCTGGGGAGATTACTCCATAAATTCCAGGGGAGAAGTCCTTGCTGATCTGATCAAAGAGCTTAAGATGGGTGTCCTAAACGTGGATAAGTTTACGCATCACTGTCCGAGAACCGCTTCATTTTCTTGCCTTGACCTATCTTTGTGCTCTTTGGATGCACAGCCTGATTTTGATTTGGAGGTGGTCGATGATCTCCATGGTAGTGATCACTTTTCCATTCAAATATCATTTTTAGGGCAACTGCCGCCTGAGAGACCACATCGATGGTGCTTGGCGCGGTGGCCTGCATTTCAGAAAATGACTAAATTCTCTATCTCAGTCAAGGAGTTTAGGTCGGTAGATGAGGCCGTTAAGTTCTTCTCCGGCAACCCTAATCGCCGTGGGCCTGACTACTATTCCTAGGACGTCTGGCCGTTTTGCACGCCGACCACTCCTATGGTGGTCGGCCGAGTGTGAGATGGCCCTCAAACAGAAGCTTTATGCCTACATGCGCTATAAGCGCCGCCCGAACGATTTCAATGTCGCTGAATTTCGTCGAGCTAGGGCTAGGTTCCGGTATATTTCAAAGCACGCCCGCCGCTCTTCTTGGCGGGCATACGTGTCTTCACTTAACGGGAAGACCCCTTTAGCTGAGGTGTGGAAGCGAGTCAAAAGGATTCGGGGCAAGTTCTCGCAGGACCCCCCTCCCGTTCTCCAGGTGAATGGGACCGCAATCTCGGACCCCGCGTCCGTGGCGGAATCCTTAGCGACCGCTTTTTCCGCATTCTTTAGCCGTGATGCTGCTCCGCCAGCATTCAATGCACGTCGTGATTTCGCGGAAGGCTGCCGGCTGGACTTTACCTCCAGAGGCGGAGAACCCTTCAACGACAAGTTTACTGTGAGTGAGTTGCGGTCCGCTCTCGCTTTGTGCGCGGACACCGCCCATGGTCCGGACGATGTCCCGTACGCCATGCTTCGACACCTGGGTGAGCGAGGCATGACCTTTCTCTTAGATTTGTTCTACAGGATCTGGGTGGAAAGTCTTCTCCTAGACTCCTGGCGAATCGCTACTGTGCTCGCCTTTCGCAAGCCGGGAAGAGATCACTCTACTCCGACCGGTTTCCGCCCAATTTCTCTAACCTCTTGCGTGTGCAAGTTGATGGAGAAATTGGTAAATGTTAGATTAGCCTATTTCCTGGACAGCGGAGGCCATCTGTCTTCCACACAGTGCGGCTTCCTCAAGTTCCACTCCACGTCGGATGCTCTGCTCCGACTGAAAAATGCCGTCTGCGAGGCTTTCCTTCGTAGACAGCATTACGCCACGGTGTTTTTCGATCTGGAGAAGGCTTATGATACCGCATGGCGATACGGTATCATGGAGACTCTCCACACGATGGGGGCGAGGGGACGCCTCCCAATGTTTATATCTGAATTTTTGCGAGATCGTTGATTCCGCGTACGGTTGGGGAGAGCCCTCTCTAGCCCAAAGGAGCAGGAAAAGGGTGTCCCACAGGAAAGTGTCCTTAGTGTCACACTCTTTGCCCTGAGCATCAACGGCATCACCTCGGTGGTGCCGGAAGATGTTCTCGCTACGCTCTATGTGGACGACCTATCGATCTCTTTTGGCGCAGCCCAGATGCCAACTCTGGAGCGTAGACTCAAACAGGCATTGAACCGCGTCTATCGCTATGCCAAAGTGCACAGGTTTCGGTTTTCTTTGGCCAAGACTAAGGTGGTGCACTTCTGCCGCCATCCACGGCTTCACCCCGACCCAGATTTGTTTCTTAATGGGGTGCGCCTGGATGTGGTTGAGTCGCACCGTTTCCTTATGACGCCTGACCTGGGAGGCTCATATTCGAAGCCTTAGGGTCTCTTGTACCCGCGCCATGGACATTCTTCGTTCCGTGACGTTCAGCGCTTGGGGCGCTGATAGGGTTACTGCCCTACTTTTTATCGATCTTTTGTTCGTTCAAAGCCTGACTACGGATGCGAGTTTTATGCATTCGTAGCCGAGCGTTTATTGCGGAACGTGGATTCGATCCACCACAATAGCCTTTGCCTTGCAACCGGTGCCTTTCGCACTTCCCCCATTGAGATCCTGTTGGTCGATGCTGGGGAGATGCCACTCACTCTGCGCCGCGTGCAGTGCATCACTCGCCTGTACGCGCGAGCCCGGCGCCTCCCTTAGTCTCTAACAGCTCTCACTGCATCCGCAGCTGATCTCGATGGTGCCTATGCCGCCGAGAGACGCCAGTCATACCCTAAGCCCTTTGGGTTTAGGGCCAGGAAACTCCTTCGAGAGGTAGATATAGCTCTCGGGCCGGTGGCGCCCCTGTTTCGGCCCAGGACGCCACCCTGGAGGAAACCACATTTAGCTATTTTTCGCCACGCCTCTGCTCCCAAAGCTTGTATTGCGCCGGAAGTATTGCGTTTGACCTTTTTGGAGCACACATCGTGTCACGGTCTCTGGTTTCTTTCATTATTACTCATATTTCAAATTTGTCTTTAAATCAATTTCTAATTTCGAAGATTTAAATAGATTAGATTTCAATTGTTGTAGACTATTTTAAAAGGTGGTCTACTGTGGCCTATTGAAAATTGTTATGATCTGTTGTTGAACATTGATTGCCTATTAATAGTCTGATGGTCTTTTGAAGTCTGTTGGGATCGATTTAGAACTAAAGGGTGTTCCATTAAAACGGATCGAAGTTAGCAGTAAATAAAACAGTGTTCTTGGTGAAAATTTATTGATTTCACTATTGGATCATGTTATTTGATTCATGGCAATTATGTGTAAGAAATAATATGGCCTAAATGTCCGCCAAGGCTTCAGCGGCACACCTCCACTAGATGGTCCAAATTTTTTATGATGTCCCTGCATAGTTGCTCCTCGATCTCACCAATATGCCTTATTATCTCATCCTTCAGCTGTTAAATTGTTGTTGTCGTGTTGGCATTGACGTTACTTTTGAGATGACCCCAAAGGAAGAAATCTAAAGGCGTCAGGTCACACGATCGTGGTGGCCAATTGACCTCGCTGTTTCGAGAGATGATGCGACCTGGGAACTTCTCATTCAATAAAGCCCATTGTTGCATTGGCTGTGTGCCATTTGGCGCCGTCCTGTTGAAACCACAAATCTTCGACATCCATACAATTCAATTCAGGCCATAAAAAGTTGGTTATCATGGGGCGGTATCGCTCGGCTGTCACCGTAACAGAATTATCGGCATCATTTTCGAAGAAATACGGCCGAATGATTTTGCTAGCAAAAAATGCACACCAAACAGTGACCTTTTGTGGATGCAGTGGCTTTTCAACAATCTTCCTGTGATTTCCATCAGCCCAAATGCGACAATTCTGCTTATTAACGAATCCACCAAGATGAAAATGGGCTTCATCACTAAAGATGATTTTTTGCGAAAAATCATCATCGGCTTGTCTTTGCTCCTGCACCCAATTGACGAATGTACGGCGCTTCAAATGGTCAGTGTCTTCAGTTCTTGTGTCAATTAAATTTTGTAAGCGTGTAGAGACAAATCTGTTGTCAAAATTCGATGTAACGTTGTTGTGGAGAGGTTCAATTCCTGCGCGCGATGACAAATAGAGGTGTCTGGATTTTCGGCCACATTATCGCGCACTGCAGCAATGTTTTCAGCTGAACGGCCAAAACGAGCACGCAATGGCGTTTTCATATCTGCCACCGACCCCGTTTGTTTGAATTTACGAACAATTATCTCAATTACACTCTCGGTTGGTCGATTATGTTGACCAAAAAATCATGAAGTGACAGAAATGCGTTTCTGTTTGAACTTACATTTTCATAATAGGCTTCGATAACTTTAACACGTTGTTCGATTGTTAATCTTTCCATGCTTAAAATTGCCAAAGACTGAAGTTGTTAAATCTGGAAGAAAAAGAAAAAAATCATTAGACGCTTAAACTTAACTTACATTTAAAATCAGTCCAAGTTATTGGAACACCCTTTATTTAGATCTATTTAAGTCATTCTAGTCCATTTTTGTGTTTACGTCCTTTTAAGCTTAAGTGTATTTAATTCAATTTAGGTCAATTTAAATTTTATTTTTTTCAAATTTAAGACAATTTTTTGTCTATTTAAATACTTTGTTTAAAGTTTGTCGATTAAATCATGGAAGACCTAAATGCTGCTGAATCACCAGATGCAGTTAGAAGTTTAGTACGGTCTCGTGCAAATATTAAATGCAACATAACTTTAACATTAAAGAGACTGACTGAACCTTTTGAGAAAGCAGAAATAACCGGTGACATATTCGAGACTCAAAACAAACTATTTTGTTCCCTTTTAGAACAAGTAGGAACTCATGATAACCAAATTAATTGTCTATAAAAATCTTCATTGGTCCTCACTTAATCAAGAGGTTTTGAAAACGAAATTTCATCCCAATTATATTATAATTTAAATATTAGGATTCTGGTCCAAACCTTTAAGAGTAGATTAGTGAAGGACACCTTCAGTGTGCCTCCATCTAAGGTAGAGGAGGGGGATTCCGAGGAGTTAGGGGTAAGTTAAATTTTACTGAGTCTAGAAGACATACTTATAAAAGACCCCAAACCACCTGTTTTGAAATGTCCTCACTTTACTGGTACTAATAATAGGCAATCTATAATTTCCGTTTTGGTCCCAGTTTAGCACAGGGGCGAGCCGCGCGTGCCTTGGAGGCAGAAATAGGTAGGTCCGAGCTGGGAACCGATCGTATACTGAACGGAGTGCGGGGAGGCTGGTCTTGACGTCTTCATAAAACGTTCGCTCAGCTTCAGTCTCTCACCAGCTGGCGGACGAGAGGTCACGAGGTGTTGCTCCTGCACGCTACCGGTTGTAGGCGTTCTTTGATTATTTTTTCCCAATGTTCCCGTGCTTCTTCCGTTCTATTTTTTTGTGCACGTGTATATGAATGCATGTACTATTCGGTGTTATTCTTTAATATCCGTTTATTAACGTTTTGAACACTTATGAAGTTACGCCCCTATTCTAAACTGATCCTATTTTTATTGTAATTTAGTAGTGCAGTGCTTTGCTATTTTATAGTATTGAATTAGTGATTGCGTCGCAAGAGACTGTGCCCGCATTAAGCCAAAGAGACTCAGCGGAGTCTATTGACTCTGAGCCTCAGTCACTTTGGCAATCCCTTGGCAAGTGGGTAAAGTACAAGAAGAATCTGACAGTGTTTGTCTAGAAAGACATTGACTTCATGTTAGAATATGCTAAGGTAAATAAACTAAATATAAGTTGGGTGTTATTGCGATACTTTATTGTTTTTTTGGTTTTTAGTTTATGCTTCTATTTTAAAACTAGTTAATTAAATAATAAATACTATTTGTCTATTTTAATTATCAGGTCATGGCACCTGTCGCCAATGCACTGGACCACATCCAGGGGCAGAAGCAATGCTACTTGGGCTGCCTGATCCCCATCCTCATTGTGACCAAGAAGAAGCTGGTCAACTTGATGACCAGCGGCAACCTCTGGTTCTGCGAGGCCGTGGTCAACACCCTCCTCGCTGCCATGGAGAGGAGGTTCGCCGCCACCATTGAGGATGAGGAGTGTCTTCTGGCCACTGCCTTTGACCCCAAGTTTCGCCTCAAGTGGATGGGGGCTTTTGAGGAAAGAATGTTCAAGAGGTTCAGAAGTCAAGTTCCTGATGGGGAGGAAGGTGGAGGAGATCTTGTAGCGCGCTGACCTGGAGACCGCAAGCAGCAGCAGCAGCAGCTAGGACATGGAGACGGATGACTACTACGCGAGCATTTGTGATCAGGAGAATGACACTGGGGGTCATCACAGATCAACCAAGTCCAAGGCAGCTCAAATTGTGAATGTGTGGCTGCAGGCCAAAGGGACAGACAGTCTGGCAGACCCAGCCTTCAACAGTGAGAAGGTTCTTATTGACCTCCTCTTGGGGTACAACACGGCGATCCTGAGCAGCGCCGCGGGGGAGCGCTTGTTCTCCCTTCGCAAGGACATCATCAAGGCTAAGAGGAGCTCCCTATTTGATGAAAACTTCAACATGCTCATATTTACGAAGGGGAACATGCTGCAGAACCTGGTCTAGACTGTGGCTGTGCAAATTAATTTTTTTTACTTAAAACAGTACTTCTCATTAGTGAAGAGACAGGATAAACATTGAATTTGAAGTTTTTTTTCTAAGATTTCTAAGATAAATATAAAAATAAAGATTTTGATTTATCGATTTTTTTAATGTAAAATATCAATATCGTTATCACTAGTATCTGAATTTTAGATTTATCGATTTATCGGTTATCACCTTATCGGGTGATAAATTTATCGCCGGTTATCGGTTATCGCCGATAAGGTTATCGATTTATCGGTTATCGTGATACATTTTTTCGTTATCGCGCCCACCACTGAAGTAACTACCCTACTTTGACTGAAATTTATAACAAATATACGGTTGTTCTCAGAACAGTGGAAAAGTTAAAGCCCAAAATGAGATCAAATTTAGATTCAAAACAAAGACCTACTTCTGTTTCTGCACAGGGTGAGGGTGATAAAGAGGCGTCTAAAAAGCAAACTTTGCAGACTTTTCAAATGTCAACATTCATTAAACTTAGTCAGAATGATAAAGTTAATTTAAAATCAGATAAGTCAAATGTCAAATTTCAACTTAATAATCAAACTAATCGTTTTTCCGTCAAGCAAAATTCAAACATAGTCAAAGTCAAAGGCTAAAGTCCCGATAATGAGCTTAAAGGTACATGGGTCAAAACTTCCAAACTATGTAATGGAGAACACTCCATGTACACTTGTACTGAATATGACACAGTCGTCAAAAGAAAGGCCAGATGTCGTCTGCTCAAGCTGTGTGGTAGGTGTTCCAGTTTCAAGCATTCGGATGAGTTGTGTCCCGCAAAACTCTTATCACTCTCATTCGAGTGTGGTCTTTGCCAATCCAGATCCCATATAACTGCCCTCTGTTTTAATCCTGATGTTTCAAAATGACGATTGCTGGATCAGGTTTTGATTGTCAGTGCCAGCATAGATCAGAGCGTGAAGTCTAATTTAGGTAGTCAAAATAATAAGGTACTTCCTACTCTCACTGGAGATCTTACAGGTCGGGGTAAGAATGTAAGTGTGCGTTGTCTGTTAGATTTTGCATCACAGCTCATACTTGTCTTCTAAACTAGTCGAAGGGTTGAGATTAGATCACTATTACAATTAAAACCTTTATTGCCTCACAAAACAAGCATGTTGGGAAAATAGAACTGTCACTTCGCTTTCATACCGAGTATTTTGATGTGAAATTTCTAGTGGAGGATAACTTCTGCCTTGACCATCAGGTAGAAGGGATCTTCCTTGCCTTCCAACAAATTTTTCAGGCAAGCTACAAAATGGCTGACCGAAATATCATGTCCACAGAAAAGGACACTGTAAAGCACATCAGAGCTTTACTCGGAGTGGATGCGCTCAAACACCTCAACTTCAAGAAAATCAAATGTTTAAATGGTGCGGCGTTCAATATTCCAATGGGTGTCGTTTCATACGGAAGCGTTAAAGGGTTTACAGTGATGGGAGGAAAAGGGAGGCTGACTAAAGCAGCCGTTAACTGACAGCGAACGCACTGTAAAGTCGCAACAAACGAGGACTCAGAGCCTAACTCTAATCCAAATGCACCGCAGTGCGTTTCAGAAGTCCACTCGTGGGTAAAAAATCAAAGTTCAAATACCGTCAAAAGTAAATCAAAAGTCAAAAGGACCACCAATAATAAAAAAAATAACGCCAATAGTACTTCAAAACCCAACAAAGGAAATAATAGCAATGAAAAGTCAAGAAATGAACACAGAATCTATCCAACCTACTCAAGAAAATTAAGAAAAATCGAAACAAGAAGAAATTTCTCACATCAAGAAGTCTCCCAGCCAAATATCTACCCAATTTAAAGGCTCTGGTCAGGATGTATGAGTGCACAAGCTTCAGACTAGGATCTACGGTAACTCCTGTACAATTAACACACTTAACAAGTCACAAGGGGGTTTTAGTGGGGGACTCCCTGGGGGCGAGATTGCACCAGACTCGAGTTCTAAAACGGAGGGGTAAGTAGTTTGTGAAAGTAAGAACGAATTTTTCAATATCGAAAGGCTTCCCGCTCATGATCATGTTGAGCCAATAGTCAACGCCGTCTTTCATCCTTCATCTTCATATTTCAATCGCTTACAAGTAACTGATTCCGATCTGGATTTGGAGCTGGAATACTTGTACTGTCTTGAGTCAATTGACATTAAAGACGAGCAAACGGGCAGTTTAGACGACGTTATGATTTCTAATTTCAAAAATTCCATCGAATTCAAACAAAATCATTATATTGAACTTCCTTGGTATGATGAAATCACTCGACTAGTTTCATCTAACTCACATATTGCTTTGGCGACTCTAAACTGAGTTCATTCATCTTTTCTAAAAATGGTTTATGGGAGGCTTATGCTAAAGTCTTTGACACTCAACTTGAGGTTCGGAAATAATCAAGCAAATTTACATCAATAAATCCGATTATGATAATTACATCTTCATTCCTCACATACCTATAATTAAAGAAGCCTCACAAATCACTACTAAGATCAGACCTGTGTTTAATGGCAGTTTAAAGGTTGAAAATTCTCACAGTTTGAATGAGGCTTCTTACCCGAGTATAGACTTCTTAAATTCACTTTTCTCGTTGCTTTGCATATTCAGAACTAACAAGTACGTCATGATTTCCGAAAAATCTGCCTTCCTTCAAATTGATCTTAAACTAGTCTAACAAGAATAAATTTTGCTTTTTTTCTTATAAGGAAAGTCGGCTCATAACTTATAGATATTCTACCATCGTATTTGGCCTAACATGTTCTCCATTTGTTCTGAATTGTCATCAAACATTATAGAGATAAATTTCCAAATAACTTCTGTTCTCAGTCCATTCGAGACTTTTTATATGTAGATAACTTCATAATCACCAACTCTAACCTGGAAACTTAGGTCAACTTTATAAAGATGTCCTAAGTCGGATGCTTAAAGGTGGATTCCAATTAAGATCCTGAAACACTAATTTAGTTGAACCCGAAGATCATTCCATTAAAGATGACACGGCCAAACAACATGGGACCGGTGTCGAGAGGGTACTTGGGTATCTCTATTCAGTAGACTCGGATAATATTCAAATAATCAATCAGGAATTCTAAGAGCCTTCTAGGACCAAACGCGGCATTTTATCTCAAACATCAAAAGTATTTGATCCTTTAGGACTTTGTCTCCTCCTAACCATTCGGGGTAGAAATGTTATGCAGAGCCTGTGGTAAAAGAATATAGGATGGGACGAGGAAGTTAATAATAATGAATTAAGCAAATGGCACTCTTTATAATGATCTCGGAACAGCTTTCAAAACTCCATTTTAAGAGATCGACTTTCGAACAAGATGATAAAGTGGATTTAAAGATCTTTTGCGATGTTTGCAAAACCTCTTATGGGTTTGTGGTCTACGCTTTAACTAATTCTAACTCAAATCTAGTCACGTTGTAGGTGTGTTTGTCCCTCCCTCTGTAAGAATGTGTCTGTGAATGAGGAAATGTTATATATATATATATATATATATATATATATATATATATATATATATATATATATATATATATATATATATATATATATATATATATATATATATATATATAATATATATATATAATATATATATATATAATATATATATATAATATATATATAAATTCTGAATATCATGTTCTATTTTAAAATATTATCTCTTTCCAGATATTACTTTGTTTTAAGTAAATTTTGCGAAAAGCCACTATGAAATTTTATAGATATTACTTCCTTTTGTAAAGAGTGGCTGGCATTATAAGATTTGGAAATAATATAATTGAAATTGCCATAAATCCTTAACTAGTTAATAATTAGTTGGACAGGAGGTTTTTATATCCTCAATACCGCGACCTGATCGCATTATTAGATTATATTGAGCTCGGAGGCGCCAGACCCTTACGATGCGCGCACCCAATTTTGGTCACAAGAGTGACTGCCGGCAGGACTTTCCTCCGGAGAACCTAAAAATATAAAAATCGTGGTACCACGTAAGCAAAAGGTATCTTTTTGTTTGCTTCCGGTGTGTTTGTTAGGCCTCTTTTTGTACGATTGTGTATTTGTTTGTGTTTGCTCGTTCATCTCTTCTTTTGTATATAAAATTGTTTGGTGATAGGATTGTTTTCTTTATATATATATATATATATATATATATATATATATATATATATATATATATATATATATATATATATATATATATACCCGAGATTGTAATTATATTTAGCCATATGTGTGTAAATAAAGGACTATATATACAATCCGTTTCATTTCTCCCTCGATTTCTCACGTCTGACTTAGTGTAGGAAGTAGGTTGGATAGATTGGGGTTAGAGTGTAGGTTCGGCGCTACAATGTCCAAAGCAAAAGTAGCTCCTATCAAAAGCCCTACGCTAACTTCTTTATAACTTTTATCTGTGTATTTAGCTTCTAAAACTTTACCGTTGTTTTTATCATCTTATAACTGTCAATTTAACTCTATCGAAATCTTTCTAGACTCTCAAATCGCATTGTCCTGGCTGTTATCAGATGTTAAATTATTCTAATTTATCAAAGGCAAGTCAATTTTCGTTAAAACCCGACTCCAATTGGGACGACAGAGTTAAAGTAGGAAACGTTGTACTGATTAAATCAGAAACCAGAACTAGACCATTTTGGCAGTTAGGGCTCATATTAAGGTTATTCCCTGGTACAGATGTGAAAATTAGGACTGTCGATCTCAAGAGAGCTGACGAACAAGTGTTGCAATATCCTATCTGCCACTTATACCCAATGGAAATATCCATAATGCATTCGGACGCTAGACAGTCCGTATCGCAGAGTGTCAAAACTGACCAGGACAAGCTTCTAATAGTACTATTAAGTTAGATAAGTTAGATTCTAAGATAGATAACGGGGTAGATTTAAGTATACGGCCCAAACCCAATGCCGCGATGGATGGTTTGAAAAGGATCTAATCCATGTCTTAAATAAAACTTTAAAAATGAAAAAAAAAACAATTATAAAAAAATCTAAATATTTAAACTAAAACCCATATTAGGAAATTAGCTTTTTTTCTTTTTTTTGTCGGGGGTGTTAGAAAAACTCCTAAAAAAAACCCCACGTATCACTAAATTTTCATCCTAAATTATTTTCATTCCCATTCATTCAGTGGGAAACACCATTTCCACGTCATTTGAAATGCCTTCATAGCGGGAAAAATCCCGCGTTGAGGCTGCCTGTGAGTCCCTCACAACCAGGCTCACTTGCATTCAAATTGTCCTTCCGACATCAAACTGTCTTAGTTTCTGCTATGATACATCAGCCTACTCTAATTTACTTTAGACCTAGTCGGTCTTTTCAAATATTTCACATTTAAGATCTTTTGTATTATAAGAATTATTTACCTTCGGTCCGTAAGTAAAAGGTTTGCCATTAAGTTCGTAAGTACGAGTGATATTTTTTTATTGGTCATTTATATGCAATAATTTCGATTGCATATTGGAAGAAACAAATCTGCAAGTACACCTAGATGAAAGTCAAAATAGCAGAAAAACAGTAAAAGGAAATATCGAGTCTTTCTACATACAGTTGCACAATGAATTGCATGAGATTATAATTGACCATCTTGAATCAAGATTTAAAAATTTGTTTACTCTGAAATTTTTGGAGCTGTTATATTCTGAATTATTCCCTATATTTGCAAAAAGAAATTCTGAACAAGCTTTAACTTCCCTACAAAATACATACTGTTCTGTTTTTTTATTTCATTTCCCTAAAATCACAACTCAAAGTTGTTGACATGGCGGATGATTTCATGAATATGAAAACCATTGAAATTTTAAAATTCATAAGTTCAAATGAAATGATTAAGAATGCATATGGCGACGTCTATAATATCTCATGTATTGCTGACGTTTCCAGCAACAACATCAGTATAACGCAGTTTCTCCTCATTAAAACGAATCTAAACTCGTGCAAGAAACTCGTATTCTCAATAAAGACTTGAAAATTTAGTTTTACTTAAAGTAGAGCAAAATTTATAAGACAAGTTAATTGACTATTTTGCTAAGAAGCCAAGAAAACTAAAGTTAAACTATGTTTAAAATATTTTGTAAGTATCTTTTAATAATTCTTTTAAATATTTTAAAATTTTGCTTACCCTAATTGTTTCCTCTATACACGGACCTACTATATTTAATCACTATATTTTAATTACTTTGTTAATTTAGTTTTTAGTCACTTTTATTACTTTTTTAATCCCTTTTATTCACTTTATTTGTTTTAAGTCACTTTTGCGCGTTTATTTACTTCTCCATTTCGGACGTTTTCTGGCCACTTTGATGTTTGTATGTGGACATGTTGATGGTATAGACGCATAGTTCTGGAATAAACATTACACTCTACATCAACAGTCCTGTAACTTCTCTTGGAGAATATGGTCCCTTGAAGGTCCGCTTGTAGTCCCCCCCTCCCCTAAGAATTCATTGGAACAGCCGTCCCTGGTCTCCTTTGGGGGGCCTGCAGACGGGTGAATCAAAGACCTTGAGGGCCACGTGAAGTATCCCTTTAGCACCATTTCCTTCTTTTCCGTAAGAGGAACTTCTGGGTGTTTTAAAACTTCTTCTTCGTCCTCGTCTTCTGTGTTTTTTTTTGTCCCTTGTCTTCTTGTTCCACGCATTCTTCTTGTTGTACCGGTTTCTTTTTCTTTCCCCTCTGCCGTTTTTCCTTGGGGCTTTATTTGAGTTCACGCTCTTTCTCTTCCTCTTCTTCCCTAGTTTCCTCTTCTATATTCTTTTGTTGAGGTTTGTTTGTTGGTTCTTCTTTATTCGTATCCTTTTGTTGGGGCTCGTCGAGAAATTGGATATTCAGGACTCCTTGCGAGGCGGGATTAGGCGGAAACCACGGTTTCTTTTTTACCCAGTTCATCTGCAGAAGGCGATTAAGCTCTATCGCAAATGTGTCCGGGGTTGGCTACGTTTGCCAAATGTGCAAAGATGACCATAAACATTGTCTTTGCCTTCACTTGACATTACCAGCTTTGGAGCAGTGGTTCCTGTAATGTTGGTTCTTGGCACCGCCGCTTCAAAGTAGGTCTTTGACCTTGCCTCCTTTTCTTGTTTATATTTTTCTCTTTTTGCCTGGATCGCTTCTTTGCGGACGGGACACCTCATAGCTAAAGCCCCGCGGTCCCCTGCGTAGTTGATATACTTTGGCTTCTCTGACCCACACTTCTTCCATCCGTGTACAGACACGGAGCAGGTTACGTCAGTCACTGTGCAGTCTCTTGCTTTAAAAGCTTCGTTTTAAATGAGCCTTTTTATACTTACGATGGCGCAGTCGATAGGTCGCTTGCCAACAGTGGTTCAGCGAGCAGGATGTTCCTAACTCGCCACACGCTAATTTTGTTGTGTATTTTTTTATCGCTCCTTTTGATATACCCTTTCATCTACTCTCTCAGTCTGAAACGATATTGATTTCCAATTGTTTTAATTATCGTGAAATCGTAATCACAGACAACCATTATTGCGGCTAAACAAAAAGCATAAATTACTTTACGACCATTAAGCTATCGATGACGAGAACACAACTCTGTGTTGCCAATTTGTACCAATGGGGAAAGGCAGGGAGATGCATTAGACTGAACGCGAAACGAATTAACTCAAGGAAATTGGGAGCCGTTTGTCGATGAAGTCAGTTAAATTGACGTGTGCTCTATTGATTGAAAGGACCTCTTAATAGTAGTTCTCTGTGTTATTACGAATTTCGTCTACTAGAATAATTAGCAATGGTTTTCCAATCAAAGCAACTTTTAAATCGGTTTACTTGCATCAACCATCATTGATCTTGACTCGAAAAGTGGGAAAATGATGAATTTAATACTTTATATTATCTAAATATCTACTTTTATGACAAAGTATTGTACTTCATTTGCGTGTTTTAGCAAGAAGTATCTTTCACGTTGCATTGTTTCGTGAATTTTATTTCATTTCATTGTTACTTTCTTACTGAACATTGGAAATATCGTATCCCATTTACGTTTGTTTTAGCACGATTTATATTTATAGTTTTTTTTTCCTTCTTGCCAGGAATAGACAGAATTTTATTCCATTTAAGTTTGTGTTCAACGTGAATTTTCATTAATGTTGCTTAGTTTTTTTTAGTTATTTTATTGCGGGGTATAGGAAATTTTTTGTTTCATTTGTTTGTCTTTAATGTTAGCTTTTTCATTAGCCTAGAAAACAATATCTTCCATAGATGCTTGTATTTTAGCTAGAATTGTTCGTGATACTTTTTTGCTTAGTATGAACTTAATTTTATTCAATCTAACTTTTTGTTTTAGCAAGACGTCTTTATTGTTACTTTAATTATTTAGTGTTTTTTTTCGCTGGGCATTGAATGCGTTTTTGGTCTTTGTTACTTAAGTGCGTTCTTTACTTTATTGGTGGGGATTAAAATAATTATATTCCACTTACGTTTCTTATTAAGGCTTCTCCGCAATGTTACTTGATTTTGGGTATAAATAAAATTTTCTTCCATGTACATTTGTCTTATAGACAAAATTGTTTTAATGTTACTTTGCTCCGGGATATGAAAAGAATTCTTTGCCACGTTTTGAATGTTATTTTGTTCCGGGGCATATAATTATATACCATAAACGTTTGTGTTATCGAAAAACGTCTTTATTGTTACTTTGTTCCTTATTATTTGATACTGTATAGAAATAATTTTATGCCATTTAGAATTCTGTTGAAGGAAGATTTATTTTTAATCCTAAGTGGTTTACTTATTTTTGGTTTCTGGTTTTAGAATTTTTTTTTGCATTTGTATTATCAAGACGCCTTTAATATTATTTTGGTGTTTGGGATTGAAGGTATCTTATTCCATTACGTATGTGCTTTAACGAGACTTTTCATTAATGTTAATATATTCAGAGATTAAAAAAGTTTTGTAGTCAAAAAGGTCACTAGCTAGTCATGAGATAAATAGATGACAGAGAATGACTGGATGAGAAATCACTCTTCAGGGTGTCCATAGAGTCTGGACACGTGAGAAATATCGCAATGATGTCCTTTTTCACCAGACCTTGCCCTCTCCTTTATCCCTTCCTTACCCTCTTTCTTACTGTCGTGGGTTAGCCGAGTTTAATTTTTTTTTTGTTTTATTTATTAATGATTAATAAAGTGGGTCGTACGTTCGTACTTCCAGTGATCGCTTCAGGATCGATCTCTAGGAACGCTTTTCTTATTTTTATTCTATTGAATGAACATAAAGGGAAGTTCTCTCTTTAACATACTAAAGACTGCTAACGTAACTCGTTCAAGGATAATTTAAACACTTCAACCAAAATAAATCTTTACTGTACATTAATCAACTCACACAAAATTAATATATACACGTACAAAATACAACTTAAAAATGGTTCTTAAGTCCCGTTACCCACACTCGATTTCTGGTTGCTTTAAGGAAAAACAATTTACTTTAAAAAGAATTCGTCTTTAAGATATACAAATAATCGACGTTAAACGCATGGGGACATGAAAATAGAAGTAAGGTAGTGGGGTTTACCCAGAGAATCCAAACGAAATACCTTCATTCGAATATTTTCAGTAGAGGCGTCGTGAGTGTAGTTTATTTGCTTCTCAATAGAGAGCGTTATTTCGAACGAGGAATGAACGAGTAATGTCACGCGGAATTTCGAGGCGACGGAGGAGAAGGGACTAAAACAAAACGCCGATTGAAGAGGCGATGCGTCGGGTGTTTATGACATTAAAAAGGGTTTTTCAGACGATGGATAGCTTTCTGATTTTCTAGCGATTTGGTTTCGCTTGTAGAGCTTCTATTTTGGGTGAGAAATCTATCTAGTTTGGGGTGTCAAACTCAGATAGAGTAAGATCACTTGACAATCTTTGGTAATCGAACTGTGCCGACGGTACTGGGAGGTAAGATCATTTGACGATGTTTGGTAATCGAACTGTGCAGATTATGCTAGGTGGAATCTGGTATTGCCCAAGAAAATGAAAGTCCTTCTTAACTTGCTTGGGAAATTCTATCCCGACAAGTTCTTATCGATGTCGTGACGAAACGCCCCGTAAGGAGCGCAGCGATTTGCCATCCTGGCCGCCATGCTGACGGGATCCAGCGCTCCGTCCGGCCCCAGCTCAGCCTCTCTTCCTTCCTTCAGATACCCCGATTTCTCCCCTACCTCGTCGCTTTTCATACAACCTCTGCCACAACTTTCTCTGGTCAGCTTCTAATTTCACAGGGTAGAATGCTTACCTTCTCAAGCCAACCACCCCGGATCGGGGCTGAGGGGGGAGGGGACATTGTTCCTTAACCCCTGAGCTCCGGCCCCGTAAGGGGCGCGGCGATTTGCCACCCTGGCCGCCGTGCTGACGGGATCCAGCGCTCCGTCCGGCCCCAGCTTAGCCTCTCTTCCTTCCTTCAGATAGCCCGATTTCTCCCCTACCTCGTCGCTTTTCATACAAACTCTCCCACAACTTTCTCTGGTCAGCCTCTAATTTTACAGGGTGGAATGCTGACCTTCTTCTCAAGCCAACCACCCCGGATCGGGGCTGGGGGGGAGGGGACATTGTTCCCTAACCCCTCAGCTCCGGTTCGGGATGGGGGTTTTTTAACAACCTGCTTCATCCCCACCCATACCTTCCTCACATCCCTTTTCCTCTCCTCTTCACAACCTATATTTTTTACGCCGTATTCAAGGTGGAGCCGCCATGCCGAAGGACTGCCAGGCCCCCAGGCGGGAGGGGTGGTCCCGAATGGCGGCGCCTGGCTCTGCCGGGCTTGTAAGCACCTCTCGCAGTGCGGGCAACTGCAAGAGGTGATGAGCTATTGCGTCCCGTATTAAAAAGAGGGTCACCATGCCCATGTATGACAAAAAAAAAAAAAAACCCAACCCCCAACTTCCCCAAGAAAATCAACGGAGCCGCCCTCGGGCAGCTCCACCGAGAAAATGGAGGTCCCCCCCCCCCTTGTGCTTGCGCAAGTGACCCTCCATAATTCTTTAACCGGAGAGGAGGCTTACTCCTCTCCTACGCCTACGGGTGTAGGGGACTCCCCCTCACCCCCTTCTCTGGAGGTGCTTTCGGGCACCTCCCTATCTCCAGCGGCAGTCCCTCCTTTGCTTTCTAAGGGGACTACCAAAAAAGCCAGCAGGCAGCTTATTGCCGACCGCCCATCGTGCAAGCGGCTCGGTAGGGCAAACCCCCTTAGGGGGGAGAGGGAAGCCAGGCCCCTTCGGTCGCTTGCCTCAGAAGACCTGCTGGCAAGAATTTTAAACCTTGCTGGGTTCAAGGCCTGTGCCTCCCCACACAAGACTGGCGACACTGCCAAGGGGACCTGTGATGTCCTGGGAGGCGATGGCCAACTGGAGGCCCCTCCTGTGATAAACATGGTCCTTGAGGAGACCCAGCCTCAGACGGTAGGGCCTTCCATGGGGGGGAATTTGGGCTCGGCGCCAAGCACCGAACCCGAATCCGCCACTATGCAAGGTCCTCCTCAAATGGCTGAGGGCTCCGAGGCAGTAAAAGGAGGGGAGGGATCTCCTCCGACAGGTGCCCCTACGACAACCAGGACCTTCTCCATTTTGGATAGGGACCTGGCTGAGGCCGGCCCATCTGGCCTGGGGGCTTCTGCCGGCAGGGGTGAAGAGCGGGTTCATTCCCCGCCCTTCTCTCCAAAAAAGAAAAAGACAAAGAAGACTAAAAAGACGAAAAAGACTTGGGGCTCCTCTCCATCCGCAGGGGCTGCGGGGACGGATGGGTCTGCTACCACTTTGGTAGGCGACCAAGCCAAGATCGGCACATCCGGCCCCTCTACACCCTCGTGTGCGAAGCCCCTGACTAAGACTAACACCAAGAATGCACAGGGCGGAGCCTCAATGACATCGGGGCCCCTGATTCAGAGGTTACCTGGCGTTTTCGAGCCCGCTGGCTTCAAGCGCTTCCTCGTTATTCGCTCCGCTGATGGCACCATGTTGTCCAAGGGCAACATGATCCATCAGAGGAGAGGATTAGCTAGTGCAATTGGTAGAGAGCCGAAGGTAACCCGTTTCTTGGACGGGAGCCTTCTGGCGAATGCGGCGAATCCCGCCGAGGCGGCCAAGATAAGTGCTCTTCGGACACTTCATGGCACCCCGGTGAGTGTGACGCCGCACTCTACCATGAACTTTGTAAAAGGAGTAGTTTATGCGAGGGAACTCGTTGACTACTCCATTGAGGACATCACCCTAGAGCTGACCGACCATGGGGCGGTCAAGGTCAAACGTGTGATGAGAAAACAGGGAGGGGCCTCGAGACCCACCCCTACACTCTTCGTCACGTTCGACTGTAACAAGCTCCCTGAGTCGGTGCGTGCCAGTTGGTACCGTTACCGCGTGAAGGCATTCGTGCCACTGCCGCGGCAGTGCTATTACTGTCACCGCTTCGGCCACACGAATCGATCATGTAGACGTGCAAAATCGGGGTCACCCGAAGTCTGTGTAAATTGCTCCAAGGTCGCACACGATAAGTCCAAATCGTGTGTGGCCAAGTGTGTCAATTGCGGAGAGCCGCACCCTGCTTCTTCGAAGCAATGTGGTGCATATCTCCTTGAGAAAGAAATCCTGGCCGTTCAGGCCCAGGATCGACTCTCATTCCGCGAGGCTAAGGACTTGGTCCTGGCGCGCCCGGCTCTGCCTGGGACGTCATATGCCTCAATAGTTAGAAAAGCACCCTCTGCTCCTGGCCCATCCAGGCCAACGAGCACGGTTGTTTCCGCGCCCATTCGGAGCCCTTCTGCGGGCTCTACTACACCCGGGCGCTCCCCTGGTAGAGCTGGCGGCAAAAAGGGTTCACACCCAGCCCCGGCTAAAACCAGGGCTTCCCCCTCTTCCCCCAGCGTGACCGTTTCCGGTAAGGCGAAACGGCCACGCGCCTTCACAGAGTCGTTAGACTCACAGGAGGCAACACCCCTGAAGATAGTCGCTAGGCCATCTTCCGGGGTTCCTAAAGCTGTTCCCCGAAAGGAAGACAGCAATAAAGGAGCTTCAGCCCCTTCGCCCACGCCCCGAGGTGGAGCGAGTGGCTCGGAGACGGTGGTTCCTCGAAAAGAGGGCCCCCCCGCCTCCCAAGCCGCAACGCCCGCCTAAGGTTTCGAGGCGGAGGGGGAAAAGACTCGCATAGCGAGCCCAACCTCCCCCAATAAGTCCTCGAAGGCGACAGCGCCTTCAGCGCTTTGTCCGGCCAACAGCGCCCGGGGTTCTGCCCCCGGGAAGCGTACGGCCATTCCCGTGAGGGTCTTCAATTCGAGGATGGCCCCCGCGTCTCCTCCGAGCTAGGCCTGGAGGGCATATTCCTTCAATGGGATTGCCGTGGACTCCGGGCCAACTGGGAGGAGCTGCGAGGCTCGTCTCGTCCCGTTCCCCGTTAGCTATTTTTTTGCAGGAGACCATGCTAGGCGCGTGCCCGCTGCCTGCCCTCCCGGGGTATAAGGGTCTTGCGACCCCACCACCGCGGGATGGCCGGGCTGGGGGATGCGCGGTTTACACCTGGCATGATGTCTCCGTTCTTCCTTTCTCTTTAGATACCTCCTTTCAGGCAGTGGCTGTGCAGCTGCACCTGGATAGGAGGTATACTATCATTTCTGCGTACATTCCACCGTCAGCTGACTTCGACGCGGGGGACTTCCGCCGCGTCGTGGCACGGTTGCCGAGGCCCTATCTCTTGCTTGGAGATCTGAGCGGCAGGCATCCTCTCTGGGGAGATTACTCCATAAATCCCAGGGGACAAGTCCTTGCCGATCTGATCGAAGAGCTTGAGATGGATGTCCTAAACGTGGATGAGTTTACGCATCACTGTCCGAGAACCGCTTCATTTTCTTGCCTTGACCTATCTTTGTGCTCTTCGGAAACACAAGACGAATAGGATTGGGGGGGTGGTCGATGACCTCCATGGTAGTGATCACTTTCCCATTCAAATATCATTTTCAGGGCAACTGCCGCCTGAGAGACCACCTTGGTGGTGCTTGACGCGGGCGCGGTGGCCTGCATTTCAGGAAATGACTGAATTCTCTATCTCAGTCGAGGAGTTTAGGTCGGTAGATGAGGCCGTTGAGTTCTTCTCCGGCAACCTCATCGCCGTAGGCCTGACTACTATTCCTAGGACGTCTGGCCGTTTTGCACGCCGACCACTCCCATGGTGGTCGGCCGAGTGTGAGACGGCCCTCAAACAGAAGCGTTATGCCTTCATGCGCTATAAGCGCCGCCCGAACGATTTCACTGTCGCTGAATTTCGTCGGGCTAGGGCTAGGTTCCGCTATATTTCGAAGCACGCCCGCCGCTCTTCTTGGCGGCCCTCCGTCTCTTCCCCTAACGGGAAGACCCCTTTAGCTGAGGTGTGGAAGCGAGTCAAAAGGATTCGGGGCAAGTTCTCGCAGGACCCCCCTCCCGTTCTCCAGGAGAATGGGACCGCAATCTCGAACCCCGCGTCCGTGGCGGAATCCTTAGCGACCGCTTTTTCCGCATTCTCTAGCCGTGATGCTGCTCCGCCAGCATTCAATGCACGTCGTGATGTCGCGGAAGGCCGCCGGCTGGACTTTAACTCCAGAGGCGGAGAACCCTTCAACGACAAGTTTACAGTGAGTGAGTTGCGTTCCGCTCTCGCTTCGTGCGCGGACACCGCCCATGGTCCGGACGATGTCCCGTACGCCATGCTTCGACACCTGGGTGAGCGAGGCATGGCCTTTCTCTTAGATTTTTTCAAGACGATCTGGGTAGAAGGTCTTCTGCCAGACTCCTGGCGAATCGCTACTGTGCTCGCCTTTCGCAAGCCGGGGAGAGATCACTCTACTCCGACCGGTTTCCGCCCAATCTCTCTAACCTCTTGTGTGTGCAAGTTGATGGAGAAATTGGTAAATGTTAGATTAGCCTATTTCCTGGACAGCGGAGGCCATCTGTCTTCTGCACAGTGCGGCTTCAGTAAGTTTCACTCCACGTCGGATGCTCTGCTCCAACTGGAAAGTGCCGTCTGCGAGGCTTTCCTTCGTAGACAGCACTACGCCACGGTGTTTTTTGATCTGGAGAAGGCCTATGATACCGCATGGCGATACGGTATCATGAAGACTCTCCACACGATGGGGGCGAGGAGACGCCTCCCAATGTTTATATCTGAATTTTTGCGAGATCGTCGATTCCGCGTACGGGTGGGGGGAGCCCTCTCCGGCCCAAAGGAGCAGGAAGAGGGTGACCCGCAGGGAAGTGTCCTCAGTGTCACACTCTTTGCCCTGAGCATCAACGGCATCACCTCGGTGCTGCTGGAAGATGTTCTCGCTACGCTCTACGTGGACGACCTTTCGATCTCTTTTGGCGCGGCCCAGATGCCAACTCTGGAGCGTCGACTCCAACAGGCATTGAACCGAGTCTCTCGCTATGCCGAAGCGCACAGGTTTCGCTTTTCTTTGGCCAAGACTAAGGTGGTGCACTTCTGCCGCCATCCACGGCTTCACCCCGACACAGATTTGTTTCTTAATGGGGTGCGCCTGGATGTGGTTGAGTCGCACCGTTTCCTTGGTCTTGTATTCGACCGACGCCTCAACTGGGAGGCTCATATTCGCAGCCTTAGGGTCTCTTGTACCCGCGCCATGGACATTCTCCGTTCCGTGACGTTCAGCGCTTGGGGCGCTGATAGGGCTACCGCCTTACTTTTTTATCGATCCTTTGTTCACTCGAAGCTCGACTACGGATGCGAGTTTTATGCATCCGCGCCGAGCGTTTATTGCGGAAGGTGGATTCGATCCACCACACCGGCCTTCGCCTTGCGACCGGTGCATTTCGCACTTCCCCATTGAGAGCCTGTTGGTCGATGCTGGGGAGATGCCACTCGCTCTGCGCCGTGTGCAGTGCATCACTCGCCTGTACGCGCGAGCCCGGCGCCTCCCTCAGTCGCCAACAGCTCTCACTGCATCCGCAGCTGATCTCGATGGTGCCTATGCCGCCGAGAGACGCCAGTCATACCCTAAGCCCTTTGGGTTTAGGGCCAGGAAACTCCTTCGAGAAGTAGATATAGCTCTCGGGCCGGTGGCGCCCCTGGTTCTGCCCAGGACGCCACCCTGGAGGGTACCACATTTGGCTATTTGTCGCCACGCCTCTGCTCCCAAAGCTTGTACTGCGCCGGGAGTATTGCGTTCGACCTTTTTGGAGCACACATCGTGTCACGCTGGTACCGTGCCAGTGTATACGGATGGCTCCAAGTCCCAAGAGGGGGTCGGCTTCCACGCCGTATCCCCTCTGTTTGAAGTCAGCGGGGCTCTACCAGGCGCTGCGTCTGTCTTCACGGCCGAGCTGGTGGCAATACAACACTCGGTACGGAAGATTACGCGACGTGCCCGGTTCGGAGACCGGATTGTGATCTATAGCGACTCACAAAGCGCCCTGAGTGCTCTCGGGGCATTGGAATCTCCGCATCCCCTGGTTCGCGATATCCGTGATGCCACGGTTTTGGCGAGCCGGGCAGATGTCGAGATTATCCCCCGTAAGAGCGCGGCGATTTGCCATCCTGGCCGCCGTGCTGACGGGATCCAGCGCTCCGTCCGGCCCCAGCTTAGCCTCTCTTCCTTCCTTCAGATAGCCCGATTTCTCACCTACCTCGTCGCTTTTCATACAACCTCTCCCACAACTTTCTCTGGTCAGCCTCTAATTTCAGAGGGTGGAATGCTGACCTTCTTCTCAAGCCAACCACCCCGGATGGGGGCTGAGGGGCGGGGGGACATTGTTCCCTAACCCCTCAGCTCCGGTTCGGGATGAGGGTTTTTTAACAACCTGCTTCATCCCCACCCATACCTTCCTCACATCCCTTTCCCTCTCCTCTTCACATTCTATCTGTTTTACGCCGTGTCTAAGGTGGAGCCGCCATGCCGAAGGACTGCCAGGCCACCAGGCGGGAGGGATGGTCCCAAATGGCGGCGCCTGGCTCTGCCGGGCCTGTAAGCACCTCTTGCAGTGCGGGCTACTGCAAGAGGTGGTGAGCGATTGCGTCCCGTAAAACAAAGAGGGTCACCATGCCCAATGATGAAAAAAAAAAACATCTTCCCTTAATTCCCCCCCGTAAGGGGCGCGGCGATTTGCCACTCTGGCCGCCGTGCTGACGGGATCCAGCGCTCCGTCCGGCCCCAGCTTAGCCTCTCTTCCTTCCTTCAAAACACTTGTTTCCTCTCTTTTCACACAACCTCTCCCACAACTTTCTCTGGTCAGCCTCTAATTTTACAGGGTAGATGCTGACCTTGCTTTCAGCCAACCGTCCCGCATCGGGGCTGAGGGGGTGGGGGACAATGTTCCCTAACCCCTGAGCTCCGGTCTGGGGTGGCTGGTTTTTAACTACCTGCTTCATCCCCACCCATACCATCCTCACATCCCTTTTCCTCTCCTCTTCACAATCTATTAATTTTTACGCCGTGTCCAAGGTGGAGCCGCCATGCCGATGGACTGCCAGGCCACCAGGCGGGAGGGGTGGTCCCAAATGGCGGCGCCTGGCTCTGCCGGGCTTGTAAGCACCTCTCGCAGTGCGGGCTACTGCGAGAGATGTGCGCGATTGAACCCGTGTTTAAAAAAGGGTCACCATGCCCAATGATGATAAAAAAAAAAACCCAACCCTCAACTTCCCCTGTTCCATCGACGGAGCCGCCCGAGGGCGGCTCCAGCAAAAAAATGGAGGTTCCCCCCCCTGTGCTTGCACAGGGGACCCTCCATATTTCTCTAACCGGAGAGGAGGCTTACTCCTCTCCTTCGCCTACGGGTGCAGGGGACTCCCCCTCACCCCCTTCTCTGGAGGTGCTTTCGGACACCTCCCTTTTCCCAGCGGCAGTCCACTCTTTTCTTTCCAAGGGGACTGCCAAGAAAGCCAGCAGGTAGCCCTTAGCCAGCCGCTCCCCATCAAAGCGGCTCGGTAGGGCAAACCCCCTTAGGGGGGAGAGGGAAGCCAGGCCCCTTCGGTCGCTTCCCTCAAAAGACCTGCTGGCAAGAATATTAAACCTTGCCGGGGTCAAGGCCTGTGCCTCCCCATACAAGACTGGCGACACTGCCAAGGGGACCTGCGATGTCCTGGGAGGGGATGGCCAACTGGAGGCCCCTCCTGTGATAAACATGGTCCTTGAGGAGACCCAGCCTCAGACGGTAGGGCCTTCCATAGGGGGGAATTCGGGCTCGGCGCCAAGCACCGAACCCGAATCCGCCCCTATGCAAGGTCCTCCTCAAATGGCTGAGGGCTCCGAGGCAGTAAAAGAAGGGGAGGGATATCCTCCGACAGGTGCCCCCACGACAACCAGGACCTTCTCCATTTCGGAGAGGGACCTGGCTGAGGCCGGTCCATCTGGCCTGGGGGCTTCTGCCGGCGGAGGTGAAAAGCGGGTTCATTCCCCGCCCTCCTCTCCAAAAAAGAAAAAGACAAAGAAGACTAAAAAGACGAAAAAGACTCGGGGCTCCTCTCCATCCGCGGGGGCTGCGGGTACGGATGGGTCTGCTGCCACTTTGGTAGGCGACCAAGCCAAGATCGGCACATCCGGCCCCTCTACCCCCTCGTGTGCGGAGCCCCTGACCAAGACTAACACCAAAAGTGCACAGGGCGGAGCCTCGATGACATCGGGGCCACTGATTCAGAGGTTATTTGGCGTTTTCGAGCCCGCTGGCTTCAAACGCTTCCTCGTTATTCGCTCCACTGATGGCACTATGTTGTCCGAGAGCAACATGATCCATCAGAGGAGAGGAGTAGCTAGTGCAATTGGTAGAGAGCCGAAGGTCACCCGTGTCTCGGACGGCAGCCTTCTGGCGAATGCGGCGAATCCCGCCGAGGTGGCCAAGATAAGTGCTCTTCGGACACTTCATGGCACCCCGGTGAGTGTGACGCCGCACTCTACCATGAACTTTGTGAAAGGAGTAGTTTATGCGAGGGAACTCGTTGACTACTCCATTGAGGACATCACCCTAGAGCTGGCCGACCATGGGGCGGACAAGGTCGAACGTGTGATGAGAAAACAGATGGGGGGCTTCGAGACCCACCCCTACACTCTTCGTCACGTTCGACTGTAACAAGCTCCCTGAGTCGGTGCGTGCCGGTTGGTACCGCTACCGCGTGAAGGCATTTGTGCCACTGCCGCGGCGGTACTATTACTGTCACCGCTTCGGCCATACGAATCGCTCATGTAGACGTGCAAAGTCGGGGTCACCCGAAGTCTGTGTAAATTGCTCCAAGGTCGCACACGATAAGTCCAAATCGTGTGTGGCCAAGTGTGTCAATTGCGGAGAGCCGCACCCTGCTTCTTCGAAGCAATGTGGTGCATATCTCCTGGAGAAAGAAATCCTGGCCGTTCAGGACCAGGATAGACTCTCATTCCGCGAGGCTAAGAACTTGGTCCTGGCGCGCCCAGCTCTGCCTGGGACGTCATATGCCTCAGTAGTTCGAAAGGCACCCTCTCCTCCTGGCCCATCCAGGCCAACGAGCACGGTTGTTTCCGCGCCCATTTGTAGCCCTTCTGCGGGCTCTACCCAACCCGGGCGCTCTCTTGGTAGAGCTAGCAGGAAAAAGGGTTCACACCCAGCCCCGACTAAAACCAGGGCTCCCCCCTCTTCCCCCAGCGTGACCAGTTCCCGTAAGGCGAAACGGCCACGCGCCTCCACAGAGTCGTTAGACTCACAGGAGGCAACACCCCTGAAGATGGTCGCTAGGCCATCTTTGGGGGTTCCTAAAGCTGTCCCCCGAAAGGAGGACAGCAACAAAGGAGCTTCAGCTCCTTCGCCCACGCCCTGAGGTGAAGCGAGTGGCTCGAAGACGGTGGTTCCTCGAAAAGAGGGCCCCCCGCCTCCCAAGCCGCAGCGCCCGCCTAAGGTTTCGAGGCGGAGGGAGGAAAAGACTCGCATGGCGAGCCCAACCTCCCCCAATAAGTCCTCAAGGGCGACAGCGCCTCCAGCGCTTTGTCCGGCCAACAGCGCCCGGGGTTCTGCCCCCGGGAAGCGTACGGCCATTCCCGTAAGGGTCTTCAATTCGAGGAGGGCCCCCGCGTCTCCTCCGAGCTAGGCCTGGAGGGCATATTCCTTCAATGGAATTGCCGTGGACTCCGGGCCAACTGGGAGGAGCTGCGGAGGCTCGTCTCGTCCCGTTCCCCGTTAGCTATTATTTTGCAGGAGACCATGCTAGGCGCGTGCCCCATGCCTGCCCTCCCGGGGTATAAGGGTCTTGCGACCCCACCACCGCGGGATGGCCGGGCTGGGGGATGCGCGCCCCGTAAGGGGCGCGGCGATTTGCCATCCTGGCCGCCGTGCTGACGGGATCCAGCGCCCCGTCCGGCCCCAGCTTAGCCTCTCTTCCTTCCTTCAGATAGCCCGATTTCTCCCCTACCTCGTCGCTTTTCATACAACCTCTCCCACAACTTTCTCTGGTCAGCCTCTAATTTCACAGGGTAGAATGCTGACCTTCTTCTCAAGCCAACCACCCCGGATCGGGGCTGAGGGGGGGAGGGGACATTGTTCCCTAACCCCTCAGCTCCGGTTCGGGATGGGGTTTTTTTAACAACCTGCTTCATCCCCACCCACATCTTCCTCACATCCCTTTTCCTCTCCTCTTCACAACCTATATTTTTTACGCCGTGTCCAAGGTGGAGCCGCCATGCCGAAGGACTGCCAGGCCACCAGGCGGGAGGGGTGGTCCCGAATGGCGGCGCCTGGCTCTGCCGGGCTTGTAAGCACCTCTCGCAGTGCGGGCAACTGCGAGAGGTGATGAGCTATTGCGTCCCGTAATCAAAAGAGGGTCACCATGCCCATGTATGAAAAAAAACAAAAACCCCAACCCCCAACTTCCCCAAAAACATCTACGGAGCCGCCCTCGGGCAGCTCCACCGAGAAAATGGAGGTCCCCCCCCTTGTGCTTGCGCAAGGGACCCTCCATAATTCTTTAACCGGAGAGGAGGCTTACTCCTCTCCTACGCCTACGGGTGTAGGGGACTCCCCCTCACCCCCTTCTCTGGAGGTGCTTTCGGGCACCTCCCTATCTCCAGCGGCAGTCCCTCCTTTGCTTTCTAAGGGGACTGCCAAGAAAGCCAGCAGGCAGCCCATTGCCGACCGCCCCTCGTGCAAGCGGCTCGGTAGGGCAAACCCCCTTAGGGGGGAGAGGGAAGCCAGGCCCCTTCGGTCGCTTCCCTCAAAAGACCTGCTGGCAAGAATTTTGAACCTTGCTGGGGTCAAGGCCTGTGCCTCCCCACACCACCTGACTAGTGACAATACTGCCAAGGGGACCTGCGATGTCCTGGGAGGGGATGGCCAACTGGAGGCCCCTCCTGTGATAGACATGGTCCTTGAGGAGACCCAGCCCCAGACGGTAGGGCCTTCCATGGGGGGGAATTCGGGCTCAGCGCCAAGCACCGAACCCGAATCCGCCCCTATGCAAGGTCCTCCTCAAATGGCTGAGGGCTCCGAGGCAGTAGAAGGAGGGGAGGGATCTCCTCCGACAGGTGCCCCTACGACAACCAGGACCTTCTCCATTTCGGAGAGGGACCTGGCTGAGGCTGGTCCATCTGGCCTGGGGACTTCTGCCGGCGGAGGTGAAAAGCGGGTTCATTCCCCGCCCTCCTCTCCTAAAAAGAAAAAGACTAAAAAGACTCAAAAGACGAAGAAGACTCGGGGCTCCTCTCCATCCGCGGGGGCTGCGGGGACGGATGGGTCTGCTGCCACTTTGGTAGGCGACCAAGCCAAGATCGGCACATCCGGCCCCTCTACCCCCTCGTGTGCGGAGCCCATGACTACGACTAAGACCAAGAATGCACAGGGCGGAGCCTCGATGACATCGGGGCCCCTGATTCAGAGGTTACCTGGCGTTTTCGAGCCCGCTGTCTTCAAACGCTTCCTCGTTATTCGCTCCACTGATGGCACCATGTTGTCCAAGGGCAACATGATCCATCAGAGGAGAGGATTAGCTAGTGCAATTGGTAGGGAGCCGAAGGTAACCCGTTTCTCGGACGGGAGCCTTCTGGCGAATGCGGCGAATCCCGCCGAGGCGGCCAAGATAAGTGCTCTTCGGACACTTCATGGCACCCCGGTGAGTGTGACGCCGCACTCTACCATGAACTTTGTGAAAGGAGTAGTTTATGCGAGGGAACTCGTTGACTACTCCATTGAGGACATCACCCTAGAGCTGGCCGACCATGGGGCGGTCAAGGTCGAACGTGTGATGAGAAAACAGGGAGGGGCCTCGAGACCCACCCCTACACTCTTCGTCACGTTCGACTGTGACAAGCTCCCTGAGTCGGTGCGTGCCGGTTGGTACCGCTACCGCGTGAAGGCATTCGTGCCACTGCCGCGGCGGTGCTATTACTGCCACCGCTTCGGCCATACGAATCGATCATGTAGACGTGCAAAATCGGGGTCACCCGAAGTCTGTGTAAATTGCTCCAAGGTCGCACACGATAAGTCCAAATCGTGTGTGGCCAAGTGTGTCAATTGCGGAGAGCCGCACCCTGCTTCTTCGAAGCAATGTGGTGCATATCTCCTTGAGAAAGAAATCCTGGCCGTTCAGGCCCAGGATCGACTCTCATTCCGCGAGGCAAAGGACTTGGTCCTGGCGCGCCCGGCTCTGCCTGGGACGTCATATGCCTCAATAGTTAGAAAGGCACCCTCTGCTCCTGGCCCATCCAGGCCAACGAGCACGGTTGTTTCCGCGCCCATTCGGAGCCCTTCTGTGGGCTCTACCCAACCTGGGCGCTCCCCTGGTAAAGCTGGCGGCAAAAAGGGTTCATACCCTGCCCCGGCTAAAACCAGGGCTCCCCCCTCTTCCCCCAGCGTGACCGTTTCGCGTAAAGCGAAACGGCCACGCGCCTCCACCGAGTCGTTAGACTCACAGGAGGCAACACCCCTGAAGATGGTCGCTAGGCCATCTTCCGGGGTTCCTAAAGCTGTTCCCCGAAAGGAGGACAGCAACAAAGGAGCTTCGGCCCCTTTGCCCACGCCCCGAGGTGGAGCGAGTGGCTCGGAGACGGTGGTTCCTCGAAAAGAGGGCCCCCCGCCTCCGAAGCCGCAACGCCCGCCTAAAGTTTCGAGGCGGAGGGAGGAAAAGACTCGCATGGCGAGCCCAACCTCCCCCAATAAGTCCTCGAAGGCGACAGCGCCTTCAGCGCTTTGTCCGGCCAACAGCGCCCGGGGTTCTGCCCCCGGGAAGCGTACGGCCATTACCGTGAGGGTCTTCAATTCGAGGAGGGCCCCCGCGTCTCCTCCGAGCTAGGCCTGGAGGGCATATTCCTTCAATGGAATTGCCGTGGACTCCGGGCCAACTGGGAGGAGCTGCGGAGGCTCGCCTCATCCCGTTCCCCGTTAGCTATTTTTTTGCAGGAGACCATGCTAGGCGCGTGCCCCCTGCCTGCCCTCCCGGGGTATAAGGGTCTTGCGACCCAACCACCGCGGGACGGCCGGGCTGGGGGATGCGCGGTTTACACCCGGCATGATGTCTCCGTTCTTCCTTTCTCTTTAGATACCTCCTTTCAGGCAGTGGCTGTGCAGCTGCACCTGGATAGGAGGTATACTATCATTTCTGCGTACATTCCACCGTCAGCTGACTTCGACGCGGGGGACTTTCGCCGCGTCGTGGCACGGTTGCCGAGGCCCTATCTCTTGCTTGGAGATCTGAACGGCAGGCATCCTCTCTGGGGAGATTACACCATAAATCCCAGGGGACAAGTCCTTGCCGATCTGATCGAAGAGCTTGAGATGGGTGTCCTAAACGTGGATGAGTTTACGCATCACTGTCCGAGAACCGCTTCATTTTCTTGCCTTGACCTATCTTTGTGCTCTTCGGATGCACAGCCTGATTTTGATTGGGGGGTGGTCGATGACCTCCATGGTAGTGATCACTTTCCCATTCAAATATCATTTTCAGGGCAACTGCCGCCTGAGAGACCACCTCGGTGGTGCTTGGCGCGGGCGCGGTGGCATGCATTTCAGGAAATGACTGAATTCTCTATCTCAGTCAAGGAGTTTAGGTCGGTAGATGAGGCCGTCGAGTTCTTCTCCGGCAACCTCATCGCCGTGGGCCTGACTACTATTCGTAGGACGTCTGGCCGTTTTGCACGCCGACCACTCCCATGGTGGTCGGCCGAGTGTGAGACGGCCCTCAAACAGAAGCGTTATGCCTACATGCGCTATAAGCGCCGCCCGAACAATTTCACCGTCGCTGAATTTCGTCGGGCTAGGGCTAGGTTCCGGTATATTTCGAAGCACGCCCGCCGCTCTTCTTGGCGGGCATACGTGTCTTCACTTAACGGGAAGACCCCTTTAGCTGAGGTGTGGAAGCGAGTCAAAAGGATTCGGGGCAAGTTCTCGCAGGACCCCCCTCCCGTTCTCCAGGAGAATGGGACCGCAATCTCGGACCCCGCGTCCGTGGCGGAATCCTTAGCGACCGCTTTTTCCGCATTCTCTAGCCGTGATGCTGCTCTGCCAGCATTCAATGCACGTCGTGATGTCGCGGAAGGCCGCCGGCTGGACTTTACCTCCAGAGGCGGAGAACCCTTCAACGACAAGTTTACTGTGAGTGAGTTGCGTTCCGCTCTCGCTTCGTGCGCGGACACCGCCCATGGTCCGGACGATGTCCCGTACGCCATGCTTCGACACCTGGGTGAGCGAGGCATGGCCTTTCTATTAGATTTGTTTAACAGGATCTGGGTGGAAGGTCTCCTCCCAGACTCCTGGCGAATCGCTACTGTGCTCGCCTTTCGCAAGCAGGGGAGAGATCACTCTACTCCGACCGGTTTCCGCCCAATCTCTCTAACCTCTTGCGTGTGCAAGTTGATGGAGAAATTGGTAAATGTTAGATTAGCCTATTTCCTGGACAGCGGAGGCCATCTGTCTTCTGCACAGTGCGGCTTCCGTAAGTTCCACTCTACGTCGGATGCTCTGCTCCGACTGGAAAATGCCGTCTGCGAGGCTTTCCTTCGTAGACAGCACTACGCCACGGTGTTTTTTGATCTGGAGAAAGCCTATGATACCGCATGGCGATACGGTATCATGGAGACTCTCCACACGATGGGGGCGAGGGGACGCCTCCCAATGTTTATATCTGAATTTTTGCGAGATCGTCGATTCCGCGTACGGGTGGGGGGAGCCCTCTCCGGCCCAAAGGAGCAGGAAGAGGGTGTCCCGCAGGGAAGTGTCCTCAGTGTCACACTCTTTGCCCTGAGCATCAACGGCATCACCTCGGTGCTGCCGGAAGATGTTCTCGCTACGCTCTACGTGGACGACCTTTCGATCTCTTTTGGCGCGGCCCAGATGCCAACTCTGGAGCGCCGACTCCAACAGGCATTGAACCGCGTCTCTCGCTATGCCGAAGCGCACAGGTTTCGGTTTTCTTTAGGCCAAGACTAAGGTGGTGCACTTCTGCCGCCATCCACGGCTTCACCCCAACACAGATTTGTTTCTTAATGGGGTGCGCCTGGATGTGGTTGAGTCGCACCGTTTCCTTGGTCTTGTATTCGACCGACGCCTCACCTGGGAGGCTCACATTCGCAGCCTTAGGGTCTCTTGTACCCGCGCCATGGACATTCTCCGTTCCGTGACGTTCAGCGCTTGGGGCGCTGATAGGGCTACCGCCTTACTTTTTTATCGATCCTTTGTTCGCTCGAAGCTCGACTACGGATGCGAGTTTTATGCATCCGCAGCCGAGCGTTTATTGCGGAAGGTGGATTCGATCCACCACAACGGCCTTCGCCTTGCGACCGGTGCCTTCCGCACTTCCCCCATTGAGAGCCTGTTGGTCGATGCTGGGGAGATGCCACTCGCTCTGCGCCGCGTGCAGTGCATCACTCGCCTGTACGCGCGAGCCCGGCGCCTCCCTCAGTCGCCAACAGCTCTCACTGCATCCGCAGCTGATCTCGATGGTGCCTATGCCGCCGAGAGACGCCAGTCATACCCTAAGCCCTTTGGGTTTAGGGCCAGGAAACTCCTTCGAGAGGTAGATATAGCTCTCGGGCCGGTGGCGCCCCTGGTTCTGCCCAGGACGCCACCCTGGAGGGTACCACATTTGGCTATTTGTCGCCACGCCTCTGCTCCCAAAGCTTGTACTGCGCCGGGAGTATTGCGTTCGATCTTTTTGGAGCACACATCGTCTCACGCTGGTACCGTGCCAGTGTATACGGATGGCTCCAAGTCCCAAGAGGGGGTCGGCTTCCACGCCGTATCCCCTCTGTTTGAAGTCAGCGGGGCTCTACCAGGCGCTGCGTCTGTCTTCACGGCCGAGCTGGTGGCAATACACCACTCGGTACGGGAGATTACGCGACGTGCCCGGTTCGGAGACCGGATTGTGATTTATAGCGACTCACAAAGCGCCCTGAGTGCTCTCGGGGCATTGGAATCTCCGCATCCCCTGGTTCGCGAAATCCGTGACGCCACGGTTTTGGCGAGCCGGGCAGATGTCGAGATTATCTTCTGCTGGGTTCCTGGACATGTAGGAATTGCGGGGAATGAGCGCGCCGATGAGGGCGCCAAAGAGTCCGCGAGGACTCTGCGCCCGGCCAGCGTTTCGCTCTTCCTCACACCGACTACATGGCAGGAATACGGGCAGCTCTTCGGACTGCTTGGCAAAGAAGATGGGAGACGGTCGAGGGGAACTTAAAGTTGCGTGCCATTGCGCCGCGACTGTTCCCATGGACCTATCCCCCAATGCCGCGGCGGCTTCAGGTTGCTTTCTGTCGTCTTCGAATCGGACACACTCGTGTGACGCATCGTTACTTGGTGGAGCGCTCGCATGTGCCCTATTGCAACGACTGCGTCGTCCCCCAGACTGTTCGGCATATTCTTGTCGAATGTCCCAGTCTGGGTGATCTTCGCGCACGATACCTGTCTCGGTACCGGGATGGGCGGGGTCGCTACCGCCTGTCCCTTGTACTCGGGACGAGTGCGTGCACCATGACTGGTGGACTTATTGACTTTTTGGGGGAGGCCGGCCTTCTCCCCTTTATTTAAGGTTCCTTTTTTTGTTATTGTTTTGTTTTAGATTGCACTCTCCTGCACCGGGGTGAGGGGGACCTCCCCCCGCTGCCGGAGATTGCTTCGATTGTTAAGTTTTTCAAATTTATATTGATTGTTAAGTTTTCATATTTTAACTTTAAAGTAGCCTAATTCTAGGCTGTCGTGTTTTTCGGCGACTTATGCCCAAGTGGGTAGTTGCCAGATGGGCTCTATAAAAAAAAAAAAAAATGGGGGATGCGCGGTTTACACCCGGCATGATGTCTCCGTTCTTCCTTTCTCTTTAGATACCTCCTTATAGGCAGTGGCTGTGCAGCTGCACCTGGATAGGAGGTATACTATCATTTCTGCGTACATTCCACCGTCAGCTGACTTCGACGCGGGGGACTTCCGCTTCGTCGTGGCACGGTTGCCGAGGCCCTATCTCTTGCTTGGAGAACTGAACGGCAGGCATCCTCTCTGGGGAGATTACTCCATAAATCCCAGGGGACAAGTCCTTGCCGATCTGATCGAAGAGCTTGAGATGGGTGTCCTAAACGTGGATGAGTTTACGCATCACTGTCCGAGAACCGCTTCATTTTCTTGCCTTGACATATCTTTGTGCTCTTCGGATGCACAGCCTGATTTTGATAGGGGGGTGGTCGATGACCTCCATGGTAGTGATCACTTTCCCATTCAAATATCATTTTCAGGGCAACTGCCGCCTGAGAGACCACCTCGGTGGTGCTTGGCGCGGGCGCGGTGGCATGCATTTCAGGAAATGACTGAATTCTCTATCTCAGTCGAGGAGTTTAGGTCGGTAGATAAGGCCGTTGAGTTCTTCTCCGGCAACCTCATCGCCGTGGGCCTGACTACTATTCGTAGGACGTCTGGCCGTTTTGCACGCCGACCACTCCCATGGTGGTCGGCCGAGTGTGAGACGGCACTCAAACACAAGCGTTATGCCTACATGCGCTATAAGCGCCGCCCGAACGATTTCACTGTCGCTGAATTTCGTCGGGCTAGGGCTAGCTTCCGGTATATTTCGAAGCACGCCCGCCGCTCTTCTTGGCGGCCCTCCGTCTCTTCACTTAACGGGAAGACCCCTTTAGCTGAGGTGTGGAAGCGAGTCAAAAGGATTCGGGGCAAGTTCTCGCAGGACCCCCCTCCCGTTCTCCAGGAGAATGGGACCGCAATCTCGGAGCCCGCGTCCGTGGCGGAATCCTTAGCGACCGCTTTCTCCGCATTCTCTAGCCGTGATGCTGCTCCACCAGCATTTAATGCACGTCGTAATGTCGCGGAAGGCCGCCGGCTGGACTTTACCTCCAGAGGCGGAGAACCCTTCAACGACAAGTTTACTGTGAGTGAGTTGCGTTCCGCTCTCGCTTCGTGCGCGGACACCGCCCATGGTCCGGACGATGTCCCGTACGCCATGCTTCGACACCTGGGTGAGCGAGGCATGGCCTTTCTGTTAGATCTGTTCAACAGGATCTGGGTGGAAGGTCTTCTCCCAGACTCCTGGCGAATCGCTACTGTGCTCGCCTTTCGCAAGCCGGGGAGAGATCACTCTACTCCGACCGGTTTCCGCCCAATCTCTCTAACCTCTTGCGTGTCCAAGTTGATGGAGAAATTGGTAAATGTTAGATTAGCCTATTTCCTGGACAGCGGGGGCCATCTGTCTTTTGCACAATGCGGCTTCCGTAAGTTTCACTCCACGTCGGATGCTCTGCTCCAAATAGAAAATGCCGTCTGCGAGGCTTTCCTTCGTAGACAGCACTATGCCACGGTGTTTTTTGATCTGGAGAAGGCCTATGATACCGCATGGCGATACGGTATCATGGAGACTCTCCACACGATGGGGGCGAGGGGACGCCTCCCAATGTTTATATCTGAATTTTTGCGAGATCGTCGATTCCGCGTACGGGTGGGGGAGCCCTCTCTGCCCCAAAGGAGCAGGAAGAGGGTGTCCCGCAGGGAAGTGTCCTCAGTGTCACACTCTTTGCCCTGAGCATCAACGGCAAAACCTCGGTTCTGCCAGAAGATGTTCTCGCTACGCTCTACGTGGACGACCTTTCGATCTCTTTTGGCGCGGCCCAGATGCCAACTCTGGAGCGTCGACTCCAACAGGCATTGAACCGCGTCTCTCGCTATGCCGAAGCGCACAGGTTTCGCTTTTCTTTGGCCAAGACTAAGGTGGTGCACTTCTGCCGCCATCCACGGCTTCACCCCGACACAGATTTGTTTCTTAATGGGGTGCGCCTGGATGTGGTTGAGTCGCACCGTTTCCTTGGTCTTGTATTCGACCGACGCCTTACCTGGGAGGCTCATATTCGCAGCCTTAGGGTCTCTTGTACCCGTGCCATGGACATTCTCCGTTCCGTGACGTTCAGCGCTTGGGGCGCTGATAGGGCTACCGCCTTACTTTTTTATCGATCCTTTGTTCGCTCGAAGCTCGACTACGGATGCGAGTTTTATGCATCCGCAGCCGAGACTTTATTGCGGAAGGTGGATTCAATCCACCACACCGGCCTTCGCCTTGCGACCGGTGCCTTCCGCACTTCCCCCATTGAGAGCCTGTTGGTCGATGCTGGGGAGATGCCACTCGCTCTGCGCCGCGTGCAGTGCATCACTCGCCTGTACGCGCGAGCCCGGCGCCTCCCTCAGTCGCCAACAGCTCTCACTGCATCCGCAGCTGATCTCGATGGTGCCTATGCCGCTGAGAGACGCCAGTCATACCCTAAGCCCTTTGGGTTTAGGGCCAGGAAACTCCTTCGAGAGGTAGATATAGCTCTCGGGCCGGTGGCGCCCGTGGTTCTGCCCAGGATGCCACCCTGGAGGGTACCACATTTGGCTATTTGTCGCCACGCCTCTGCTCCCAAAGCTTGAAATGCGCCTGGAGTATTGCGTTCGACCTATTTGGAGCACACATCGTGTCACGCTGGTACCGTGCCAGTGTATACGGATGGCTCCAAGTCCCAAGAGGAGGTCGGCTTCCACGCCGTATCCCCTCTGTTTGAAGTCAGCGGGGCTCTTCCCTGGCGCTGCGTCTGTCTTCACGGCCGAGCTGGTGGCAATACACTACTCGGTACGGGAGATTACGCGACGTGCCCGGTTCGGAGACCGGATTGTGATCTATAGCGACTCACAAAGCGCCCTGAGTGCTCTCGGGGCATTGGAATCTCCGCATCCCCTGGTTCGCGATATCCGTGACGCCATGGTTTTGGCGAGCCAGGCAGATGTCGAGATTATCTTCTGCTGGGTTCCTGGACATGTAGGAATTGCGGGGAATGAGAGCGCCGATGAGGGCGCCAAAGAGTCCGCGAGGACTCTGCGACCGGACCAGCGTTTCGCTCTTCCTCACACCGACTACATGGCAGGAATACGGGCAGCTCTTCGGACTGCTTGGCAAAGAAAATGGGAGACGGTCGAAGGGAACTTAAAGTTGCGTGCCATTGCGCCGCGACTGTTCCCATGGACCTATCCCCCAATGCCGCGGCGGCTTCAGGTTGCTTTCTGTCGTCTCCGAATCGGACACACTCGTGTGACGCATCGCTATCTGATGGAGCGCTCGCCTGCGCCCTATTGCAACGACTGCGTCGTCCCCCAGACTGTTCGGCACATTCTTGTCGAATGTCCCAGTCTGGGTGATCTTTGCGCACGATACCTGTCCCAGTACCGGGATGGGCGGGGTCGCTACCGTCTGTCCCTTGTGCTTGGGACAGATTCGTGCATACTGACTTGTGGACTTGTTGACTTCTTGGGGGAGGCCGGCCTTCTCCCTATTATTTAAGCAAGGTTTGTTTATTTGTTTTTTTTTGTTTTTTTGCATTTGTTTTGTTTTTTGTTTGTTTTTTTTTCTTTAGTTGCACGCTCCTGCGCCGGGGGGACCTCTCCCCGACGCACCAGCTTGCTTCCTTTCCCCCTTTTGGGGTGTTGTTTTTTTTTCTCTCTTTAATTTCATTTTAAAGTAGCCTAGAACTAGGCCAGTTTTAATACGGCGACTAATGCCCAAGTAGGCAGTCGCCAGATGAGCTCTTAAAAAAAAAAAAAAAAAAAAAAGTCGAGATTATCTTCTGCTGGGTTCCTGGACATGTAGGAATTGCGGGGAATGAGCGCGCCGATGAGGGCGCCAAACAGTCCGCGAGGACTCTGCGACCGGACCAGCGTTTCGCTCTTCCTCACACCGACTACATGGCAGGAATACGGGCAGCTCTTCGGACTGCTTGGCAAAGAAGATGTGAGACGGTCGAAGGGAACTTAAAGTTGCGTGCCATTGCGCCGCGACTGTTCCCATGGACCTATCCCCCAATGCCGCGGCGGCTTCAGGTTGCTTTTTGTCGTCTCCGAATCGGACACACTCGTGTGACGCATCGCTATCTGATGGAGCGCTCGCCTGCGCCCTATTGCAACGACTGCGTCGTCCGCAAGACTGTTCGGCACATTCTTGTCGAATGTCCCAGTCTGGGTGATCTTCGCGCACGACACTTGTCCCGGTACCGGGATGGGCGGGATAGCTACCGCCTGTCCCTTGTGCTCGGGACGAGTGCGTGTACTTTGACTGGTGGACTTATTGACTTTTGGGGGGAGGCCGGCCTTCTCCCTTTTATTTAACCCGATTTAATTGTTGTTGTTGTTTTTGTAATTGTTTTGTTATTGCTTTGTTATTGTTATTGTCATTTCTTTTTATTGTTTTCTGTTTAATTTTTTAAGGTAGCCTAAAACTAGGCTGTTTATTTACGGCAACTTATGCCTTAGTCGGCGTCGCCAGATAGCCCCTTAATTAAAAAAAAAAAATCTTTGGCCAAGACTAAGGTGGTGCACTTCTGCCGCCATCCACGGCTTCACCCCGACCCAGATTTGTTTCTTAATGGGGTGCGCCTGGATGTGGTTGAGTCACACCGTTTCCTTGGTCTTGTATTCGACCGACGCCTCACCTGGGAGGCTCATATTCGCAGCCTTAGGGTCTCTTGTACCCGCGCCATGGACATTCTTCGTTCCGTGACGTTCAGCGCTTGGGGCGCTGATAGGGCTACCGCCTTACTTTTTTATCGATCTTTTGTTCGCTCGAAGCTCGACTACGGATGCGAGTTTTATGCATCCGCAGCCGAGCGTTTATTGCGGAAGGTGGATTCGATCCACCACACCGGCCTTCGCCTTGCGACCGGTGCCTTCCGCACTTCCCCCATTGAGAGCATGTTGGTCGATGCTGGGGAGATGCCACTCGCTCTGCGCCGCGTGCAGTGCATCACTCGCCTGTACCCCGTAAGAGGCGCGGCGATTTGCCATCCTGGCCGCCGTGCTGACGGGATCCAGCGCTCCGTCCGGCCCCAGCTTAGCCTCTCTTCTTTCCTTCAGATAGCCCGATTTCTCCCCTACCTAGTTGCTTTTCATACAACCTCTCCCACAACTTTCTCTGGTCAACCTCTAATTTCACAGGGTAGATGCTGACCTTCTTCTCAAGCCAACCACCCCAGATCGGCGCTGGGGGGAGAGGGGACATTGTTCCGTAACCCCTCAGCTCCGGTTCGGGATGGGTTTTTTTTAACAACCTGCTTCATCCCCACCCATACCTTCCTCACATCCCCTATTCTCTCCTCTTCAAATTTTATCAATTTTACGTTGCAACGACTGCGTCGTCCCCCAGACTGTTCGGCACATTCTTGTCGAATGTCCCAGTCTGGGTGATCTTCGCGCACGATACCTGTCCTAGTACCGGGATGGGCGGGGTCGCTACCGCCTGTCCCTTGTGCTCGGGACAGATTCGTGCACACTGACTTGTGGACTTGTTGACTTCTTGGGGGAGGCCGGCCTTCTCCCTATTATTTAAGCAAGGTTTGTTTGTTTTGTTTTTCGTTGTTGTTTTTTTGCATTTTTTGTTTTTTGTTTGTTTGTTTTTTTCTTTAGTTGCACGCTCCTGCGCCGGGGGGACCTCTCCCCGACGCACCAGCTTGCTTCCTTTCCCCCTTTTGGGGTGGTTTTTTTTTTTTTTTCTCTCTTTAATTTCATTTTAAAGTAGCCTAGAACTAGGCCAGTTTTAATACGGCGACTAATGCCCAAGTAGGCAGTCGCCAGATGAGCTCTTAAAAAAAAAAAAAATTATCAATTTTACGCCGTGTCCAAGGTGGAGCCGCCATGCCGATCGACTGCCAGGCCACCAGGCGGGAGGGGTGGTCCCGAATGGCGGCGCCTGGCTCTGCCGGGCTTGTAAGCACCTCTCGCAGTGCGGGCAACTGCGAGAGGTGATGAGCTATTGCGTCCCGTATTAAAAAGAGGGTCACCATGCCCATGTATGACAAAAAAAAACAAAAAACCCAACCCCCAACTTCCCCAAGAAAATCAACGGAGCCGCCCTCGGGCAGCTCCACCGAGAAAATGGAGGTCCCCCCCCTTGTGCTTGCGCAAGGGACCCTCCATAATTCTTTAACCGGAGAGGAGGCTTACTTCTCTCCTACGCTTACGGGTGTAGGGGAATCCCCCTCACCCCCTTCTCTGGAGGTGCTTTCGGGCACTTCCCTATCTCCAGCGGCAGTCCCTCCTTTGCTTTCTAAGGGGACTGCCAAGAAAGCCAGCAGGCAGTGCATTTCCGACCGCCCCTCGTGCAAGCGGCTCGGTAGGGCAAACCCCCTTAGGGGGGAGAGGGAAGCCAGGCCCCTTCGGTCGCTTCCCTCAAAAGACCTGCTGGCAAGAATTTTAAACCTTGCTGGGGTCAAGGCCTGTGTCTCCCCACACAAGACTGGCGACACTGCCAAGAGAACCTGCGATGTCCTGGGAGGGGATGGCCAACTGGAGGCTCTTCCTGTGATAGACATGGTCCTTGAGGAGAACCAGCCTCAGATGGTAGGGCCTTCCATAGGGGGGAATCCTAGGCTCGGCGCCAAGCACCGAACCCGAATCCGCCCCTATGCAAGGTCCCCCTCAAACGGCCGTGGGCTCCGAGGCAGTAAAAGGAGGGGAGGGATCTCCTCCGACAGGTGCCCCTACGACGACCAGGACCTTCTCTATTTCAGAGAGGGACCTGTCTGAGGCAGGCCCATCTGGCATGGGGGCTTCTGCCGGCGGAGGTGAGAAGCGGGTTCATTCCCCACCCTCCTCTCCTAAAAAGAAAAATACTAAAAAGACTAAAAAGACGAAGAAGACTCGGGGCTCCTCTCCATCCGCGGGGGCTGCGGGGACGGATGGGTCTGCTGCCACTTTGGTAGGCGACCAAGCCAAGATCGGCACATCCGGCCCCTCTACCCCTTCGTGTGCGGAGCCCCTGACTAAGACTAACACCAAGAATGCACAGGGCGGAGCCTCGATGACATCGGGGCCCCTGATTCAGAGGTTACCTGGCGTTTTCGAGCCCGCTGGCTTCAAGCGCTTCCTCGTTATTCGCTCAACTGATGGCACCATGTTGTCCAAGGGCAACATGATCCATCAGAGGAGAGGATTAGCTAGTGCAATTGGTAGAGAGCCGAAGGTAACCCGTTTCTCGGACGGGAGCCTTCTGGCGAATGCGGCGAATCCCGCCGAGGCGGCCAAGATAAGTGATCTTCGGACACTTCATGGCACCCCGGTGAGTGTGACGCCGCACTCTACCATGAACTTTGTGAAAGGAGTAGTTTATGCGAGGGAACTCGTTGAGTACTCCATTGAAGACATCACCCTAGAGCTGGCCGACCATGGGGCGGTCAAGGTCAAACGTGTGATGAGAAAGCAGGGAGGGGCCTCGAGACCCACCCCTACACTCTTCGTCACGTTCGACTGTGACAAGCTCCCTGAGTCGGTGCGTGCCGGTTGGTACCGCTACCGCGTGAAGGCATTCGTGCCACTGCCGCGGCGGTACTATTACTGTCACCGCTTCGGCCATACGAATCAATCATGTAGACGTGCAAAATCAGGGTCACCTGAAGTCTGTGTAAAATGCTCCAAGGTCGCACACGATAAGTCCAAATCGTGTGTGGCCAAATTTGTCAATTGCGGAGAGCCGCACCCTGCTTCTTCGATGCAATGTGGTGCATATCTCCTTGAGAAAGAAATCCTGGCCGTTCAGGCCCAGGATAGACTCTCATCCCGCGAGGCAAAGGACTTGGTCCTGGCGCGCCCGGCTCTGCCTGGGACGTCATATGCCTCAATAGTTAGCAAGGCACCCTCTGCTCCTGGCCCATCCAGGCCAACGAGCACGGTTGTTTCCGCGCCCATTCGGAGCCCTTCTGCGGGCTCTACCCAACCCGGGCGCTCCCCTGGTAAAGCTGGCGGCAAAAAGGGTTCATACCCTGCCCCGGCAAAAACCAGGGCTCCCCCCTTTTCCCCCAGCGTGACCGTTTCCCGTAAGGCGAAACGGCCAGGCGCCTCCACAGAGTCGTTAGACTCACAGGAGGCAACACCCCTGAAGATGGTCGCTAGGCAATCTTCAGGGGTTCCTAAAGCTGTCCCCCGAAAGGAGGACAGCAACAAAGGAGCTTCGGCTCCTTCGCCCACGCCCTGAGGTGGAGCGAGTGGCTCGGAGACGGTGGTTCCTCGAAAAGAGGCCCCCCCGCCTCCGAAGCCGCAGCGCCCGCCTAAGGTTTCGAGGCGGAGGGAGGAAAAGACTCGCATGGCGAGCCCAACCTCCCCCAATAAGTCCTCGAAGGCGACAGCGCCTCCAGCGCTTTGTCCGGCCAACAGCGCCCGGGGTTCTGCCCCCGGGAAGCGTACGGCCATTCCCGTGAGGGTCTTCAATTCGAGGAGGGCCCCCGCGTCTCCTCCGAGCTAGGCCTGGAGGGCATATTCCTTCAATGGAATTGCCGTGGACTCCGGGCCAAATGGGAGGAGCTGCGGAGGCTCGCCTCGTCCCGTTCCCCGTTAGCTATTTTTTGCAGGAGACCATGCTAGGCGCGTGCCCCCTGCCTGCCCTCCCGGGGTATAAGGGTCTTGCGACCCCACCACCGCAGGATGGCCGGGCGGGGAAATGCGGGGTTTACACCAGGCATGATGTCTCCGTTCTTCCTTTCTCTTTAGATACCTCCTTTCAGGCAGTGGCTGTGCAGCTGCACCTGGATAGGAGGTATACTATCATTTCTGCGTACATTCCACCGTCAGCTGACTTCGACGCGGGGGACTTCCGCCGCGTCATGGTACGGTTGCCGAGGCCCTATCTCTTGCTTGGAGATCTGAACGGCAGGCATCCTCTCTGGGGAGATTACTCCATAAATCCCAGGGAACAAGTCCTTGCCGATCTGATCGAAGAGCTTGAGATGGGTGTCCTAAACGTGAATAAGTCTACGCATCACTGTCCGAGAACCGCTTCATTTTCTTGCCTTGACATATCTTTGTGCTATTCGGATGCACAGCCTGATTTTGATAGAGGGGTGGTCGATGACCTCCATGGTAGTGATCACTTTCCCATTCAAATATAATTTTCAGGGCAACTGCCGCCTGAGAGAACACCTCGGTGGTGCTTGGCGCGGGCGCGGTGGCCTGCATTTCAGGAAATGACTGAATTCTCTATCTCAGTCGAGGACCCCGTAAAGGGCGCGGCGATTTGCCATCCTGGCCGCCGTGCTGACGGGATCCAGCACTCCGTCCGGCCCCAGCTTAGCCTCTCTTCCTTCCTTCAGATAGCCCGATTTCTTCCCTACCTCGTCGCTTTTCATACAACCTCTCCCACAACTTTCTCTGGTCAGCCTCTAATTTCACAGGGTAGATGCTGACCTTCTTCTCAAGCCAACCACCCCGGATCGGGGCTGGGGGGGGAGGGGACATTGTTCCCTAACCTCTGAGCTCCGGTTCGGGATGGGGGGTTTTTAACAACCTGCTTCATCCCCACCCATACCTTCCTCACATCCCTTTTCCTCTCCTCTTCAAAATCTATCTTTTTTACGCCGTGTCCAAGGTGGAGCCGCCATGCCGATGGACTGCCAGGCCACCAGGCGGGAGGGGTGGTCCCGAATGGCGGCGCCTGGCTCTGCCGGGCTTGTAAGCACCTCTCGCAGTGCGGGCTACTGCGAGGGGTGATGAGCTATTGCGTCCCGTGGCAAAAATAGGGTCACCATGCCCATAGATGAACAACCAAAAAAACCCAAACCCCTTTAACTCCCCCTTGCTCATCGACGGAGCCGCCCTTGGGCAGCACCACCGAAAAATGGGGGTCCCCCCCCCCCTGTGCTTGCACAGGGGACCCTCCATATTTCTCTAACCGGAGAGGAGGCTTACTTCTCTCCTTCGCCTACGGGTGCAGTGGACTCCCCCTCACCCACTTCTCTGGAGGTGCTTTCGGGCACCTCCCTTTTCCCAGCGGCAGTCCCATCTTTTCTTTTCAAGGGGACTGCCAAGAAAGCCAGCAGGCAGCCCTTAGCCAGCTTCTCCCCATCAAAGCGGCTCGGTAGGGCAAACCCCCTTAGGGGGGGAGAGGGAAGCCAGGCCCCTTCGGTCGCTTCCCTCAAAAGACCCGCTGGCAAGAATATTAAACCTTGCCGGGGTCAAGGCCTGTGCCTCCCCATACAAGACTGGCGACACTGCCAAGGGGACCTGCGATGTCCTGGGAGGGGATGGCCAACTGGAGGCCCCTCCTGTGATAGACATGGTCCTTGAGGAGACCCAGCTCCAGACGGTAGGGCCTTCCATGGGGGGGAATTCGGGCTCGGCGCCAAGCAGCGAACCCGAATCCGCCCCTATGCAAGGTCCTCCTCAAATAGCTGAGGGCTCCGAGGCAGTAGAAGGAGGGGAGGGATCTCCTCCGACAGGTGCCCCTACGACAACCAGGACCTTCTCCATTTCGGAGAGGGACCTGGCTGAGGCTGGTCCATCTGGCCTGGGGACTTCTGCCGGCGGAGGTGAAAAGCGGGTTCATTCCCCGCCCTCCTCTCCGAAAAAGAAAAAGAAAAAGACAAAAAAGACTCGGGGCTCCTCTCCATCCGCGGGGGCTGCGGGGACGGATGGGTCTGCTGCCTACTCTGGCAAGCGACCAAGCCAAGATTGGCACATCCGCCCCCTCTGCCCCCCCCCCCCGGTTGCGGAGCCCCTGACAAAGAAGACTAATACCAAGAGTGCACAGGGCGGAGCCTCGATGACATCGGGGCCCCTGATTCAGAGGTTACCTGGCGTTTTCGAGCCCGCTGTCTTCAAACGCTTCCTCGTTATTCGCTCCACTGATGGCACCATGTTGTCCAAGGGCAACATGATCCATCAGAGGAGAGGATTAGCTAGTGCAAATGGTAGAGAGCCGAAGGTAACCCGTTTCTCGGACGGGAGCCTTCTGGCGAATGCGGCGAATCCCGCCGAGGCGGCTAAGATTAGTGATCTTCGGACACTTCATGGCACCCCGGTGAGTGTGACGCCGCACTCTACCATGAACTTTGTGAAAGGAGTAGTTTATGCGAGGGAACTCGTTGACTACTCCATTGAGGACATCACCTTAGAGCTGGCCGACCATGGGGCGGTCAAGGTCGAACGTGTGATGAGAAAACAGGGAGGGGTCTCGAGACCCACCCCTACACTCTTCGTCACGTTCGACTGTGACAAGCTCCCTGAGTCGGTGCGTGCCGGTTGGTACCGCTACCGCGTGAAGGCATTCGTGCCACTTCCGCGGCGGTGCTATTCCTGTCACCGCTTCGGCCATACGAATCGCTCATGTAGACGTGCAAAGTCGGGGTCACCCGAAGTCTGTGTAAATTGCTCCAAGGTCGCACACGATAAGTCCAAATCGTGTGTGGCCAAGTGTGTCAATTGCGGAGAGCCGCACCCTGCTTCTTCGAAGCAATGTGGTGCATATCTCCTTGAGAAAGAAATCCTGGCCGTTCAGGCCCAGGATAGACTCTCATTCCGCGAGGCAAAGGACTTGGTCCTGGCGCGCCCGGCTCTGCCTGGGACGTCATATGCCTCAATAGTTAGGAAGGCACCCTCTGCTCCCGGCCCATCCAGGCCAACGAGCACGGTTGTTTCCGCGCCCATTCGGAGCCCTTCTGCGGGCTCTACCCATCCCGGGCGCTCCCCTGGTAAAGCTGGCGGCAAAAAGGGCTCATACCCTGCCCCGGCTAAAACCAGGGCTCCCCCTTCTTCCCCCAGCGTGACCGTTTCCCGTAAGGCGAAACGGCCACGCGCCTCCACCGAGTCGTTAGACTCACAGGAGGCAACACCCCTGAAGATGGTCGCTAGGCCATCTTCCGGGGTTCCTAAAGCTGTTTCCCGAAAGGAGGACAGCAACAAAGGAGCTTCGGCCCCTTCGCCCACGCCCCGAGGTGAAGCGAGTGGCTCAGAGACTGTGGTTCCTCGAAAAGAGGGCCCCCCGCCTCCGAAGCCGCAACGCCCGCCTAAGGTTACAAGGCGGAGGGAGGAAAAGACTCGCATGGCGAGCCCAACCTCCCCCAATAAGTCATCGAAGGCGACAGCGCCTTCAGCGCTTTGTCCGCCTAACAGCGCCCGGGGTTCTGCCCCCGGGAAGCGTACGGCCATTCCCGTGAGGGTCTTCAATTCGAGGAGGGCCCCCGCGTCTTCTCCGAGCTAGGCCTGGAGGGCATATTCCTTCAATGGAATTGCCGTGGACTCCGGGCCAACTGGGAGGAGCTGCGAAGGCTCGTCTCGTCCCGTTCCCCGTTAGCTATTTTTTTGCAGGAGACCATGCTAGGTGCGTGCCCTCCCTGCCCTCCCGGGGTATAAGGGTCTTGCGACCCCACCACCGCGGGATGGCCGGGCTGGGGGATGCGCAGTTTACACCCGGCATGATGTCTCCGTTCTTCCTTTCTCTTTAGATACCTCCTTTCAGGCAGTGGCTGTGCAGCTGCACCTAGATAGGAGGTATACTATCATTTCTGCTTACATTCCACCGTCAGCTGACTTCGACGCGGGGGACTTCCGCCGCGTCGTTGCACGGTTGCCGAGGCCCTATCTCTTGCTTGGAGATCTGAACGGCAGGCATCCTCTCTGGGGAGATTACTCCATAAATCCCAGGGGACAAGTCCTTGCCGATCTGATCGAAGAGCTTGAGATGGGTGTCCTAAACGTGGATGAGTTTACGCATCACTGTCCGAGAACCGCTTCATTTTCTTGCCTTGACCTATCTTTGTGCTCTTCGGATGCACAGCCTGATTTTGATTGGGGGGTAATCGATGACCTCCATGGTAGTGATCACTTTCCCATTCAAGTATCATTTTCAGGGCAACTGCCGCCTGAGAGACCACCTCGGTGGTGCTTGGCGCGGGCGCGGTGGCCTGCATTTCAGGAAATGACTGAATTCTCTATCTCAGTCGAGGAGTTTAGGTCGGGAGATGAGGCCGTTGAGTTTTTCTCCGGCAACCTCATCGCCGTGGGCCTGACTACTATTCCTAGGACGTCTGGCCGTTTTGCACGCCGACCACTCCCATGGTGGTCGTCCGAGTGTGAGACGGCCCTCAAACAGAAGCGTTATGCCTACATGCGCTATAAGCGCCGCCCGAACGATTTCACTGTCGCTGAATTTCGTCGGGCTAGGGCTAGGTTCCGCTATATTTCGAAGCACGCCCGCCGCTCTTCTTGGCGGCCCTCCGTCTCTTCCCCTAACGGGAAGACCCCTTTAGCTGAGGTGTGGAAGCGAGTCAAAAGGATTCGGGGCAAGTTCTCGCAGGACCCCCCTCCCGTTCTCCAGGAGAATGGGACCGCAATCTCGAACCCCGCGTCCGTGGCGGAATCCTTAGCGACCGCTTTTTCCGCATTCTCTAGCCGTGATGCTGCTCCGCCAGCATTCAATGCACGTCGTGATGTCGCGGAAGGCCGCCGGCTGGACTTTAACTCCAGAGGCGGAGAACCCTTCAACGACAAGTTTACAGTGAGTGAGTTGCGTTCCGCTCTCGCTTCGTGCGCGGACACCGCCCATGGTCCGGACGATGTCCCGTACGCCATGCTTCGACACCTGGGTGAGCGAGGCATGGCCTTTCTCTTAGATTTTTTCAAGACGATCTGGGTAGAAGGTCTTCTCCCAGACTCCTGGCGAATCGCTACTGTGCTCGCCTTTCGCAATCCGGGGAGAGATCACTCTACTCTGACCGGTTTCCGCCCAATCTCTTTAACCTATTGCGTGTGCAAGTTGATGGAGAAATTGGTAAATGTTAGATTAACCTTTTTCCTGGACAGCGGAGGCCATCTGTCTTCCGCACAGTGCGGCTTCCGTAAGTTCCACTCCACGTCGGATGCTCTGCTCCGACTGGAAAGTGCCGTCTGCGAGGCTTTCCTTCGTAGACAGCACTACGCCACGGTCTTTTTCGATCTGGAGAAGGCCTATGATACCGCATGGCGATACGGTATCATGTAGACTCTCCACACGATGGAAGCGAGGGGACGCCTCCCAATGTTTATATCTGAATTTTTGCGAGATCGTCGATTCCGCGTACGGGTGGGGGAAGCTCTCTCCGCCCCAAAGGAGCAGGAAGAGGGTGTCCCGCAGGGAAGTATCCTCAGTGTCACACTCTTTGCCCTGAGCATCAACTGCATCACCTCGGTGCTGCCGGAAGATGTTCTCGCTACGCTTTACGTGGACGACCTTTCGATCTCTTTTGGCGCGGCCCAGATGCCAACTCTGGAGCGTCGACTCCAACAGGCATTGAACCGCGTCTCTCGCGATGCCGAAGCGCACAGGTTTCGCTTTTCTTTGGCCAAGACTAAGGTGGTGCACTTCTGCCGCCATCCACGGCTTCACCCCAACCCAGATTTGTTTCTTAATGGGGTGCGCCTGGATGTGGTTGAGTCGCACCGTTTCCTTCGTCTTGTATTCAACCGACGCCTCACCTGGGAGGCTCATATTCGCAGCCTTTGGGTCTCTTGTACCCGCGCCATGGACATTCTTCGTTCCGTGACGTTCAGCGCTTGGGGCGCTGATAGGGCTACTGCCTTACTTTTTTACTGATCCTTTGTTCGCTCGAAGCTCGACTACGGATGCGAGTTTTATGCATCCGCAGCCGAGCGTTTATTGCGGAAGGTGGATTCGATCCACCACACCGGCCTTCGCCTTGTGACCGGTGCCTTCCGCACTTCCCCCATTGAGAGCATGTTGGTCGATGCTGGGGAGATGCAACTCGCTCTGCGCCGCGTGCAGTGCATCACTCGCATGTACGCGCGAGCCTGGCGCCTCCCTCAGTCGCCAACAGCTCTCACTGCATCCGCAGCTGATCTCGATGGTGCCTATGCCGCCGAGAGACGCCAGTCATACCCTAACCCCTTCGGGTTTCGGGCCAGGAAACTCCTTCGAGAGGTAGATATAGCTCTCGGGCCGGTGGCGCCCCTGGTTCTGCCCAGGACGCCACCCTGGAGGGTACCACATTTGGCTATTTGTCGCCACGCCTCTGCTCCCAAAGCTTGTACTGCGCCGAGAGTATTGCGTTCGACCTTTTTGGAGCACACATCGTGTCATGCTGGAACCGTGCCAGTGTATACGGATGGCTCCAAGTCCCAAGAGGGGGTCGGCTTCCACGCCGTATCCCATCTGTTTGAAGTCAGCAGGGCTCTACCAGGCGCTGCGTCTGTCTTCACGGCCGAGCTGGTGGCAATACACCACTCGGTACGGGAGATTACGCGCCTTGCCCGGTTCGGAGATCGGATTGTGATCTATAGCGACTCACAAAGCGACCTGAGTGCTCTCGGGGCATTGGAATCTCCGCATTCCCTGGTTCGCGATATCCGTGACGCCACGGTTTTGGCGAGCCGGGCAGATGTCGAGATTATCTTCTGCTGGGTTCCTGGACATGTGGGAATTGCGGGGAATGAGAGCGCCGATGAGGGCGCCAAAGAGTCCGCGAGGACTCTGCCACCGGACTAGCGTTTCGCTCTTCCTCACACCGACTACATGGCAGGAATACGGGCAGCTCTTCGGACTGCTTGGCAAAGAAGATGTGAGACGGTCGAAGGGAACTTAAAGTTGCGTGCCATTGCGCCGCGACTGTTCCCATGGACCTATCCCTCAATGCCGCGGCGGCTTCAGGTTGCTTTCTGTCGTCTCCGAATCGGACACACTCGTGTGACGCATCGCTATCTGATGGAGCGCTCGCCTGCGCCCTATTGCAACGACTGCGTCGTCCCCTGGACTGTTCAGCACATTCTTGTCGAATGTCCCAGTCTGGCCGATCTTCGCGCACGATACCTGTCCCAGTACCGGGATGGGCGGGGTCGCTACCGCCTGTCCCTTGTGCTCGGGACAGATTCGTGCACATTGACTTGTGGACTTATTGACTTTTTGGGGGAGGCCGGTCTTCTCCCCTTTATTTAAGGTTCCTTTTTTTTGTTATTGTTTTGTTTGTAGGTTGCACTCTCCTGCATCGGGGTGAGGGAGACCTCCCCCCGCTGCCGGAGATTGCTTCGATTGTTAAGTTTTTCCAATTTATATCATTGTTAAGTTTTCATATTTTTACTTTAAAGTAGCCTAGTTCTAGGCTGTCGTGTTTTTCGGCGACTTATGCCCAAGTGGGTAGTTGTCAGATGGGCTCCATGAAATTAAAAAAAAAAAAAAAAACAGCCCCAGCTTAGCCTCTCTTCCTTCCTTCAAAATACTTGTTTCCTCTCTTTTCACACAACCTCTCCCACAACTTTCTCTGGTCAGCTTCTAATTTCACAGGGTAGGTGCTGACCTTCCTTTCAGCCAACCATCCCGCATCGGGGCTGAGGGGGTGGGGGACAATGTTCGCTAACCCCTGAGCTCCGGTCTGGGGTGGCTGGTTTTTAACAACCTGCTTCATCCCCACCCATACCTTCCTCACATCCCTTTTCCTCTCCTCTTCACAATCTATTATTTTTTACGCCGTGTCCAAGGTGGAGCCGCCATGCCGATGGACTGCCAGGCCACCAGGCGGGAGGGGTGGTCTTAAATGGCGGCGCCTGGCTCTGCCGGGCTTGTAAGCACCTCTCGCAGTGCGGACTACTGCGAGAGGTGATGCGCGATTGCGTCCCGTGTCAAAAAGAGGGTCACCATGCCCAATGATGAGTTTAAAAAAAAAACCCACACCCCCAAATGCCCCTATAACATCGACGGAGCCGCCCTTGGGCAGCTCCACCAAAAAAATAGAGGTCCTCCCACCTGTGCTTGCACAGGGGACCCTCCATATCTCTCTAACCGGAGAGGAGGCTTACTCCTCTTCTTCGCCTACGGGTGCAGGGGACTCCCACTCACCCCCTTATCTGGAGGTGCTTTCGGGCACCACCCTTTTCCCAGCGGCAGTCCCCTCTTTTCTTTCCAGGGGGACTGCCAAGAAAGCCAGCAGGCAGCCCTTAGCCAGCCGCTCCCCATCGAAGCGGCTCGGTAGGGCAAACCCCCTTAGGGGGGAGAGGGAAGCCAGGCCCCTTCGGTCGCTTGCCTCAAAAGACCTGCTGGCAAGAATTTTAAATCTTGCCAAGGGCAAGGCCTGTGCCTCTCTACACAAGACTGGCGACACTGCCAATTGGACCTGCGATACCCTGGGAGGGGATGGCCAACTGGAGGCCCCTCCTGTGATAGACATGGTCCTTGAGGAGACCCAGCCTCAGACGGTAGGACCTTCCATGGGGGGGAATTCGGGCTCTGCGCCAAGCAGCGAACCCGAATCCGCCCCGATGCAAGGTCCTCCTCAAATGGCTGAGGGCTCCGAGGCAGTAAAAGGAGGGGAGGGATCTCCTCCGACAGGTGCCCCTACGACAACCGGGACCTTCTCCATTTCGGAGAGGGACCTGGCTGAGGCCGGTCCATCTGGCCTAGGGGCTTCTGCCGCCGGAGGTGAGAAGCATGTTCGTTCCCCGCCCTCCTCTCCAAAAAAGAAAAGGACTAAAAAGACGAAAAAGACTCGGGGCTCCTCTCCATCCGCGGGGGCTGCGGGGACGAATGGGTCTGCTGCCACTTCGGAGGGCGACCAAGCCAAGATCGGCAAATCCGGCCCCTCTACCCCCTCGCGTGCGGAGCCCCTGACCAAGACTAAGACCAAAAGTGCACAGGGCGGAGCCTCGATGACATCGGGACCCCTCATTCAGAGGTTACCTGGCGTTTTCGAGCCCGCTGGCTTCAAACGCTTCCTCGTTATTCGCTCCACTGATGGCACCATGTTGTCCAAGGGCAACATGATCCATCAGAGGAGAGGATTAGCTAGTGCAATTGGTAGAGAGCCGAAGGTAACCCGTTTCTCGGACAGCAGCCTTCTGGTGAATGCGGCGAATCCCGCCGAGGCGGCCAAGATAAGTGCTCTTCGGACACTTCATGGCACCCCGGTGAGTGTGACGCCGCGCTTTACCATGAACTTTGTGAAAGGAGTAGTTTAAGCGAGGGAACTCGTTGACTACTCCATTGAGGACATCACCTTAGAGCTGGCCGACCATGGGGCGGTCAAGGTCAAACGTGTGATGAGAAAACAGGGAGGGGCCTCGAGACCCACCCCTACATTCTTTGTCACGTTCGACTGTGACAAGCTCCCTGAGTCGGTGCGTGCCGGTTGGTACCGTTACCGCGTGAAGGCATTCGTGCCACTGCCGCGTCGGTGATATTACTGTCACTACTTCGGCCATACGAATCGCTCATGAAGACGTGCAAATTCAGGGTCACCCGAAGTCTGTGTAAATTGCTCCAAGGTCGCACATGATAAGTCCAAATCGTGTGTGGCCAAGTGTGTCAATTGCGGAGAGCCGCACCCTGCTTCTTCGAAGCAATGTGGTGCATATCTCTTGAGAAAGAAATCCTGGCCGTTCAGGCCCAGGATCGACTCTCATTCCGCGAGGCTAAGGACTTGGTCCTGGCGCGCCCAGCTCTGCCTGGGACGTCATATGCATCAGTAGTTCGAAAGGCACCCTCTGCTCCTGGCCCATCCAGGCCAACGAGCACAGTTGTTTCCGCGCCCATTCGGAGCCCTTTTGCAGGCTCTACCCAACCTGGGCGCTCTCTGGTAAAGCTGGCGGCAAAAAGGGCTCATACCCTGCCCCGGCTAAAACCAGGGCTCCCCCCTCTTTCCCCAGCGTGACCGTTTCCCGTAAAGCGAAACGGCCACGCGCCTCCACCGAGTCGTTAGACTCACAGGAGGCAACAACCCTGAAGATGGTCGCTAGGCCATCTTCCGGGGTTCCTAAAGCTGTTTCCCGAAAGGAGGACAGCAACAAAGGAGCTTCGGCCCCTTCGCCCACGCCCCGAGGTGAAGCGAGTGGCTCAGAGACTGTGGTTCCTCGAAAAGAGGGCCCCCCGCCTCCGAAGCCGCAACGCCCGCCTAAGGTTTCAAGGAGGAGGGAGGAAAAGACTCGCATAGCGAGCCCAACCTCTCCCAATAAGTCCTCGAAGGCGACAGCGCCTTCAGGGCTTTGTCCGGCCAACAGCGCCCAGGGTTCTGCCCCCGGGAAGCGTACGGCCATTCCCGTGAGGGTCTTCAATTCGAGGAGGGCCCCCGCGTCTCCTCCGAGCTAGGCCTGGAGGGCATATTCCTTCAATGGAATTGCCGTGGACTCCGGGCCAACTGGGAGGAGCTGCGGAGGCTCGTCTCGTCCCGTTCCCCGTTAGCTATTTTTTTGCAGGAAACCATGCTAGGCGCGTGCCCGCTGCCTGCCCTCCCGGGGTATAAGGGTCTTGCGACCCCACCACCGCGGGATGGCCGGGCTAGGGGATGCGCGGTTTACACCCGGCATGATGTCTCCGTTCTTCCTTTCTCTATAGATACCTCCTTTCAGGCAGTGGCTGTGCAGCTGCACCTGGATAGGAGGTATACTATCATTTCTGCGTACATTCCACCGTCAGCTGACTTCGACGCGGGGGACTTCCGCTGCGTCGTGGCACGGTTGCCGAGGCCCTTTCTCTGGCTTGGAGATCTGAACGGCAGGCATCCTCTCTGGGGAGATTACTCCATAAATCCCAGGGGACAGGTCCTTGCCGATCTGATCGAAAAGCTTGAGATGGGCGTCATAAACGTGGATGAGTTTACGCATCACTGTCCGAGAACCGCTTCATTTTCTTGCCTTGACCTATCGTGGTGCTCTTCGGATGCACAGCCTGATTTTGATTGAGGGGTGGTCGATGACCTCCATGGTAGTGATCAATTTCCCATTCAAATATCATTTTCAGGGCAACTGCCGCCTGAGAGACCACCTTGGTGGTGCTTGGCGCGGGCGCGGTGGCCTGCATTTCAGGAAATGACTGAATTCTCTATCTCAGTCGAGGAGTTTAGGTCGGTAGATGAAGCCGTTGAGTTCTTCTCCGGCAACCTCATCGCCTAGGGCCTGACTACTATTCCTAGGACGTCTGGCCGTTTCGAACGCCGACCACTCCCATGGTGGTCGGCCGAGTGTGAGACGGCCCTCAAACAGAAGCATTAGCCTACATGCACTATAAGCGCCGCCCGAACGATTTCACTGTCGCTGAATTTCGTCGGGCTAGGGCTAGGTTCCGGTATATTTCGAAGCATGCCTGCCGCTCTTCTTGGCGGGCATACGTGTCTTCACTTAACGGGAAGACGCCTTTAGCTGAGGTGTGGAAGCGAGTCAAAAGGATTCGGGGCAAGTTCTCGCAGGACCCCCCTCCCGTTCTCCAGGAGAATGGGACCGCAATCTCGAACCCCGCGTCCGTGGCGGAATCCTTAGCGACCGCATTTTCCGCATTCTCTAGCCGTGATGCTGCTCCGCCAGCATTCAATGCACGTCGTGATGTCGCGGAAGGCCGCCTGCTGGACTTTACCTCCAGAGGCGGAGAACCCTTCAACGACAAGTTTACCGTGAGTGAGTTGCGTTCCTTTCTCGCTTCGTGCCCGGGCACCGCCCATGGTCCGGACGATGTCCCGCACGCCATGCTTCGACACCTGGGTGATCGAGGCATGGCCTTTCTCTTAGATCTGTTTAACAGGATCTGGGTGGAAGGTCTTCTCCCAGACTCCTGGCGAATCGCTACTGTGCTCGCCTTTCACAAGCCGGGGAGAGATCACTCTACTCCGACCGGTTTCCGCCCAATCTCTCTAACCTCTTGCGTGTGCAAGTTGATGGAGAAATTGGTAAATGTTAGATTAGCCTATTTCCTGGACAGCGGAGGTTATCTGTCTTCTGCACAGTGCGGCTTCCGTAAGTTCCACTCCACGTCGGATGCTCTGCTCACACTGGAAAATGCCGTCTGCGAGGCTTTCCTTCGTAGACAGCACTACGCCACGGTGTTTTTTGATCTGGAGAAGGCCTATGATACCGCATGGCGATACGGTATCATGGACACTCTCCACACGATGGGGGCAAGGGGACGCCTCCCATTCTTTATATCTGAATTTTTGCGAGATCGTCGATTCCGCGTACGGGTGGGGGGAGCCCTCTCCGGCCCAAAGGAGCAGGAAGAGGGTGTCCCGCAGGGAAGTGTCCTCAGTGTCACACTCTTTGCCCTGAGCATCAACGGCATCACCTCGGTGCTGCCGGAAGATGTTCTCGCTACGCTCTACGTGGACGACCTTTCGATCTCTTTTGGCGCGGACCAGATGCCAACTCTGGAGCGTCGACTCCAACAGGCATTGAACCGCGTCTCTCGCTATGCGGAAGCGCACAGGTGTCGGTTTTCTTTGGTCAAGACTAAGGTGGTGCACTTCTGCCCCATCCACGGCTTCACCCCGACCCAGATTTGTTTCTTAATGGGGTGCGTCTGGATGTGGTTGAGTCGCACCGTTTCCTTGGTCTTGTATTCGACCGACGCCTCACCTGGGAGGCTCATATTCGCAGCCTTAGGGTCTCTTGTACCCGCGCCATGGACATTCTCCGTTCCGTGACGTTCAGCGCTTGGGGCGCTGATAGGGCTACCGCCTTACTTTTTTATCGATCCTTTGTTAGCTCGAAGCATAACTACGGATGCGAGTTTTATGCATCCGCAGCCGAGCGTTTATTGCGGAAGGTGGATTTAATCCACCACACCGGCCTTCGCCTTGCGACCGGTGCCTTCCGCACTTCCCCCATTGACAGCCTGTTGGTCGATGCTGGGGAGATGCCACTCGCTCTGTGCCGCGTGCAGTGCATCACTCCCCTGTACGCGCGAGCCCGGCGCCTCCCTCAGTCGCCAACAGCTCTCACTGCATCCGCAGCTGATCTCGATGGTGCCTATGCCGCCGAGAGACGCCAGTCATACCCTAACCCCTTTGGGTTTAGGGCCAGGAAACTCCTTCGAGAGGTAGATATAGCTCTCGGGCCGGTGGCGCCCATGGTTCTGCCCAGGACGCCACCCTGGAGGGTACCACATTTGGCTATTTGTCGCCAAGCCTCTGCTCCCAAAGCTTGTACTGCGCCGGGAGTATTGCGTTCGACCTTTTTGGAGCACACATCGTGTCACGCTGGTACCGTGCCAGTGTATACGGATGGCTCCAAGTCCCAAGAGGGGGTCGGCTTCCACGCCGTATCCCCTCTGTTTGAAGTCAGCGGGGCTCTACCAGGCGCTGCGTCTGTCTTCACGGCCGAGCTGGTGGCAATACACCACTCGGTACGGGAGATTAAGCGACGTGCCCGGTTCGGAAACCGGATTGTGATCTATAGCGACTCACAAAGCGCCCTGAGTGCTCTCGGGGCATTGGAATCTCCGCCTCCCCTGGTTCGCGAAATCCGTGACGCCACGGTTTCGGCGAGCAAGGCAGATGTCGAGATTATCTTCTGCTGGGTTCCTGGACATGTATGAATTGCGGGGAATAAGCGCGCCGATGAGGGCGCCAAAGAGTCTGCGAGGACTCTGCGACCGGACCAGCGTTTCGCTCTTCCTCACACTGACTACATGGCAGGAATACGGGCAGCTCTTCGGACTGCTTGGCAAAGAAGATGGGAGACGGTCGAGGGGAACTTAACGTTGCGTGCCATTGCGCCGCGACTGTTCCCATGGACCTATCCCCCAATGCTGCGGCGGCTTCAGGTTGCTTTCTGTCGTCTTCGAATCGGACACACTCGTGTGACGCATCGCTACTTGATGGAGCGCTCGCCTGCGCCCTATTGCAACGACTGCGTCGTCCCCCAGACTGTTCGGCACATTCTTGTCGAATGTCCCAGTCTGGGTGATCTTCGCGCACGATACCTGTCCCGGTACAGGGATGGGCGGGGTCGCTACCGCCTGTCCCTTGTACTCGAGACGAGTGCGTGCACCATGACTAGTAGACTTATTGACTTTTTGGCGGAGGCTGGCCTTTTCCCTTTCATTTAACCCAGTTTGTTGTTTTTGTTGTTGTTATTGTTTTTTGTTATTGCTTCTTTATTGTTATTGTTATTTCTTTTTATTTTTTCCTGTTTAATTTTTGAAGTAGCCTAGAACTAGGCTGTTTGTTTACGGCGACTAATGCCTAAGTCGGCAGTCGCCAGATAGCCCCTTAATTAAAAAAAAAAAATCTATCTCAGTCGAGGAGTTTAGGTCGGTAGATGAGGCCGTTAAGTTCTTCTCCGGCAACCTCATCGCCGTGGGCCTGACTACTATTCCTAGGACGTCTGGCCGTTTTGCACGCCGACCACTCCCATGGTGGTCGGCCGAGTGTGAGACGGCCCTCAAACAGAAGCGTTATGCCTACATGCGCTATAAGCGCCGCCCGAACGATTTCACTGTCGCTGAATTTCGTCGGGCTAGGGCTAGGTTCCTGTATATTTCGAAGCACGCCCGCCGCTCTTCTTGGCGGCCCTCCGTCTCTTCACTTAACGGGAAGACCCCTTTATCTGAGGTGTGGAAGCGAGTCAAAAGGATTCGGGGCAAGTTCTCGCAGGACCCCCCTCCCGTTCTCCAGGAGAATGAGACCGCAATCTCGGACCCCGCGTCCGTGGCGGAATCCCTAGCGACCGCGTTTTCCGCATTCTTTAGTCGTGATGCTGCTCCGCCAGCATTCAATGCACGTCGTGATGTCGCGGAAGGCCGCCGGCTGGACTTTACCTCCAGAGGCGGAGAACCCTTCAACGACAAGTTTACTGTGAGTGAGTTGCGTTCCGCTCTCGCTTCGTGCGCGGACACCGCCCATGGTCCGGACGATGTCCCGTACGCCATGCTTCGACACCTGGGTGAGCGAGGCATGGCCTTTCTCTTAGATTTGTTCAACAGGATCTGGGTGGAAGGTCTTCTCCCAGACTCCTGGCGAATCGCTACTGTGCTCGCCTTTCACAAGCCGGGGAGAGATCACTCTACTCCGACCGGTTTCCGCCCAATCTCTCTAACTTCTTGCGTGTGCAAGTTGATGGAGAAATTGGTAAATGTTAGATTAGCCTATTTCCTGGACAGCGGAGGCCATCTGTCTTCTGCACAGTGCGGCTTCCATAAGTTCCACTCCACGTCGGATGCTCTGCTCCGACTGGAAAATGCCGTCTGCGAGGCTTTCCTTCGTAGACAGCACTACGCCACGGTGTTTTTTGAACTGGAGAAGGCCTATGATACCGCATGGCGATACGGTATCATGGACACTCTCCACACGATGAGGGCGAGGGGACGCCTCCCAATGTTTATATCTGAATTTTTGCGAGATCGTCGATTCCGCGTACGGGTGGGGGGAGCCCTCTCCGGCCCAAAGGAGCAGGAAGAGGGTGTCCCGCAGGGAAGTGTCCTCAGTGTCACACTCTTTGCCCTGAGCATCAACGGCATCACCTCGGTGCTGCCGGAAGATGTTCTCGTTACGCTCTACGTGGACGACCTTTCGATCTCTTTTGGCGCGGCCCAGATGCCAACTCTGGAGCGTCGACTCCAACAGGCATTGAACCGAGTCTCTCGCTATGCCGAAGCGCACAGGTTTCGCTTTTCTTTGGCCAAGACTAAGGTGGTGCACTTCTGCCGCCATCCACGGCTTCACCCCGACCCAGATTTGTTTCTTAATGGGGTGCGCCTGGATGTGGTTGAGTCGCACCGTTTCCTTGGTCTTGTATTCGACCGACGCCTCACCTGGGAGGCTCATATTCGCAGCCTTAGGGTCTCTTGTACCCACGCCATGGACATTCTCCATTCCGTGACGTTCAGCGCTTGGGGCGCTGATAGGGCTACCGCTTTACTTTTTTATCGATCCTTTGTTCGCTCGAAGCTCGACTACGGATGCGAGTTTCGTGCATCCGCAGCCGAGCGTTTATTGCGGAAGGTGGATTCGATCCACCACACCGTCCTTCGCCTTGCGACCGGTGCCTTCCGCACTTCCCCCATTGAGAGCCTGTTGTTTGATGCTGGGGAGATGCCACTCGCTCTGCGCCGCGTGCAGTGCATCACTCGCCTGTACGCGCGAGCCCGGCCCCTCCCTCAGTCGCCAACAGCTCTCACTGCATCCGCAGCTGATCTCGATGGTGCCTATGCCACCGAGAGACGCCAGTCATACCCTAACCCCTTTGGGTTTAGGGCCAGGAAACTCCTTCGAGAGGTAGATATAGCTCTCAGGCTGGTGGCGCCCCTGGTTCTGCCCAGGACGCCACCCTGGAGGGTACCACATTTGGCTATTTGTCGAAAGGCCTCTGCTCCCAAAGCTTGTACTGCGCCGGGAGTATTGCGTTCGACCTTTTTGGAGCACACATCTTGTCACGCTGGTACCGTGCCAGTGTATACGGATGGCTCCAAGTCTCAAGAGGGGGTCGGCTTCCACGCCGTATCCCCTCTGTTTGAAGTCGGTGGGGCTCTACCAGGCGCTGTCTTTTGTCCTCACGGCCAAGCTGGTGGCAATACACCACTCGGTACGGGAGATTACGCGACGTGCCCGGTTAGGAGACCGGATTGTGATCTATAGCGACTCACAAAGCGCCCTCAGTGCTCTCGGGGCATTGGAATCTCCGCATCCCCTGGTTCGCGATATCCGTGACTCTACGGTTTTGGCGAGCCGGGCAGATGTCGAGATTATCTTCTGCTGGGTTCCTGGACATGTAGGAATTGCGGGGAATGAGCGCGCCGATGAGGGCGCCAAAGAGTCCGCGAGGACTCTGCGACCGGACCAGCGTTTCGCTCTTCCTCACACCGACTACATGGCAGGAATACGGGCAGCTCTTCGGACTGCTTGGCAAAGAAGATGGGAGACGGTCGAAGGGAACTTAAAGTTGCGTGCCATTGCGCCGCGACTGTTCCCATGGACCTATCTCTGAATGCCGCGGCGGCTTCAGGTTGCTTTCTGTCGTCTCCGAATCGGACACACTCGTGTGACGCATCGCTATCTGATGGAGCGCTTGCCTGCGCCCTATTGCAACGACTGCGTCGTCCCCCAGACTGTTCGGCACATTCTTGTCGAATGTCCCAGTCTGGGTGATCTTCGCGCACGATACCTGTCCCAGTACCGGGATGGGCGGGGTTGCTACCGCCTGTCCCTTGTGCTCGGGACAGATTCGTGCACACTGACTTGTGGACTTGTTGACTTCTTGGGGGAGGCCGGCCTTCTCCCTATTATTTAAGCAAGGTTTGTTTTTTTGTTTTGTTTTTTTGTGTTTTTTTTTTTTTTTTTTGTTTTTTATTGTTTTTTTTCTTTAGTTGCACGCTCCTGCGCCGGGGGGACCTCTTCCCGACGCACCAGCTTGCTTCCTTTCCCCCTTTCGGGGTGTTGTTTTTTTTCTCTTTAATTTTATTCTAAAGTAGCCTAGAACTAGGCCAGTTTTAATACGGCGACTAATGCCCAAGTAGGCAGTCGCCAGATGATCTCTTAAAAAAAAATAAAATAAAAAATCTGCTCTTGGCCCATCTAGGCCAACGAGCACGGTTGTTTCCGCGCCCATTCGGAGCCCTTCTGCGGGCTCTACCCAACCCGGGTGCTCCCCAGGTAAAGCTGGCGGCAAAAAGGGTTCATACCCAGCCCCGGCTAAAAGCAGGGCTCCCCCTCTTCCCCCAGCGTGACCGTTTCCCGCAAGGCGAAACGGCCACGCGCCTCCAACGAGTCGTTAGACTCACAGGAGGCAACACCCATGAAGATGGTCGCTAGGCCATCTTCAGGGGTTCCTAACGCTGTCCCCCGAAAGGAGGACAGCAACAAAGGAGCTTCTGCTCCTTCGCCCACGCCCCGAGGTGGAGCGGGTGGTTCGGAGACGGTGGTTCCTCGAAAAGAGGCCCCCCCACCTCCGAAGCCGCAGCGCCCGCCTAAGGTTTCGAGGCGGAGGGAGGAAAAGACTCGCATGGCGAGCCCAACCTCCCCCAATAAGTCCTCGAAGGCGACAGCGCCTCCAGCGCTTTGTCCGGCCAACAGCTCCCGGGGTTCTGCCCCCGGGAAGCGTACGGCCATTCCCGTGAGGGTCTTCAATTCGAGAAGGGCCCCCGCGTCTCCTCCGAGCTAGGCCTGGAGGGCATATTCCTTCAATGGAATTGCCGTGGACTCCGGGCCAACTGGGAGGAGCTGCGGAGGCTCGCCTCGTCCCGTTCCCCGTTAGCTATTTTTTTGCAGGAGACCATGCTAGGCGCGTGCCCCCTGCCTGCCCTCCCGGGGTATAAGGGTCTTGCGACCCCACCACCGCGGGATGGCCGGGCTGGGGGATGCGCGGTTTACACACGGCATGATGTCTCCGTTCTTCCTTTCTCTTTAGATACTTCCTTTCAGGCAGTGGCTGTGCAGCTGCACCTGGATAGGAGGTATACTATCATTTCTGCGTACATTCCACCGTCAGCTGACTTCGACGCGGGGGACTTTCGCCGCGTCGTGGCACGGTTGCCGAGGCCCTATCTCTTGCTTGGAGATCTCAACGGCAGGCATCCTCTCTGGGGAGATTATTCCATAAATCCCAGGGGACAAGTCCTTGCCGATCTGAACGAAGAGCTTGAGATGGGTGTCCTAAACGTGGATGAGTTTACACATCACTGTCCGAGAACCGCTTCATTTTCTTGCCTTGACCTATCTTTGTGCTCTTCGGATGCACAGCCTGATTTTGATTGGGGGGTGGTCGATGACCTCCATGGTAGTGATCACTTTCCCATTCAAATATCATTTTCAGTGCAACTGCCGCCTGAGAGACCATTTCGGTGGTGCTTAGCGCGGGCGCGGTGGCCTGCATTTCCGGAAATGACTGAATTCTCTATCTCAGTCGAGGAGTTTAGGTCGGTAGATGAGGCCGTTGAGTTCTTCTCCGGCAACCTCATCGCCGTGGGCCTGACTACTATTCCTAGGACGTCTGGCCGTTTTGAACGCCGACCACTCCCATGGTGGTCGGCCGAGTGTGAGACGGCCCTCAAACAGAAGCGTTATGCCTACATGCGCTATAAGCGCCGCCCGAACGATTTCACTGTCGCTGAATTTCGTCGGGCTAGGGCTAGGTTCCGGTATATTTCGAAGCACGCCCGCCGCTCTTCTTGGCGGGCATACGTGTCTTCACTTAACGGGAAGACCCCTTTAGCTGAGGTGTGGAAGCGAGTCAAAAGGATTCGGGGCAAGTTCTCGCAGGACCCCCCCTCCCGTTCTCCAGGAGAATATGACCGCAATCTCGGACCCCGCGTCCGTGGCGGAATCCTTAGCGACCGCTTTCTCCGCATTCTCTAGCCGTGATGCTGCTCCGCCAGCATTCAATGCACGTCGTGATGTCGCAGAAGGCCGCCGGCTGGACTTTACCTCTAGAGGCGGAGAACCCTTCAACGACAAGTTTACTGTGAGTGAGTTGCGTTCCTTTCTCGCTTCGTGCGCGGACACCGCCCATGGTTCGGACGATGTCCCGTACGCCATGCTTCGACACCTGGGTGAGCGAGGCATGGCCTTTCTGTTAGATTTGTTCTACAGGATCTGGGTGGAAGGTCTTCTCCCAGACTCCTGGCGAATCGCTACTGTGCTCGCCTTTCGCAAGCCGGGGAGAGATCACTCTATTCCGACCGGTTTCCGCCAAATCTCTCTAACCTATTGCGTGTGCAAGTTGATGGAGAAATTGGTAAATGTTAGATTAGCCTATTTCCTGGACAGCGGAGGCCATCTGTCTTCTGCACAGTGCGGCTTCCGTAAGTTCCACTCCACGTCGGATGCTCTGTTCCGTCTGGAAAATGCCTTCTGCGAGGCTTTCCTTCGTAGACAGCACTACGCCACGGTGTTTTTTGATCTGGAGAAGGCCTATGATACCGCATGGCGATACGGTATTATGGACACTCTCCACACGATGGGGGCGAGGGGACGCCTCCCGATGTTTATATCTGAATTTTTGCGAGATCGTCGATTCCGCGTACGGGTGGGGGGAGCCCTCTCCGGCCCAAAGGAGCAGGAAGAGGGTGTCCCGCAGGGAAGTGTCCTCAGTGTCACACTCTTTGCCCTGAGCATCAACGGCATCACCTCGGTGCTGCCGGAAGATGTTCTCGCTACGCTCTACGTGGACGACCTTTCGATCTCTTTTGGCGCGGCCCAGATGCCAACTCTGGAGCGTCGACTCCACAGGCATTGAACCGCGTCTCTCGCTATGCCGAAGCGCACAGGTTTCGGTTTTCTTTGGCTAAGACTAAGGTGGTGCACTTCTGCCGCCATCCACGGCTTCACCCCGACACAGATTTGTTTCTTAATGGGGTGCGCCTGGATGTGGTTGAGTCTTGCCTTGACCTATCCTTGTGTTCTTCGGATGCACAGCCTGATTTTGATTGGGGGGTGGTCGATGACCTCCATGGTAGTGATCACTTTCCCATTCAAATATAATTTTCAGGGCAACTGCTGCCTGAGATCCCACCTCGGTGGCGCTTGGTGCGGGCGCGGGATGGGCGGGGTCGCTACCGCCTGTCCCTTGTACTCGGGCTGAGTGCGTGCACTTTGACTGGTGGACTTGTTGACTTTTGGGGGGAGGCTGGCCTTCTCCCTTTAATTTAACCAGGTTTAATTGTTGTTTTTGTTATTGTTTTTGCTTTGTTATTGTTATTTCTTTTTATTGTTGTTTCCTGTTCAATTTTTTTCAAAGTAGCCTAGAACTAGGCTGTTTGTTTACGGCGACTTATGCCTAAGTCGGCAGTCGCTAGATAGCCCCTTAAATAAAAAAAAATAAAAAATCCCCCAGACTGTTCACCACATTCTTGTCGAATGTCGTAGTCTGGGTGATCTTCGCGCATGACACCTTTCCCGGTACCGGGATGGGCGGGGTCGCTACCGCCTGTCCCTTGTACTCGGGAAGAGTGCGTGCACATCGACTGGTGGACTTATTGACTTTTGGGGGCAGGCCGGCCTTCTCCCTATTATTTAAGCAGGATTTGTTTTTTGTTTTGTTTTGTTTTTTGCATTTGTTTTTGTTTTTTTCCTTTAGGTTGCACGCTCCTGCGCTGGGGGAACCTTTCCCCGACGGTGGAGTTTGCTTCCTTTCCCCCCATTTAGGGTGTTGTTTTTTTTCTCTTTAATTTTATTTTAAAGTAGCCTAGAACTAGGCCAGTTTTAATACGGCGACTAATGTCCAATTAGGCAGTTGCCAGATGAGCTCTAAAAAAAAAAAAATAATAATTAAGAAGTTTTGTATAAACAGAGCCAAGGGTCCGCGAACTCTCATGTCGTATAGCTGCTGTAGAATCAAGCGCCGCCAGACTGTCATATGCTTTTTTCTAAATCGAACAAGATTGCGTTGACAAACCTTTTCATAGAGAAAGCAAGCTCAATGTTACGGTCAAGTAGGGTAGGAGGGTCGAGTGTGGAAGGATTTGGGCGAAACCCAATTTGGGATGGAGAGAGAAGCTCCTGTTCGAGCAACTTGCATAGACATGAGGTAAAGGCAATTGGCCGATAATTTGTTGGGTTGGAAGGGTCTTTTCCTGGCTTGAGAAAAGGGAGGAGGATGCTGTGGCGCCATTCTTGGGGAAAAGTTTGGGAGAGGAAAATATTATTAAAAATTGTTAGGAGGCACTGGAGGGCATTTACATGGGCATGTTGGATGAGGGTGTATGATATTAAATCTTCTGAAGGGGTAGAGTTCTTACACAATGAGAGTGCCTCTTGGAGTTCTTTCATCGAGAAGGGTTCATTGTAGCACAGTTTCCTAGAAGGCTTGAACATTAGTGGTTGCAATTCCATTAATGCTTTGTGACGATTGAATTCGGGGAGGAGGGGTCCATGGGAGATTGAGCAGAGACTATTCACAATAAACTGTGCAACGTCCTGATGAGCACTGGTGAGGTTGTCATTGTGACGGAGGATGGGTAATCAGGGTGTCGTGACGATCCGTGGATTTTATGTATTCTTCGCCAAGCCTTGGCTAGAGGGGTGCGGGAAGAAATAAAGGATGTGTATTGGATCCACGAGTGGCGCTTTGCCTGGCGGAAAGTCCGGCGGGCGAGGGCGCATTGTCTTCTGTAGTTGATGTCGTTGATGACTTGTAGGTCTTGTTATAAGACTACGTCTAGTACGACATGTCCTTTGTTGTTGTTTATGGTGTCGTACCAGTACTGGTTACGAGCATTAAAGTCTCCAGTTAAAAGGAATGGTTTTGGGAGTTGAGAGACAAGTGCACTCAGGAGGGCAAAGGTGAATGGCTTGGAGAGTGGGAGGTATATTGAACACACTTAAGAGCGTAGATCGGTGAAGGTGAACAGCGAGGGCATTAAGGTTTGTGCGAAGGGAAATGGTGGTAAACGGTATATCCGTGCGGACCAAGATGAGGTTGCCATAAAATTGGGGATGTAGAAGGCTGACGTGGGTGTAGCGGGCAGGAGAAAAGTAAGAGGGATCTTGGAGCTTCGTTTCACTGAGGCAAGTCATTTCGGGGAGAAACTATTTTAAGAGGGCCTGCAGCGAGCCGTAATTGGCTCGTAGTCCGCGGATATTCCATGTTAGGCAGAAGGTTGATGGCGTTAGAGCGTTTAAAGGGTGAGTTGCACAAAGGTGTGTGAGTATGTTTCAATCGTTTTGGTCCGAGCGTATTCAGAGAGGGGGCGGTACATTATGTGGGTACACCATGAGCGTGGTTAAAGGGTTTGCTGGTGATTGTTGGGTAGTTTCCTTGGTGGTCGTAGAAGAATTTGGAGAAGATGTCGGGTCGTAGGAAGCTATATTAGCAGCTGTACAACCGGGAGGTAGATCATAATATGTAATCAGGGAGTGGCGGTTAGGTAGGACGAGGGGCATAAGGCCGGGTAAAGGGTCGGCTAAGTAATCACACGATTAATCAGGGTCAATAGTTGAGGTGGTTTCTGTAGATTTATTTTGGCATGGTGATATCTATACAGTAAGGATGGTCTGGCGGACCGATTCCATGTAGCTTAGCAAGCGAGAGGTCTATAAGATCTCTCTCGTCGGGTGGAGGTATTTTCCCGGACACACTTTGCGAGGGGCTTTATGAGGTATATGATTTAATGTCGTAAAGCCACGTTTCATCTGAAAGAGCTCATTGCTCCCGGGAAGCGTGGGACATCGTCCTCGAATCGGGTGCGTTTGTCGTTGCAGGGGCTCAGAGAGGAAGAGTCGGAGAGAGAAGGTAGAGAGCGCTTACAGCCTCCACCTCCCTTACGATTAATCCGGGGGGGGGGCTAAAGATTTCACTATCAGGAGTAACATTGGGCAGCGACAATCTGCGATGAAGGGAAGCGGGCAACGGCTCACTCTGAGTCAGGACAGCTTCCAGATTTATCGGGCCCTAAGTAGAAATGGGGGCCTGGGTAGTTGGGCGATCGCCAAGGTCGTCATCGACTGGTATCGCTGAGGGTTCAGTTGCTGGTGACGCAAGGGCAAGTTCACTATTTTATGCATACAGAGGAGAGTGAGGTGATAGAGTTCGGAGTCTTCCCCTTCGAAGTTTCTTCTTGCGATTGGAAGGTGATTAGGATCTTGAAGATAGTTGTACCACATGTACTTCGGGGGACAGTGGCACTCTTCGACGGGGAGAGGTGGGCCGTGCTCCATCAAGACTGGGAGACAACATTGCCTCTTCCATTACTTCGCCTGCTGCGGAGGTGTAGCTTGATGCGTGCGCTGCTTGAAGGAAATGGTAACCGTTGGAGCTAGAGAGGCTGTGATCGGCACGGAGTGCCGATGTACTAGCTTTGGGTTGAGCGACGAGAATGCTAGGAAAACCACTCGTCACAGCGGAAAAGGTGCGTGTTGACAACGTGATGCCTTCTTCACGCATGTCTATTTTCGCTTGACGTCTATATATGCCAGATCGTAGGGAGCGAACGTGGATCTCCTGATGGTAGAGGTAGTGAGGGCACTTCTTGTGCTGGGCATGATGTGGGCCGCCACAGTTGAGGCATTGCGTCTCTTCTGTGCAATTTGGGGCATTGTGTCCCAATTTTCCACATCAAAAGCACGGGTTCTCGGTGCTCTTACACTATTTTGCCGAGTGGGCAAATCTGTTGCAGTTACGGCAGTGGAATGGGGTAGGGTATTCTTCTTGCCCTCGTATGCGTGTTCCTGCAAATTTTATAAACGGTGTTCTCTTTTGCTGTTTTAGGGTTATCTTAGCAACCCTAAATGGAGTGGAGGAACGAGATGTTTTTTGGAAATACTAATCGACTCAACATTGTGGTGTTTGTCTGTAAAAACTTCTTTAATGACGGAAGAGATGAATTCATCTGTAGCATCGGGTCCTGAGAAGAAGTTATCTACCAGGACTGTGCAATTCCTGACATTAAATTCATTTTTGTCACTGGCGGAGATTTTTAGAGAGCCGAGAAATTGTAGGCTGAGCAGGCGTTCGTAAAATGACTCTGTGGTAGCGCGGACTATTACTTCCGCGCGTGAGTAAGCGATTGAGAAGTCAGGGATGGCCTTAAGAAAAATTTCTTTTAAGGCGTGGTATTGTGTAAACCACAGACCTTTTGTTCTTCTAGAACATGTAATGATATACTCGTATAGCAAGACCAAGCAGAGGGGAGCTAGGATGCTATGTAGTTTTGTCGTCGGTTTCCGGCGGAGGTTAGGGTGCTGTTGAGCACGAGAAGGTTGAGTAATATTGCGAGGGGGCGACCTCGAAGTGATTGCTGCTAGGCTTTACGTTTGATGGGCAAGATAGAGGCTGTCGCGTAGGCCTCGAACTCGCCTAGTCCGAAGAATTGCCCATGAGCATATCCGGTGGAGGAGGAGGGGTCGGGGGATGAGTTTTTTTTTAAATACTCATCATTGGGCATGGGGACCCTGTTCTTATTGCGGGATGCAAACGCTAATCACCCTCCGCAGTAGCCCGCACTGCGAGGGGTGAATACGGGGCCACACCTCCCGCCCAGTGGCCAAGGAGCCCATAAGCATAGCGGCTACACCTTGGGCTCGGCGTAAAATTGATAGTTCGTTGGGATAAAGGGGGTTGTCCTCCCCACTCTCAGCCCCGATCCGGGATAGTTGACTGAGGAAGCTGGTCGGCATCCACCCTGTGAAATTAGAGGCCGACCAGAGAAAATTGTGGGAGGTTGTGTGGAAAGTGAGGATATAGGGTAAGAAAGCAGTCTTTCAGAAGGAAGGGAGGCTAAGCTGAGGCCGGACGGAGCGCTGACTCCCGTCAGCAGGGCGGCTAGGATGGCAAATCGCCGCACCCCTTACGGGGTCGGTCCATTTCAACAAAGAATCACTTAACATTTAGTCCTTGAACGACGGGCAGCTGAAACGATGAGCGAGATTCTATACCCTCTCCTTTATTCAAGGCTTCAAATGTGTTGATCAGTTCTCGATCAGCAAATCCAATCCCAAGGAAACGCTACTCTATTCGATTTTTTTATTAATTAAAAATATACACCTGAGTAATTTCTCAAACAAATTATCACAAGGGTGCTTAAGGTACACGAAGAAATGGTACCTCGAACTATATCGCCACTACGAGTGGAACTCAGAGGAACATCTCCAGCAGATATAAATTAAAAACACAAAGCAAGAACTTGTGCAATTAACAATAGCAACAATTATACACAAATGCTTAAAGCGTAATATCATACCCATTTTAACTGGTCCTTAAATGGTTGTAAAAGTACCTAGAGACTGGTACTTTACGGAGATTGAGATTGTAGCGGGTAATAATAACTGTTTGGTTGAGAGACCTGGTCATCGAAAGAATGAAATCGTGGAAGTGAAGTTCCTCCGTTTTCTGTACTTTGTCGTTTAAGAATGGAGTTATAAGAGTATGGTGAGGTTGTGTAAGGAAGGTGATGGGGCCTGGATTATACAGCAGAGATCTTTAAAGGGAGTGGTGGGGGTAGAAGCATAAATAGTGGAAGATTGATAGCCGCTGTCCTCCTGCAGGCATTGAGCCGTTCCTCCACGTTTTTGTTGTAGCAGAGCTATCACTCCTACTACACTATCCACACCCTTGCTAGAAATATAAGATGTAGGAAGAAAAGTAGGAGTTAAAAGCGCAAAGGATAACCCGAGAGAGAACACCAGTTCGCTCGGGGCATTGGGTCCAAGGAGGGCGTTCTGAATTTCATCTTTGCAAGCTAGTTCATCATCTTCGTTTTTCATCCGTTTGGTCCCGCTTCTGCAGGGTTATCTTCGCCACCGACTTCAGTCCTGAGCATCTTCTTCCGTAAGTCTCAGTCCTCCCATATCTTCCACAACAGTCCCACTAAGTTTTCCTGGTGGCCTTCTGCCTTCCACTTGCATATACATAGCTTGCCTCGGGTTTATTGCTCACTTTATATTGTTTGATATAAAACTTTTAATTTCTAATTATTTCCAATTCATAATAAAATTATTTATATAAATTATAAAGGGCAAAGAGGGAGCCATAGGCGATTTATTAGATAGAAACTGGCTAGATAGTAGCGGAAGTGAAGTGACTATGTTGAAGATCGTAATTACGATACTGACACTGTGTTGTAGATAATTCTAGTGAGAATGAATGATCGTTTTTTCTTGGTAAAGATGAGAAACGGTGGAATAACTATACCGGGAGTCGTAACATGTGAACAAGAACTGAACAGGCACGTTAAAGAACAAAAACAAAAACAAAGCAACGCCTTCATTTGAGGCTTGGCTTTGAAACCAGACAGTATGGTTTCAGAACATGTGCAAGAGCGATTAGCCGTGATCGTTCAGCTGCACCAAAGTACAACTCCCGAGATAAAAGATCTGATGGAAATTCTCGTTTTAGCTGGAGTTTTGAGATCCTCTTACCTCAACACATCTATGGAAGGGATGGCAGTGGGATTGAATTTTTTTTCGTGGGATGTCTCAACAAAGGTATCGCATCCAAGATAATCTACGATTCTATGCCAAAAAAAAAACACAAGGAAAGATAGAAACTACCGTTCGTCAATTATTCGAAGAATTTGTGACACTGTTAAAATAGCTACAACATCGGAAGACACGACACAATAAATGAAAAGCTTAAGCATTTGGGGCAAAATAAAAAAAAGGCTTAGGTCAGGACATAAAAAGTAAATCAACAAGATACGGTTTTGAAAGTATTTGCTTACACTAAATCAAAAACATATTACACATATGCGATGGAAGTATATGCAGGTCACTCAGATGAACAACTCGTCTGTAAGGTGGTGAAAAGACTTATTCGCCCACTATCAGGAATGGTGTTCAAACATACACCTGGCTGAAGAATTTCTCACTAACACAAAAATGGTTCGTACAGTGAGTAAAAAACGCGGGGAAAACCACCTGATTGTTCCACAACTAAGCATAAGACTTAAATTCATTCAATATTATGTTTAAATGAAAATTTATGTACATTCTCTATCCTATATCAGTAAAAATATAACTTTATTCTGCTCTCACCAATGCACCGTATCAGCCATTAATTATGCTCACAGGATGCAGGTAAACTTGAAGTAATTACATCAAATAATTCAGCAAAAAAACGCAGTCGGTAGTGGAGATGAAATGTGGTGCGATTCTGTTTCGAGGAAAAGCAAGCGATGGCCCCTGTTTATTTTAAGCACTGATGAAGGTGAGTGGAGTTGATGAAGGAAAGAGTCTACAGGACAATTTGAAGACCGCAGAAATTATTATAGTCCAACTTGAAGACCGCAGAAATTATTCTAGTCCAACTTGAAGACCGCAGAAATTATTATAGTCCAACTTGAAGACCGCAGAAATTATTATAGTGCAACTTCAAAACCGCAGAAATTAGTCTTGTCCAACTTGAAGACTGCAGAAATTATTCTAGGGAAATTTGAAGACCAGAGAAATGGGTCTACAATCCAACATGAAGTAGTGTATTCTTGAAAAAGTTCTTAAGAAAGCTAATGTAGGAACACACGAAATATACCACTTCCGATTTTAGCGAAGTTAATCCACATCGGGTGTGATTAGTCGCCGGATGGAGTATTAATTGGATCGCCTTCACAGCGGCTGCCTTACAATGTAGATACCAGTGTTTCGGATTCCCCTTTAATCAATAGGCCTTCACTGAGAAATAAAGGCGTCTTAAATGAGTCGAGATCTGTGGCAAAATTCCTACCATTTAAAAAACAAAACAAAAAAAAACTCAGTCTAGAATCCAAACTTCACCGAAGATGAAGTTTTATACACACGAACAAACAGAAGATGGGGCAACCCTTGATCCACCAGCAAGGATGAGTTTATTCTCAAGAAATAAAGATGGCGAAAGAACAAATGAAGTTTCTGTTCTGTGCAAAAAAGATCCTGAAGGAAAATATTTTTATTCGCCTTTTCTTTAGCTAACGGATTTGTACACGTTTCTAAATGTTAAATAAGGTTTTATTGCTTCATACATTTGTGATTTGGAAGTAGTTCTAATATGTCCCAAAGCAACTCATTTCTTTATGTATTTTATAGAAACATTCGTGTATTTAATTATTATTTATCTTAATTCTATTAGTTTTGTTAGTGAATATATCACATTTGTTAAAACAGAAAATGGAACCAATAGTTTTTTTTTTATTCACGCCACCATAGTTGGTTACTTTGCCTCAGCCACAACTGGAGGTTAGTTAGTATGCATCGTGTGCGTGTGTGTATGACCAACCTTTTGAATGAGGAAGTTGCTGGACTAAATATTATGGAAGAATTGTGCTAATGGTTTTATGGCGCAATCGGGGTCGCCGGTTAGTATAGATGGGTGGTCATTTTTTCTACTCAAAGAGAGCAACCAAGGACAAAGGTGTCTTCCATACTCCATCTTTCTATTATTTCTGTCGATCCTATGGCACTGATGCATGCCAGCCTCATGGCATGTTTGTAAAGATTATAAAAACAAAACCACAAAGAGACGTAATCCTATGAAGGTACCTTCAAGTAAAAGGGAAACGGAAAAATAGTAAAGGCAACATGGGAGCCTCCAATCTTAGAAGCTAAATGAGAAATATGTGTGTGAGAGAGAGCCGAAGCCACTTTGTAGGGGAGTGGGTGAAGTTGAAGTTCATGTATAAAACATTTTTGCTCAAACACTCTTTGACAAGGGTTAAAAGCAGTCATCAGCCTACCTTGAGAATAATGTTAACACACGAATATTTTTAAGTGTTCATTGAAGTCTACCACCAAGGAACTATATTTCACCCTAGTACTAGGCTACTTTACAATTCACCCAAACCAAAGAGAATAAACAAACAAATCCAAAAACAAACAAAAACGGCAAAAACTAGTACTAGGCTACTTTAAAATTAAACCCAACTTAAACAAAATCAAAAAAGAAACAAAGCAAAAAGAAGGAAACCCGCTCCGGCTTTCGAGGGAGGCACACAAGTAATAACCAACACCGAAAACAGATTCGAATACCACGTTAGCGGTAACAACAGGTTCTTACTGCTCATAGCTTAGAGTTCTGCCAAGCTACAGCCCTATCCACGAACCACGCCGACATGACGGGGTTCTACCACAGATGCGAGTGTGTATCTCTAGATTTTGCCCAAGTTGGAAAAATGTGTTAGACCGCGTCTGGCCCCTGGTGTCAGCGGTTAGCTTTTTGTGTGGGTAGGGCAGGTGGTGTTTACCTTTGAGTGGCAGAACTTATGGGAGACTCGAAAGGGTGACCATTTGGTAATGTGGTAGGAATGATTCTTCTGTTGACAAAAGGGTAGATACAAAGAAACCATGGCTTGCTGTTGTGTAAGTGTAGCGATTATGGGAGTCTGTTTTCACAATATTCTAGCACGGAGAAATGAAACGAAATTCTAATGTTATTTTCAGCCTGAACACAAATGGTAATCATGACACATACTGAGACCAGAGACCTAAACATCCTAAAAGAAGGTTGAGGAAGAAGAAAGTAGCACAAGGAATCATATCTGTTAACAAGATTCTGTGCAATAAGAATGTAAATTTGTTCGGTGGTGTACAAACACTTTTCACATCACAAACTTTAGCAAACGAGATTAATAAACTTTAATCCGACCTGGTCGAAAGGATTAAAGCCTTTGGTATTTTCTTAAATTCGGGTATTTCGAAGGTTACCCACAAACCGCACCTCATTTTTCTAGAACATTTGAAGATAATTCTGTTGCGTTGATTTAGCGAGACCTGATCCACTAAACCCAGACTCTTAAATAAACCTGTTATGTTCGAACCACAGTGTGTGTGATTGGTTCGTAGCGCTCTCGTCTCGACTGATGGGGTACCACACATCATATTCAAGACCTGAAAGATTTGCATCTCTAATCCACCCCCGTCCAGTAGGAATAGAGCGACGTTTACATGACGGTGAATATTTTGAATTTCACAAGATTCCTTCAGGACCCAAATATCTCAAAAGTGACATCATTATTTGGGGTTCGAGCTATCAATGCCCTTGAATTCATAACAAATCCGAACATTTTTATAGATGCGAAGTTCAGTGTTCTTCGTTCCTTAGTCTCTCTTCAAGAAGCGCCTTCATTTGGTCCTGCCAAAAAAAAACCCTAATTAATGTAACGTTACCAAAATTAGTCATGATATACATATTTTTTTCTAAATGTTTCGGACAAAGGTAAGTTAACTATGATATAATTATTTATGTTCTATAAATTTTTGAATAGTACGGGAGAAAGGAACACCAGGAGAAGAAGGACGTCACCAGTTTGAAGGTTAAAAATGAAGCGGATATTTTGGGGAGGTCCCTCAAGTGCCACGAGTGAGGTGAAGGATGGCGTTAATCTCGTATCTGACTCCCAAAGGATACTAGAGTAATATACCGGCTTGGCTGGGCTCACCGAAGGCTTGTGATCGAGAAAGGACTGAGAGGAATCACGTACAAAAATCAGTTTAAATCCGACGAACAAAAACAAGAAAGACAAAAGTGAGGCTCGCGTTACGATTACAGTCGGGGAAAATTTCCCTACAGGTCAGGAAAGTGTGTTACCAGACCAAGACTTAAGAACATAAGAAAAGAAGGACCGTATTTGGTTCTTTACATTCAATCATCTATTTGATTTAACTGTCTACCCGAGTAAATGAATCTCCTTCTCTCTCTGAATCTGTGTTTCGAATTCTCCATTTTCCTTCCCTAAATAGTATTAGGAGGCGTGGCTTCTTTTAGCCTTTGGGCACACAATGCTTTTAGCTCCGCTCATTGGGCTGGACTTCGCTAATCCCATTACCCCGACGGTCATTGGTTCATGGCGCCTCAAAATTGACGCTATATATATATATAAAGTGTGACAAGACTAATTAGGCTACTCATTTAAGAGGTCTTTTCTTTCTCAATGGGGACCCACTGATTACCGTGGGCTTCCATCCACGGCTATCTCGACCGCATGGAAGCCGGGATGAAGGCGAATCCATTCGGCGAATAACCATACCCGATGTGCCTTAATTCCGCTCAATTCGGAAACGCTCTGTCCACTCGGCTAAGCCTTAGGATCATTTATACCTTAAGGTAACAAAGGATGGGGTAGGCTGCATAGAGTCCAACATGGCTGACGAAGGGAGGAATGATTTGCAAACCACATGTGTTGGGGCTGTATGTGACCAGAAAGCATCCCTAGACCGTTCGGGGGCGAGTGACGAAAAAGGCAACTAAACCATGATAGGGGTACTCGATAGCATGGGAATCCGCGCATCCGAAGGTTTTGGTTACTGCGAGCAATTCACAATGGCGGTAATGGGCGGCATGCCGCGACCCCGTACTGTCATGCGGGTTAATCCGCGTCAATGTCACAAAGGAGTGGGTAGTTTCTAGGCACGTTGATGCGCGCCAGCCGCAATGTGAAAACAAACAGTTCTGCGAGGTAGACCAAGCATTTATAGTAGAACCTTTCTTTCCTCAACCTCACTGACCTCAATCTAGGAATTAGCATATGCCAGTACCAAATAATGGAAAATGAGATAGTATAAAAAAACCATTAAGATCAGAATGACACTCATGGCAAACCAGTGGATTAATCCTTGTTCGGGACTAGGGACAGAAAGAACGGTAGTAATGAACTTCTCATCCAACCAACGATGCTAACCCCACCTGACTCAAGAGAGAGCCATCCGTACCAGGTCAAGGGAGTGTGGAGACAAAAATCCGTAGACGGGCGAATCCTGCCCCATGCCCCCCCCCCCCACGTAACACACTCCCCCTCCCCCTCCAATTACTGTTCTGGCCGCACCTGAAATTTGGCGCCGTGCGCAGCGGCGCTCCTCTTGAGGAGAGCGCCGAGGTTGAGGGCCAACTTGCGGAGCTCGGCTTCCGCCATGTCTCCGTACGTCACGAGGCAGCTGAGGAGATCAGAGACCAGGTCGCCGCACCGAACGCCATCCACCCCCGAGAGACTAGTTTCCTGCAGTTGAGAGCTGTCATTAAAGCGGATTTGAGAAGGGGGGGGGTATTATTTTTTTATTAGGGGGCCCATCTGGCGACTGCCTACTTGGGCATAGGTCGCCGTACACAACACAGCTTACTACTAGGCTATATTAAGAAACAAATAACAGAGAACAAATAATATGTAACTAACAAACAACAACGATAAAAAAAACAAGAGGGGAGGGGGGGGGAACCGGGTCTCTCTTGGCGACTGCCTGCAGGGGCATAAGTCACCGTAAATCACTCCAACCTAAAATTTAGACTGTTAAAATACCCGAAAAACAAACAATAACCAACCACAAAAAAAGAGGTAGGATGCCCTGGCGTGGGAGGGAGCTCGCCCACGCCGGGGCCCAACCCTACACCCAAAAGCTATATACAATGGAGGAGGTCGTTAACCTTCTCCAAAAAGTCCACTAAGCCGCAGGTAGGGGTGCACGAACTCGTCCGAGTACGGGACGAGCGATAGCAACCCCGCTTTCCAGGAGGAAGAGGTCTAGTAAATTTGGGGGCCAAGATATTAGGTTGAGGAATAAGTTCTTGCGTTTTTTTTAATGTTGTGTTGATTTAAGTTTTGTTGACGTGATTTGTGCACATATTAAGAAACAATAATAAATAATGAGAGCAAAATTTGCAAAGGTTAGGCTACGTCTCTTAACAGCGTAGACTATTAGGCTTTTGCTTAAGCTACGTCTTGAAGTTGAGTAATAAGTCATTGCGGTTTATTTAAAAGTTGTGTTAATTTAATTTTTGTTCTGTACCCTCAAAATGGAATGTCAAGTTGAAAGAAAGGCGCATTTTCGATACTTGTTATTCATTTTCAATCGAGACGGGAACAATGCAAACGCAGCCAAAGCTCGTCGCAATATTTGTGCTGTGTACGGAGAAAGTGCTTTATCAGAAAGGACAGCTCAATGGTGGTTTTCACGTTTCAAAAACGGTCATTTCAATCTTAATGACGAAGAACGTTCTGGTCGCCCCATTAAGTTGGATGAAGATCGATTGAACGACCTTCTTCATGAAAATCATCGTCAATCGACTAGAGAATTGGCTGTACAATTGGCGTGTGATCAGAAAACTGTAGTGAATCACCTTCATTCGATGGGGAAAATTCAAAAACTGGGTGCATGGGTTCCGCACGCTTTGAGCGAAAGCAACAAACTCCAACGCTCCACGATTGCCGCAGGTTTGCTTGCTCGTCACAAGGCTACTCGTGGATATAAGGACAGACTTCTTCACCGCATCATCACTGGCGACGAAAAGTGGTGCGTTTATGTCAACATGAACCATCGAAAACAATGGCTTAGCCCCAATAAAAAATACTTCCGCGATTAAAGCAAGGACTTCATCCACGAAAGACGATGCTGTGTGTGTGGTGGGATTGTGAAGGCATCATTCTTTATGAGCTCCTTGCGAACAACGAGATTGTCAATTCAAAACTCTACGTTCAACAAATGTATCGACTCTCCGAAGCTATTCGTGAAAAGCGACCTCATCGACGTTATGGAGTCCTTCTGCAACACGACAATGCTCGTCCTCACATTGCCAATATGACAAAAGACGCCATCCAAACGCTTAATTGGGAAATCCTACCGCATCCTCCATATTCGCCAGACTTAGCTCCATCGGATTTCCATATATTCCGATCGCTCTCCAACAATTTGGGCGGCGTTTCGTTCAATACTGATGTAGAATTAAGAACCTGGTTAGACGAATTCTTCGAGTCAAAATCCAGAGATTTTTAGTGCAGAGGCATCGAAAAACTAGTTGCTAGTTGGGAAGAAGTCGTATATAACAACAGAGAATACATTATTGATTAAATTGCATATTGTTATCAATTAAAAATGAAGTTTTTCTTAAATTGTTAATGGTAATGAATAAATTTAATAAAACCGCAAGAACCTATTCCTCAACCCGATAGAAAGTCTTTGGAAAATACCTTTAGCGTCTTCAAACGCGTGTCATAAGCGACTAAAAGTGTGTGAGGCGTGTTAATGGGTGTTGAAAAAGATACTAAACCCGGATAGGGGTCGCAGGTCGTAAAGCAGTATTCCCTAAATCTCGTCTCTCACAACCGCATCAGCCTATTGGCATTGATGGGCGTATACCCCATATTTTGGGAAATAGTATGGAAAGTGAAGTTCTCGGATCATCGCCCCCCTCCCCCCCCCGTAGTGTAAATAGAGGTTAATCTCGAACCAACTCTGTAAGAATAATCCTATGATTGTGTTAAAAGGACCTTGGTTCCTGTCGGGGGGGTCACCTCCTTTTATTTTCAAGATCTACATAAACTCCATCTCGCTAAAAAAAATCTACATAAGCTTCCTCTAACTCTACTCTTTTACAACCTTCTAAACCTTTCCTGTGGAAGTCAATCTTGAATTGCCGCAGCCGTCAACAAGGGAGGAAGACCCTCGCACCGAGTGACGCTGTTCACACAATTTTGCGGGGACAAGGACGAAAAATTAATGCTTTTTTTTTCTTCAAATTAGCATTTTTTTAAAGCCGAAATTAAAAATTATTATCCCTTTTACCAACAGGCACCACTCAAACGATAGTTTCTTCTGCATGGTGAACCCTTCCAAACGTCGAGCAGGCAAAAATGGACCTGTTGTCATCTATTGAATAAGTGCCACACAGTTCTGAGCTCCCCGTACCCACTCCTCAAAAAGAAAGCAGCAGTTTTAAGAAAGGAAAAGCAATTCAGAAGAGGATGAAGTCATTGATCCAGATTACAGAGCTGGAACTGAGGAGAGAAACCCATACTACCGCAACCAAAAATATCTCAACGACCTTGTAGGAGATCTTGGTCTCACAAAGTCCAATGCCGAGCTTTTAACTTCGAGACTCAAGCTGTGGGATTCGTTAGATGACAGTGTGCAAATATCAAATCAGAGAAAGCGTCACCAGTGTTTTTCAAGCTTTTTTACACGTCAAGATGAGCTTTGCTTTTGCCACAATGTGACCGGTCTGTTTGAGGCAACGGAATCGCCTGTAACCCCAACGAGTGGCGCCTCTTCATTGATAGTTCGTCCAGGAGCCTCAAAGCAGTGCTGGTTCATAATGGGATTTTTTTTTTTTTTTTTTTTTTTTTTTTTTTTTTAAGAGCTCATCTGGCGACTACCTACTTGGGCATTAGTCGCCGTATTAAAACTGGCCTAGTTCTAGGCTACTTTAAAATAAAATTAAAGAGAGAAAAAAAAAAACAACTCCCCAAAAGGGAGAAAGGAAGCAAGCTGGTGCGTCGGGGAGAGGTCCCCCATGCGCAGGAGCGTGCAACTAAAGGAAAAAAAACAAACAAAAAACAAATGCAAAAAAAAACAACAAAACAAAACAAAAAAACAAACAAACCTTGCTTAAATAATAGGGAGAAGGCCGGCCTCCCCAAGAAGTCAACAAGTCCACAAGTCAATGTGCACGAATCTGTCCCGAGCACAAGGGACAGGCGGTAGCGACCCCGCCCATCCCGGTACTGAGACAGGTATCGTGCGCGAAGATCACCCAGACTGGGACATTCGACAAGAATGTGCCGAACAGTCTGGGGGACGACGCAGTCGTTGCAATAGGGCGCAGGCGAGCGCTCCATCAGATAGCGATGCGTCACACGAGTGTGTCCGATTCGGAGACGACAAAAAGCAACCTGAAGCCGCCGCGGCATTGGGGGATAGGTCCATGGGAACAGTCGCGGCGCAATGGCACGCAACTTTAAGTTCCCTTCGACCGTCTCCCATCTTCTTTGCCAAGCAGTCCGAAGAGCTGCCCGTATTCCTGCCATGTAGTCGGTGTGAGGAAGAGCGAAATGCTGGTCCGGTCGCAGAGTCCTCGCGGACTCTTTGGCGCCCTCATCGGCGCGCTCATTCCCCGCAATTCCTACATGTCCAGGAACCCAGCAGAAGATAATCTCGACATCTGCCCGGCTCGCCAAAACCGTGGCGTCACGGATATCGCGAACCAGGGGATGCGGAGATTCCAATGCCCCGAGAGCACTCAGGGCGCTTTGTGAGTCGCTATAGATCACAATCCGGTCTCCGAACCGGGCACGTCGCGTAATCTCCCGTACCGAGTGGTGTATTGCCACCAGCTCGGCCGTGAAGACAGACGCAGCGCCTGGTAGAGCACCGCTGACTTCAAACAGAGGGGATACGGCGTGGAAGCCGACCCCCTCTTGGGACTTGGAGCCATCCGTATACACTGGCACGGTACCAGCGTGACACGATGTGTGCTCCAAAAAGGTCGAACGCAATACTCTCGGCGCAGTACAAGCTTTGGGAGCAGAGGCATGGCGACAAATAGCCAAATGTGGTACCGTCCAGGGTGGCGTCCTGGGCAGAACCAGGGACGCCACCGGCCCGAGAGCTATATCTACCTCTCGAAGGAGTTTCCTGGCCCTAAACCCAAAGGGCTTAGGGTATGACTGGCGTCTCTCGGCGGCATAGGCACCATCGAGATCAGATGCGGATGCAGTGAGAGCTGTTGGCGACTGAGGGAGGCGCCGGGCTCGCGCGTACAGGCGAGTGATGCACTGCACGCGGCGCAGAGCGAGTGGCATCTCCCAGGCATCGACCAACAGGCTCTCAATGGGGGAAGTGCGGAAGGCACCGGTCGCATGGCGAAGGCCGGTGTGGTGGATCGAATCCACCTTCCGCAATAAACGCTCGGCTGCGGATGCATAAAACTCGCATCCGTAGTCGAGCTTCGAGCGAACAAAGGATCGATAAAAAAGTAAGGCGGTAGCCCTATCAGCGCCCCAAGCGCTGAACGTCACGGAATGGAGAATGTCCATGGCGTGGGTACAAGAGACCCTAAGGCTGCGAATATGAGCCTCCCAGGTGAGGCGTCGGTCGAATACAAGACCAAGGAAACGGTGCGACTCAACCACATCCAGGCGCACCCCATTAAGAAACAAATCTGGGTCGGGGTGAAGCCGTGGATGGCGGCAGAAGTGCACCACCTTAGTCTTGGCCAAAGAAAAGCGAAACCTGTGCGCTTCGGCATAGCGAGAGACGCGGTTCAATGCCTGTTGGAGTCGACGCTCCAGAGTTGGCATCTGGGCCGCGCCAAAAGAGATCGAAAGGTCGTCCACGTAGAGCGTAGCGAGAACATCTTCCGGCAGCACCGAGGTGATGCCGTTGATGCTCAGGGCAAAGAGTGTGACACTGAGGACACTTCCCTGCGGGACACCCTCTTCCTGCTCCTTTGGGCCGGAGAGGGCTCCCCCCACCCGTACGCGGAATCGACGATCTCGCAAAAATTCAGATATAAAAATTGGGAGGCGTCCCTTCGCCCCCATCGTGTGGAGAGTCTCCATGATACCGTATCGCCATGCGGTATCATAGGCCTTCTCCAGATCAAAAAACACCGTGGCGTAGTGCTGTCTACGAAGGAAAGCCTCGCAGACGGCATTTTCCAGTCGGAGCAGAGCATCCGACGTGGAGTGGAACTTACGGAAGCCGCACTGTGCAGAAGACAGATGGCCTCCGCTGTCCAGGAAATAGGCTAATCTAACATTTACCAATTTCTCCATCAACTTGCACACGCAAGAGGTTAGAGAGATTGGGCGGAAACCGGTCGGAGTAGAGTGATCTCTCCCCGGCTTGCGAAAGGCGAGCACAGTAGCGATTCGCCAGGAGTCTGGGAGAAGACCCTCCACCCAGATCCTGTTGAACAAATCTAACAGAAAGGCCATGCCTCACTCACCCAGGTGTCGAAGCATGGCGTACGGGACATCGTCCGGACCATGGGCGGTGTCCGCGCACGAAGCGAGAGCGGAACGCAACTCACTCACAGTAAACTTGTCGTTGAAGGGTTCTCCGCCTCTGGAGGTAAAGTCCAGCCGGCGGCCTTCCGCGACATCACGACGTGCATTGAATGCTGGCGGAGCAGCATCACGGCTAGAGAATGCGGAAAAAGCGGTCGCTAAGGATTCCGCCACGGACGCGGGGTCCGAGATTGCGGTCCCATTCTCCTGGAGAACGGGAGGGGGGTCCTGCGAGAACTTGCCCCGAATCCTTTTGACTCGCTTCCACACCTCAGCTAAAGGGGTCTTCCCGTTAAGTGAAGACACGTATGCCCGCCAAGAAGAGCGGCGGGCGTGCTTCGAAATATACCGGAACCTAGCCCTAGCCCGACGAAATTCAGCGACAGTGAAATCGTTCGGGCGGCGCTTATAGCGCATGTAGGCATAACGCTTCTGTTTGAGGGCCGTCTCACACTCGGCCGACCACCATGGGAGTGGTCGGCGTGCAAAACGGCCAGACGTCCTAGGAATAGTAGTCAGGCCCACGGCGATGAGGTTGCCGGAGAAGAACTCAACGGCCTCATCTACCGACCTAAACACCTCGACTGAGATAGAGAATTCAGTCATTTCCTGAAATGCAGGCCACCGCGCCCGCGCCAAGCACCACCGAGGTGGTCTCTCAGGCGGCAGTTGCCCTGAAAATGATATTTGAATGGGAAAGTGATCACTACCATGGAGGTCATCGACCACCCCCCAATCAAAATCAGGCTGTGCATCCGAAGAGCACAAAGATAGGTCAAGGCAAGAAAATGAAGCGGTTCTCGGACAGTGATGCGTAAACTCATCCACATTTAGGACACCCATCTCAAGCTCTTCGATCAGATCGGCAAGGACTTGTCCCCTGGGATTTATGGAGTAATCTCCCCAGAGAGGATGCCTGCCGTTCAGATCTCCAAGCAAGAGATAGGGCCTCGGCAACCGTGCCACGACGCGGCGGAAGTCCCCCGCGTCGAAGTCAGCTGACGGTGGAATGTACGCAGAAATCAGAGTATACCTCCTATCCAGATGCAGCTGAAAGCCACTGCCTGAAAGGAGGTATCTAAAGAGAAAGGAAGAACGGAGACATCATGCCGGGTGTAAACCGCGCATCCCCCAGCCCGGCCATCCCGCGGTGGTGGGGTCGCAAGACCCTTATACCCCGGGAGGGCAGGCAGGGGGCACGCGCCTAGCATGGTCTCCTGCAAAAAAATAGCTAACGGGGAACGGGACGAGGCGAGCCTCCGCAGCTCCTCCCAGTTGGCCCGGAGTCCACGGCAATTCCATTGAAGGAATATGCCCTCCAGGCCTAGCTCGGAGGAGACGAGGGGGCCCTCCTCGAATTGAAGACCCTCACGGGAATGGCCGTACGCTTCCTGGGGGCAGAACCCCGGGCGCTGTTGGCCGGACAAAGCGCTGGAGGCGCTGTCGCCTTCGAGGACTTATTGGGGGAGGTTGGGCTCGCCATGCGAGTCTTTTCCTCCCTCCGCCTTGAAACCTTAGGCGGGCGCTGCGGCTTCGGAGGCGGGGGGGCCTCTTTTCGAGGAACCACCGTCTCCGAGCCACTCGCTCCACCTCGGGGCGTGGGCGAAGGAGCCGAAGCTCCTTTGTTGCTGTCCTCCTTTCGGGGAACAGCTTTAGGAACCCCTGAAGATGGCCTAGCGACCATCTTCACGGGTGTTGCCTCCTGTGAGTCTAACGACTCGGTGGAGGCGCGTGGCCGTTTCGCCTTGCGGGAAACGGTCACGCTGGGGGAAGAGGGGGGAGCCCTGGTTTTAGCCGGGGCTGGGTATGAACCCTTTTTGCCGCCAGCTTTACCAGGGGAGCGTCCGGGTTGGGTAGAGCCCGCAGAAGGGCTCCGAATGGGCGCGGAAACAACCGTGCTCGTTGGCCTGGATGGGCCAGGAGCAGAGGGTGCCTATCGAACTACTGAGGCATATCACGTCCCAGGCAGAGCTGGGCGCGCCAGGACCAAGTCCTTAGCCTCGCGGAATGAGAGTCTATCCTGGGCCTGAACGGCCAGGATTTCTTTCTCCAGGAGATATGCACCACATTGCTTCGAAGAAGCAGGGTGCGGCTCTCCGCAATTGACACACTTGGCCACACACGATTTGGACTTATCGTGTGCGACCTTGGAGCAATTTACACAGACTTCGGGTGACCCCGACTTTGCACGTCTACATGAGCGATTCGTATGGCCGAAGCGGTGACAGTAATAGCACCGCCGCGGCAGTGGCACGAATGCCTTCACGCGGTAGCGGTACCAACCGGCACGCACCGACTCAGGGAGCTTGTCACAGTCGAACGTGACGAAGAGTGTAGGGGTGGGTCTCGAAGCCCCTCCCTGTTTTCTCATCACACGTTCGACCTTGACCGCCCCATGGTCGGCCAGCTCTAGGGTGATGTCCTCAATGGAGTAGTCAACGAGTTCCCTCGCATAAACTACTCCTTTTACAAAGTTCCTGGTAGAGTGCGGCGTCACACTCACCGGGGTGCCATGAAGTGTCCGAAGAGCACTTATCTTGGCCGCCTCGGCGGGATTCGCCGCATTCGCCAGAAGGCTGCCGTCCGAGAAACGGGTCACCTTCGGCTCTCTACCAATTGCACTAGCTAATCCTCTCCTCTGATGGATCATGTTGCCCTTGGACAACATGGTGCCATCAGTGGAGCGAATAACGAGGAAACGTTTGAAGCCAGCGGGCTCGAAAACGCCAGGTAACCTCTGAATGAGGGGCCCCGATGTCATCGAGGCTCCGCCCTGTGCACTTTTGGTGTTAGTCTTGGTCAGGGGCTCCGAACACGAGGGGGTAGAGGGGCCGGATGTGCCGATCTTGGCTTGGTCGCCTACCAAAGTGGCAGCAGACCCATCCGTCCCCGCAGCCCCCTCGGATGGAGAGGAGCCCCGAGTCTTTTTCGTCTTTTTAGTCTTCTTTGTCTTTTTCTTTTTTGGAGAGGAGGGCTGGGAATGAACCCGCTTTTCACCTCCGCCGGCAGAAGCCCCCAGGTCAGATGGACCGGCCTCAGCCAGGTCCATCTCCGAAATGGAGAAGGTCCTGGTTGTCGTAGGGGCACCTGTGGGAGGAAATCCCTCCCCTCCTTTTACTGCCTCGGAGCCCTCAGCCATTTGAGGAGGACCTTGCATAGGGGCGGATTCGTGTTCGGTGCTTGGCGCCGAGCCCGAATTCCCCCCCATGGAAGGCCCTACCGTCTGAGGCTGGGTCTCCTCAAGGACCATGTTTATCACAGGAGGGGCCTCCAGTTGGCCATCCCCTCCCAGGACATCGCAGGTCCCCTTGGCAGTGTCGCCAGTCTTGTGTGGGGAGGTACAGGCCTTGACCCCAGCAAGGTTTAAAATTCTTGCCAGCAGGTCTTTTGAGGGAAGCGACCGAAGGGGCCTGGCTTCCCTCTCCCCCTTAAGGGGGTTTGCCCTACCGAGCCGCTTGCACGAGGGGCGGTCGGCAATGGGCTGCCTGCTGGCTTTCTTGGCAGTCCCCTTAGAAAGCAAAGGAGGGACTGCCGCTGGAGATAGGGAAGTGCCCGAAAGCACCTCCAGAGAAGGGGGTGAGGGGGAGTCCCCTACACCCGTAGGCGTAGGAGAGGAGTAAGCCTCCTCTCCGGTTAAAGAATTATGGAGGGTCCCTTGCGCAAGCACAAGGGGGGGGGACCTCCATTTTCTCGGTGGAGCTGCCCGAGGGCGGCTCCGTTGATTTTCTTGGGGAAGTTGGGGGTTGGGTTTTTTGGGTTTTTTTGTCATACATGGGCATGGTGACCCTCCTTTTAATACGGGACGCAATAGCTCATCACCTCTCGCAGTTGCCCGCACTGCGAGAGGTGCTTACAAGCCCGGCAGAGCCAGGCGCCGCCATTCGGGACCACCCCTCCCGCCTGGTGGCCTGGCAGTCCATCGGCATGGCGGCTCCACCTTGGACACGGCGTAAAATTGATAGAATGTGAAGAGGAGAGGAAAGGGGATGTGAGGAAGGTATGGGTGGGGATGAAGCAGGTTGTTAAAAAAAACCCATCCCGAACCGGAGCTGAGGGGTTAGGGAACAATGTTCCCTCTCCCCCCAGCCCCGCTCCGGGGTGGTTGGCTAGAGAAGAAGGTCAGCATCTAACCTGTGAAATTAGAGGCTGACCAGAGAAAGTTGTGGGAGAGGTTGTATGAAAAGCAACGAGGTAGGGGAGAAATCGGGATATCTGAAGGAAGGAAGAGAGGCTAAGCTGGGGCCGGACGGAGTGCTGAGTCCCGTCAGCACGGCGGCTAGGATGGCAAATCGCCGCGCCCCTTACGGGGTGCTTCATAATGGGAACATGTATCCATCTCTTCCCCTTGCTCACTCGGTCCAGCTCAAAGAGGAATACAGCAGTGTCAAGATCTTGGTGAATGCATTGAAATATGAAGAGTACGGTTGGGAGCTTATCAGAGACTTCAAAATGGTTCCCTTCTTGGTGGGTCTCCAAGGCGGCTTAACCAAGTTTCCTTGTTATCTTAGCCTTTGGGACAGCAGCGACACCGTGGCACACTACCTTCAGAGGGATTGTCCACAATGAACCGAGTTCAGTGTGGGGAGAAACAACGTAAAATGAGAGCCTTTGTTTGACTCCCAAAAAGCACTGTTTCCTCCTCTGTACTTAAAATTGGGCCTTATGAAACAATTCGTCAGAGCTCTAGATAAGGACTCTGCAGCTTTCGAGTATCTCCAAGATTTCTTTCCTATCTGCGGCAGAGGTGGAAGCCAGGGTCTTCGTCGGTCCACAAATAAAAAAGCTCATGGAGTGCAAGGATTTCCCCGAGAAGCTCACTAGGATGGAAAAAGCAGCGTGGGACAGCATTATCGCACTGGTTCTGGGTTTCCTAGGTAATCACAAAGCCGAAAACTATGTAGAGCTTGTTGAGAACTTGTTGAGAAACTACGGCAAGATGGGTTGCAGGATGTCCCTGAAAGTCCATATTCTTGAGGCTCATTTTGATAAATTTAAGAACATTGGGCCGTGCTGCGAGGAGCATGGCGAGCACTTTCACCAAGATCTAATGGACTTTGAACGCCCCTATCAAGGATCGTATAATGAGAATCTGATGGGTAACTATATTTGGAGGGCTGATTCGTAAAAGTAATAAGCAAAGTTTGAAATAAATAAGTTTTTTCATGTATTCTAGACACAAGCAAATAGAAAATAACAGTTGCTACCCAAAGACAAAAATCGTGTTACACAGTGTAATACTTAAATAATAATAACATATTAATAATAATAAAAGAGTAAAGTAGTTCTGAGTGGGGCCGAGGGAAAAGCGCACCAACAACTTTCCCAGTCGCGTCATTGAGTTCAAACCTACCCAGTGAGAGAGCCTCCCTAATTTGCTCTCAGGCGGGGAGGATGTGCACTGTGCAGCTCATCCAGGTACCGAGTGTAACAGGCAACACAGGATACCCACTGCGGGGTGACCCCTGAGATTGATGTCGCCCCCCCCCCCCCCCAGAGAGATGGTGCCTACCGATAAAATGCCCGGACACAAGAAAGGGCCTCGGAAACAGTGCCACGACACGGCGGAAGTCCCCGGCGTCGAAATAACAGTATACCTCCTGCCCAGGTGTAGCTGGACTGCCACTGCCTGAAAGGAGGTATTTAAAGCGAATGAAAGAACGGAGACGTCATCCTCCTGCCCCACCTCCATCCCGTAGGGGTGGTGCCGCAAAACTCTAGGGTGGACAAGGGGGAGGCCTGATGTGCCGCTCTTGGCCTGCCTCCTTGCCGAAACGCCAGCAGACCGGTAAGTCCCCTGAGCCACAGCGGAGCAAGACTAATCCTTAGTCTTCTTCCTTTTTCTTTTTGGAGAGGAGGGGGGGGGGAAAGGGTAGCTCGCTTCAAACCACCCCTGAAAGGGGTCAAGAGGTCGGACAAACGAGCCCCTTCTCCAAAATTGAGACCTTGGATGACAAGGGGCACCAAGCGGGAGAGGTCCCGAAGGCCCATGCCGCCTGAGGAGGACTTTACACAGGGGCGGACTAAGGTTCGCCCCCAAGCAAGACTATCATCCTGGGGAGGGGGGGCACCTCCGAGGTCATCTCTACCTCAGGAGTGGCTTCCAAGTGCCCATCCGCCCCCAAGGTGTCGAATATCCCACGGGGGACTCATAGGGCTGAAGGGCCGTCAAAAAGTCAGTGGGGGTGTCATGCCGAACTCCAATGGGAAGATTGTGAGAGCGGGCATGGCGGCTCCCAACAAGTCGCGATTACTCTTACCCCACAAAGCAGATTTAGGTGGTTCACCTGCCCCTGTTGTGGGCGCGGGGGACGGGAACCGACACCGCGCGTCCTTTGCCTGACGGGGTGTTATTGGCGAGCCCCTGAGAAAGCAAAGGGGGACTCGCCACAAATGGAAAATCAGCCGGAGGCAACTCTACAAAAGGATGTAAGGGGGGAGGACATCAGGGAGGTAGAGCAGCCTGAGATCGGCTCCGAAGAGGGTTCGAGTGGTGGTGTCGCTTTTTCAGTCATCCGCTTCAATAGTCCGAATTGAAGATTTGAGAAGCTGCCAACACACGAAATTTCCAGAGTTTGGAACCAATAAAAAAAAAAGTGAAAAAATATCGGGTTGGCCATATCCCACGTCCAACCTCTCCATATCTCGGGGTTTCGAACTTTTCAGGTCTCTACCCAGGGTGCGTTCGCCCCTCTATAGCGACGCACACTGACCCTAAGTCACCCAGTGGACCTGTCTATCTCAAAGGGCCGAAGCTCCGAACTGATCAGCGCCCGAGATGCAGCGCGACAAGGCGGATTTCTTTATTGGGTCGAATAAATCGTCGACAGCAGAAAGGGTCAAATTCTCCAGATCTGTTGCGGCAGAACCAGAGACGGGAAACGAGACTTTTCGAGAGTCTGGCACCCAAGGCAGCAAAAGCACGCCGGCCATGAGGCTGGGGGGATAGTCGTTGAAAAAAGGTAGCGCTGAAAGGGAGCGAGAAGAAAGCGCACCAACTTACCCATGACCCGTCAGAGTTCAAGTAAACCTAGTGACAGGCCTTCCCTAATTTGCGCTCAGGTTTGGAGGACGTGCAGCACCTCTAGGTGCCATGTGTAACATATCTACACTGGGTACCGCTGTGCGTGGTACCCAATTCGAGGACGACAGAAAGCGACCAGAAGTGCCGAGGCGTTAGGGGTGTAGGTCTACTGGAACCGTCGCGCCGCGCGATGCACAATTTTAGATTCCCCTTGGCCGTCTCCCATCTTCTTTGCCAGGCAGCCTGAAGAGCTGACTCTTTGGTGCACTCATTTTAAGCAATTGTCACTGTAAACAGCGCAGGGAAAGCGGCATCAGCCAGGATAAACCAGGAGGTTCTCAATAGTGGAGGTGGGAAGGCACCGGTCGGCAAACTGAGACAGGTAGTCTAGTTTTGAACGAAAAGCAAGGCGGTATCCACCACCACCCGCATTGACCAGAGTTATGCCACATCGGACTTAATTGCGGGATGGGAGTCCCAAATCGGGTCACTGCTTGAGCGAATGTGCCTCAGTAGCATCTCGTTCAACGGAATGTCCCCAATCATAGTAGTAGTAATAATAATAGGTTTTATATGGCCCCCGAGGGTGCCAGTCCATCGAATAGGAAAATGCCTGACAAAAGAGGTGGGTTTTCAGAGCCCGATTGAAAGCGGCAAGCCAGGAGGTGGAGCCTATGAAAGGAGGCAGACCATTCCACAGCTTAGTAGCAACTACAGAGAAAGCAAGATCACCCATGCAACCGAGATAAATGAGAAGAACCGAATGCAGGAGGACACTTCCTGGGCGAAGGGCTCTTTGTTGACTAGACACAGCCAGTGTGGAGGACAGGTAATGAGGAGTTGCGGAGTTTAGGATTTTAAATGCGAGGAAATTAAAAGTAATTTGAAATATTAATAGGCAGCCAGTGCAGTTCACGTAGTCTCAATCTCACTTGCCAAGGTAGAGCAGAATGAAGTCTCTCTTACCTTAATTAGAACCAAGACGGTGAAGAGAATCTCGGTGCAAATAGTCTCCGCTTCCGTCTTCAGGTTGGAGGCACCTCCATAGAGTGTATCATTGCCATCCACTAAAAACATTTTACCATATCAAAAAACATTGCCCATTTAAGAATCTCATTATTACCACAGGGTTCCTCCAATAACAAATGACCTACAATGAAAGGCACTGTCACAACTGCCTCAAAACAGGGGAATCATACGGGAAGGGGAGGCAATTTCGACTCCCGTGGGAATACGTTTTCAGTTTAGAAATTCACATACTTTGTACACGGTTTAGAAGTTTCTACCTGTTCTCACTTCGTTCTTTCCATATTAACAACCCACCTGCCCTTATCAAATTCTTGGGTCTGGAAAAATTGTAAGGGAAAATTTTTGCAGGTTTGGGAGAAGAAATAAAAAATTATAAGTGAAATCATTATTACAATTAGGATCTTCACTAACTCTATAATTTAAGAAGGGGATTTTTTTGAGTATTTGAATAATAATTTCATCTTAGTTTGGTTATGACTTATGTTTTTTATCAGTTATTTCTAATAATTTCTTTTATATCAAAAAACAAAATGGTGAAGTTCAGAAATAAATAAGTATCAAAATTTTGTGAATTTTTTAAACCCAAAGAATTACAAATGGTAAAGTTCAGAAAATTTATTTTTATATATCTTCTATAACTCAATATTTTAACAACGTGAGTTTTTGAAAGGGGGGAAATTTAGTTTAGAGTTCCTTTTTAAAATTATTATAATTGAAAAGTTCAGAAAATTTATAAAATTTAACCATGGCTGCTTTTTTTTAGATTTTAAATTTTAATCTTAGTCGCGAAGCGCAAACTCCTGGCGAAACCATTGCTTGGTATTATTATTATTATTATATAGACCAAGCAAAGAGCCACACTGAAAACTGTGGAAATTATACCATACCAAGAGGTGTCAGTGCAGGTTAATAGTGGGGTGCCCAGGCACTCATTCATTTCAAATTGATGAAAAAGTTTCGTTTTCAGTACCAATTTTAAATTAAGGGTCTAGAGAAAATTTTGCGTTAAGTGTCAAGCAGTCAGATAAAAAAAATCAAAATGGTCGCCAAAATCCAAGATGGCTGCCAATTTCCAGCTTTTTTCGAATTACGCCTAATAACTTTTGTGCTATTGAACCTAGAATGGTGATTTTGGTCTCTATACCTAGGTTTGCATGTAACAGTAATTGAATAAAAATAAAATAAACATAATTGGAGCATATCTTCTCTTATATTTAGTCCTACTTGCAAGTAAATGCTTACACAATTGCTTGAAAAAAACTCCTTGAACAATACATTCAATAAAAAAAATGGTTAACAAATTAACCAAGAACCCTATATACATACTTCTCGCGTGTACACTTGCACTGACGTGTGCAATTGAAATATGTCTTCACGCATTTGCACAGAGAGCAGGTAATTGGGCAAGTGCACTTCCCATCCAGGTGGAACACATCCTTGGCGGGGGGCAGCATGGTCCAAATGGGAAGCAACTCGCCGTCCTCTTCCTTCCACGCATGGTTAGCTAGGTTGTTGACAGGCATCATGGACATGTGGCTGTTGCCAACATGCTCGCTTGGAAGACTCCTTTTGAGATGTTGATAAAGCATCACCAGTTGGGGGAATTCTCTCCACGTCCCTAGTCTTCTGTGAGAACAACCTCATTCGGACGAGGTCAACATCATTGTCCTCGTTTGATCCATTTGAGTACAGCCTACAAGCAAAGTTTGTTGCCACTTCTTTCAACCCTGACGATGTTTGGAATGGAGTGTCGACAATAGTTGCAAATTGCTCCATAAGGGATGGCACTTCGTGCATCAACGTGCAGCAGGATCGCTTACCCTTGAACTTGAAGGAAGAAGTACTGTCTGATCCAGTGAATGCATGGAAAAGGACCATGGCTTTGCACGTTGTCGTGCCCAGGTTTGTGGCGATAGTGCTCAGGAAGATCATTTTGGTGGTCTTTCCCGCTTTGAAGGAGATCCAGATTTCTGCGGCTGGATTCAGAGCCTTGATGTGATGCAAATTACTCAGAAGGATTACAACAACATCTGTGTCTCCAGTATACACCATCCCAAGTGACGAAAATTGGAGGGTGTGGAGATGTACTAAGGCACGCGTATCAGCGTCCTCATGGTTGCATTGATCCATTAGTGGACTGTTTCCAACATGGCGGACTTGATCACCTGCAGTGATGTAGAAATTCTTGTCATCTGGGAAATGTTCTTCTGTTATCTTTTTTGACAAGAATGAAAACAGTTCCTTATGTTATCAACGTTCACCAGAAAATTCTGCTAATTTCTTGGGATTTTGGCAGTACCAGATATGCGTTGTCGGATTCCTGTTTCTCGTTTTGCCCTTGTGCCTCCTTTGATCGTCAGTACACGATACTGGTCCCACACAATATCTACTCTTGTCGATCGCTTCAAGTCGTGGCGAACTCTTGGGCAGAATACCTTGTCGAAATATGAATCAAAGGTCTTGCCTTAGACAGTTGTACCAGGAAGTGAGCATATAAGCACTCAACCGTCAATAATAATGAAGTCGTAAACATTTGGCCTAACCATCTCCTAGTGGGCAGAAATGACGCTACTTGTACTGGCTTCCATGGTATATACGAGGGGCGGTCAATAAGTTTTGCAATTCGGATATAAGGAAACGAGATATGAGGAAAAGTGTTTTATTATTTTTCAATATAACTACCCTCAACTTCAATGCACTTGCGCCACTTGTCCCTGAGGCTTCGAATTCCCGACAACCAGAAATCTCCCGACTGCTGTTCAATCCACTCCTGGACGGCGAGCTGGACATCTTCATAGTTCCTAAACCGGCGTCCACGAAGTGCAGCCTTGAGCTGGCGGAATAAAAAGTAGTCGCTAGGGGCCAGATCTGGACTGTAGGGGGAAACGTTGAGCTCCTCGAATCCGCACTCGCGCGGGGCAGCTTGTGCAACTCTGGCCTTGTGGAATTTGACGACGTTGAAGTCGATCATGGGGCGTGAAATTTCTAGGGACCCAACGGGCAGAGACCTTGGTCATGGCCAAATTGTCGTGGATGATGTTGATAACACTTCTATGTGATATTCCAAGTTCTCGCTCGATTTCTTCGACCTTCACCCGTCGATTTTCGAGGATCATCCTCTCCACACGGGCCACATTGTCCTCGTTGGTCATGTTCAAGGGACTCACGACCATGGCGAAACTCCCTATTCCAGCGAGCAATGGTTGCATAGGAAGGGGCGGTGTCGGTGTACACTGCAACCATGCGTTCATGGATCTCTTTTTGCATTCTTGCCTTCCTTGGTCAAAAATTTGATCACTGCGCGGTGCTCAACCTTCTCCATTGTTGAAAAATTTGTGACTGACGATCTGCGATCAGCTACTGCTTCTTAAATAGACGAGGCAGGAGCGTGCGGCTGCAGGTCCTGACTTGTCATAACTTGTCCTAACACCCCCACAAATAGCCATCCCCCTTCCACTGTTTTGCCCTACCGATTCGCAAAACCTATTGACCGCCCCTCGTACCAACAAATCTGACTCGGTACAAGAGTTCAGGGACCCTTCGGATGACAATGCAGCTGGGTATGGGGAAGATTCGTGCTGAAAAACTCCCCAAATCCCCCCCGCGGCTGGCTAGTACAAGAAAAGCTTGGCAAAAAGCTCTGCATGACGTTTGAAGTGCTGCATTTTCAGCTTAATTGCTGACTTCTTTTGTTTTCTTCTCATGGAACAACAGTAAGTTGTTTCGCTTGATCGGTGCGTCATCTAAGTCAAGCACACTCTGTCTGAAGTTGTTGTACTGCTCTTGTCCTATAGTTGACTTTATGTACAGATACGGCAGCAGCTGCAGACTCTCACACCTTGTTGTTTAATGAAACCAGGTCTCCACTGTGCTCCTCAAAAGGATTCTCATTGCTCAGCAACACTTCCACCAGATCTTTGGCATGGCGTAGAAATCGGTGTTGAGATGCATATCATTCCTCATGATGAGGGAGTTCTTCATCATCATCGTTATCATTTGCACCAGTAAACTCCTCAACGACACGGCTGATTTCTGGGCCAGTCACGATCCAGCGTTCCAGCATGTCAAGGTTCTCTATGAGACTAATAATACCACCAACTCCTTTCACCCTTTTGTTGGCTTGATCGATGGGTAAGGATGAGAAACGGCGATTGCTTCGAGTTATTGTCCAGTGTCCCTTCTTAAACTCTTCCTGGATGCTATCTTGTAGACCTTCCAGGTCTCGGATAAAGATTGGAATTCACCTGGCGTAATTCTAGTGATCTAGAGCAAAGAACAGAGGCACAAGCTTCTGCAGGATAGTATCCATGAATTCTAACTTCCGCTCCCGATGTCCCCGGATGAACATGAATATGATCTGTTGGTACTTGTGTACGAGTAGCCAGAATTTGAACGTTGGACTCTGTTGGGAAGCTACCACAAGCCAATCCTCAAGAGCCATATCGGTTCCACCGTCTTCGCATGCTCGCTTCAGAAGGCTAAGTACCATAACAGTAACTTGATGGGCATATCTTGTTCTCATTACATTGGATGTATTCATAAAAGCTGTGGCTGCTGCTTTTGTTTTCACTAACCCAGCTTTTTTCAGGGTTTCAGGCCATCCAGACCCACGCAGAAGATCTCCCATGGTGCTCCACAAAGCCATTTCAAAGTGAAGCCCACCTAGCATAACCACAAACTTGTCTTCCCCGTAACTGTCAGGGAAGGTCCACTGCATTTTTTTGGCGAGGTCATAGAGTGGTTGGTCCACTAGTAATACAGGGACTTGGTGTGGGTTGAGGTGCTCAGTTGTCTTTTTCACCAGTTCCATTCCATGACGAATCATTTCTGGAGTGGTGGCAGGAAGGCTTCAATGCATTTTTCCGGTTGTCCAACAGTATCTGATCGAGTAGCATGGTAGAAAGACCACATCGCTGGAGTCTGTTTTTCTGTATTACAATCCACATATAGGATATCATTTACTGCAGCCATCCATGCCTGTTCGTGCTGTTTCTCCTCATCGAATGAACTCGTTGCACACCTTTTACCGGAGGTTGGGTGACAAGATTTCGGCCCACAGGTGGTACAAACGTATACGAACGAGGCAGGATGGGTTCACTGCTGCGTATTCCTGTTTTCTGTGATTTGATTCGTAGACATTCTTGGTCCAACCCAGTCGTCTGTGATGAAGGAAACTGAAATATTGAAATACCAGTTCCATGGAAGGATGAGCTTGCAGTGCGTGATGTGAGATTGTGATCCAGGTTATCCAGGGCTGCTGCAACTGTGAAAATGCCCTGGTGCAAATTTGTAGGACAGACTATATCAGCGTTGTTCCTTGCATGATCTGCAATAGCCTGTGCAAATCTAGATTCAATGATGAGGACTTTCTTATATGACACTCCCAGAGCATACTTGTGTAGTAGTTCTACCAGTTTCTTGCTTCTTGATTGGGAATGCAATTTAAGGTGCCAGGAACAGTGCAAGTGGAGGCTCAAAATTCAAGTTCGCAGAAAGAGAAGTCATATTTAGCATGGCCAACTGACTCACAGAGAGGATCTTCCTGGGATTCTCTTGTTCTGGCGATGATTTGAGTCCTGCGAGGAGTTGACGGAAGAAATACTTTATACGCTGTGGAACAGATGATTCTTCGCAACCATTGGGAAATGAGCCATCAAACCTGAATGCAGTGTCGTGATCCAAAACTGCTTTACGGAGAATCGATGCTGCCACTAGTAATGTCGTGCTTCCTCATCTGGTGTTTGAGTTGCATCTGATATGACCTTTCTAGCCGTCTTCGAACAAATGATCGCTCGGTCTCGGATACTTTTCTCCTCTGTCAAATTCGGGAAGTGTCCCAGGACTCTTTCCTTTAGGCGTATCCGGTTCACGGTCTTCTGGATTCCATGTTGTTCTAATCTCACGGTCATCATATCTGTCGGATCTTGCAATGCAAAAATTGGAGCAGATCATTTTCAAGAACGCTACCCTGAGGAACTCCAGAATATACTCAAGAATAAGAACTAAAACACCCATCGACAACTACACGTTGTTGTCTATTAGTTAAAAACTCTGTTAAAAAACTACCACCAATGCCAACAGACTTTAATTTAAAAATCAAATCATTATGATTGACAGTGTCAAAGGCGGCACTAAAGTCAAGAGAGAGAAGCCTAGACTCACAATTATTGTCTAAAGCAGACTGTATTTCATGTACCAGCAATAATAGTGCATCAGTAGTGCCTAGCTCCTTTCTAAAGCCACACTGAGGGAAATGGGACTATATTCACTGGGAGATGGAGATGATAATGATCCTTTGGGAATTGAGGTAATGTTGCCTGAACGCCAGCATTCAAGAAATGACCCCTGATGAACTAAAATACGAAATATAACAGCCAGTTTTGGAGCTAGCTGGCTGCTAAATATTTTTAAAATCAATAGAAACAGACCAATAGGATCAATTCTCCCATACTTGTCTAAGTTAGATAAAAGGAATTTTATTTCAGAGGATCTGAAGGTATTGTATTAAAACTAGGTAGTGGGTGAAAGCCTAAGGGCAGCTGAATCTCTTCCCTACTTTGCTTGGAATTAAATCTGTCACCTAGAATGGTGGCTTTATCAGGAGGATGATATGTAACGCTATTACCAGGCTTCATTAAGGGAGGAATAGAAGGCTCAACATCAAACAAAGCAGATTTAAGTGATGACCATCAAATATGCGGCTGAGCCGAGCATTCTTCAAATGGACATTATGTTGAGCTTCAGCCTCTTTATAAACATTATTTGCCGTGTACCTCATCGCAACATAGTTCTCCCAACACAACCGAGATCGGTTATCAGACCAAAGATTATAGGCAGCATGCTTATCACGATAGGCCAGGCGACACTGGTCATTAAACCATGCTTTATCGAGCTTTAAGATTTTTCATTAGTACAAACCTACTTTTCAAATCTAATAACCTTAAATTCAATGGGGCAAGGAACATCATAGATATCCCTTCAGACAATACTATTAAAAGCAAGGTTAATCCCATCCCAGTTAATTCTAGATTTGATAACAACCTCCCTGGAGATGGTAAAGTCTAGAATAGGAAATTATTCTTTTTTTCAGAGCCCATCTGGCGACTGCCCACTTGGGCATAAGTCGCCGGACTGGAATAGGAAAATCTAACTGGATTTTACAAGCCAAACCTCGATGATCTGAGGAACCAATTGGTGCAGTGGTTTAAACCTCAACAACTACTCCAAATGATCAAGTGCAGGAGGAAGGCCCGCTACCTCAGGGGCCTGAGTAATCATTCCAAACCAGGCATCGCACGCAAAGATCCCACAGACTGGGACGCGACAAGAATGTGCTGGGCAGTCTAAGGGGACTAAGCAGCCGTTGCAGTTAAATAAACCTTATATAAAGTGGAAGAATACAGAATCCTCAAAGAAAGTAGTAGGCTTTGGCCTACTGCAGTGGAAACTCCGTTTCGGATAACAACGCAGTTAAGCTACATCGGTGTGGCAAGTCGCAGGATGAAGAGGATTCGGGTCGACTTCATGGTGACTGCCATATACTTTAGAAATCCGTGGTTCGGATCCCACGTCAAATTGCAGTGCCGGTAGCGTAACCGGCCCACTCTGCACTGGCTAACTGCCATCTCTGTCTCTGGGAAGAAATCCTATTCAACCCTTCCATCTTCGCCTGAAAGCCACTCCAGAGAAAGAGAGGGCGACATGGCAAGGATACTCGGAGGAAGATGCCTGCTCGCCAAACCTAGATTTCCCCCCCCCCCTCGAGAGGATTAAAGGAAGTTAACTGTAGATCCTATTGATATGGCCATCCAAAATCAGTTCCTGGAGAAAGATTAGGTCGAGAGGAAGTTAGAAAAGAGGTAATGCCGTCCTATTTAGAGGTACACCACAGGAATTCCCAAGAATAACTGTGGGAGAGACGAATGGGAAAAAAGAATCGAAAATTAAGGATTCCGTTTGGACACGATGGGGGAGGGATAGGTTCCCCAGAAGTAATGGAGGATCCTGACGCTTAAGCTAGACTAGGATCACGGTGAGACAGGAAGCCAGACAGCGAGTATCTTGAGATATGAGGAGAGGGAGGTGGGGCAGAGTCAGGATGTGTGGGTGGAGGCGGGGGATAAATAATTTCATCCGTTTTACTAGGAGGCGTTTCCTCACTTGGAACCCCCAAGTTAACGTGGGATGCAACGAAAGGTCAAGGCACGGGGAGGGGAAGGCGGGGGCATTGAAAGGTGACTGCTGAATGAAATAAATATTTGAGGGGGCATAACGAGAGAATCTTGGAGAGAAAGGCCAAAAGGGGCGAGCGATGTGGGGGAGCTATGGATTTTGGGAAGGGGCTTTGGAAATATGGATGTGGGAAGGGATTTGCGGGAAAAAGGCATGATAAGCAAGGAATGGGGAAGCCTGGGAGGGGGAGTGAGTGGTGGATGCACTTCCGCCACACTCAAAGGCAAGTTCTTGAGCCCAGTGACCGAGGCGTCCTTCACTGTATTGTGATATTTGGACTTCCAAGAATAAGGCGAGAGAAAAGAAAGGTGAAAAAGGAGAGTGAAAGGACAGACATGGTAATAGGAACCAGCAGTGCCTCGTATCCCCCCCCCCTATCCCCCCTCAGCTAAAAGGCAAGATCTGCGTGGCGACTATTCTGAGAAAAGGTCGTGGACGGGGAGCGATGGAGGAAGGTTTAAGGAACCCCTTTGGGGTAACGATGGAGGAAGGTTTAAGGAACCCCTTTGGCGTAAGGATGGAGGAAGGTTTAATGAACCCCTTTGGCGTAAGGATGGAGGAAGGTTTAATGAACCTCTTTGGGGTATCGATGGAGAAAGGTTTAAGGAATCCCTTTGGGGTAACGATGGTGGAAGGTTTAAGGAACCCCTTTAGGGTAACGATGGTGGAAGGTTTAAGGAACCCCTTTGGCGTAAGGATGGAGGAAGGTTTAATGAACCTCTTTGGGGTATCGATGGAGGAAGGTTTAAGGAACCCCTTTGGGGTAACGATGGAGGAAGGTTTAATGAACCTCTTTGGGGTATCGATGGAGGAAGGTTTAAGGAACCCCTTTGGGGTAACGATGGAGGAAGGTTTAAGGAACCCCTTTGGGGTAACGATGGAGGAAGGTTTAAGGAACCCCTTTGGGGTAACGATGGAGGAAGGTTTAAGGAACCCCTTTGGCGTAAGGATGGAGGAAGGTTTAATGAACCTCTTTGGGGTATCGATGGAGGAAGTTTTAAGGAACCCCTTTGGGGTAACGATGGAGGAAGGTTTAAGGAACCCCTTTGGCGTAAGGATGGAGGAAGGTTTAATGAACCTCTTTGGGGTATCGATGGAGAAAGGTTTAAGGAATCCCTTTGGGGTAACGATGGTGGAAGGTTTAAGGAACCCCTTTAGGGTAACGATGGTGGAAGGTTTAAGGAACCCCTTTGGCGTAAGGATGGAGGAAGGTTTAATGAACCTCTTTGGGGTATCGATGGAGGAAGGTTTAAGGAACCCCTTTGGGGTAACGATGGAGGAAGGTTTAATGAACCTCTTTGGGGTATCGATGGAGGAAGGTTTAAGGAACCCCTTTGGGGTAACGATGGAGGAAGGTTTAAGGAACCCCTTTGGGGTAACGATGGAGGAAGGTTTAAGGAACCCCTTTGGGGTAACGATGGAGGAAGGTTTAAGGAACCCCTTTGGCGTAAGGATGGAGGAAGGTTTAATGAACCTCTTTGGGGTATCGATGGAGGAAGTTTTAAGGAACCCCTTTGGGGTAACGATGGAGGAAGGTTTAAGGAACCCCTTTGGCGTAAGGATGGAGGAAGGTTTAATGAACCTCTTTGGGGTATCGATGGAGAAAGGTTTAAGGAATCCCTTTGGGGTAACGATGGTGGAAGGTTTAAGGAACCCCTTTAGGGTAACGATGGTGGAAGGTTTAAGGAACCCCTTTGGCGTAAGGATGGAGGAAGGTTTAATGAACCCCTTTGGGGTAACGATGGTGGAAGGTTTAAGGAACCCCTTTGGCGTAAGGATGGAGGAAGGTTTAATGAACCTCTTTGGGGTATCGATGGAGAAAGGTTTAAGGAATCCCTTTGGGGTAACGATGGTGGAAGGTTTAAGGAACCCCTTTAGGGTAACGATGGTGGAAGGTTTAAGGAACCCCTTTGGCGTAAGGATGGAGGAAGGTTTAATGAACCTCTTTGGGGTATCGATGGAGGAAGGTTTAAGGAACCCCTTTGGGGTAACGATGGAGGAAGGTTTAAGGAACCCCTTTGGCGTAAGGATGGAGGAAGGTTTAATGAACCTCTTTGGGGTATCGATGGAGGAAGGTTTAAGGAACCCCTTTGGGGTAACGATGGAGGAAGGTTTAAGGAACCCCTTTGGGGTAACGATGGAGGAAGGTTTAAGGAACCCCTTTGGCGTAAGGATGGAGGAAGGTTTAATGAACCCCTTTGGGGTAACGATGGTGGAAGGTTTAAGGAACCCCTTTGGCGTAAGGATGGAGGAAGGTTTAATGAACCTCTTTGGGGTATCGATGGAGAAAGGTTTAAGGAATCCCTTTGGGGTAACGATGGTGGAAGGTTTAAGGAACCCCTTTGGGGTAACGATGGTGGAAGGTTTAAGGAACCCCTTTGGCGTAAGGATGGAGGAAGGTTTAATGAACCTCTTTGGGGTATCGATGGAGGAAGGTTTAAGGAACCCCTTTGGGGTAACGATGGAGGAAGGTTTAAGGAACCCCTTTGGCGTAAGGATGGAGGAAGGTTTAATGAACTTCTTTGGGGTATCGATGGAGAAAGGTTTAAGGAATCCCTTTGGGGTAACGATGGTGGAAGGTTTAAGGAACCCCTTTAGGGTAACGATGGTGGAAGGTTTAAGGAACCCCTTTGGCGTAAGGATGGAGGAAGGTTTAATGAACCCCTTTGGGGTAACGATGGTGGAAGGTTGAAGGAACCCCTTTGGCGTAAGGATGGAGGAAGGTTTAATGAACCTCTTTGGGGTATCGATGGAGGAAGGTTTAAGGAACCCCTTTGGGGTAACGATGGAGGAAGGTTTAAGGAACCCCTTTGGCGTAAGGATGGAGGAAGGTTTAATGAACCTCTTTGGGGTATCGATGGAGGAAGGTTTAAGGAACCCCTTTGGCGTAAGGATGGAGGAAGGTTTAATGAACCTCTTTGGGGTATCGATGGAGGAAGGTTTAAGGAACCCCTTTGGGGTAACGATGGTGGAAGGTTTAAGGGACCCCTTTAGGGTAACGACGGTGGAAGGTTTTGGGAACCCCTTTGGGGTAACGATGGAGGAAGGTTTAAGGAACCCCTTTGGGGTAACGATGGAGGAAGGTTTAAGGAACCCCTTTAGGGTAACGATAGGGGAAGGTTTAAGGAACCCCTTTGGCGTAACGATGGAGGAGGGTTTAATGAACCCCTTTGGGGTAACGATGGAGGAAGGTTTAAGGAACCCCTTTGGGGTAAAAGCTAATAATATGAATTTCCAAGGTAACAAAGACGATCTTAATTGCAATAATGATCTCAATTATAAACCAAAATCTCTTAAATTTCGCATAAATCGCCATCACAAAAGATCAACTGCTGAGCATCGGACTTTGAACCTTTCAAACCAGGAGGAACCTAAGTGATAACCCCGCAATGACTCATGACCTCTCTTTACCGTTCATGAAGTGGTAGGGGAGTACTTGTTGCGCCCCGGCGCACACCCCTCTCAGCGCTGCCAAATTCACTCGGCAGAGGGAGGCGGGGCTCAAGACTTCCTTCATGGACTTGAGGCTATTGACGAGTCCCCAGAAGAGGTAGAGAGGCCGAGGGGGGTCCGTAGGGGGGTCAGGGGTCGCCACGAGGTAAGCGGCTGCCATGGCAACCGCCGAGGCGATCCCCTCCGCCATGCTAGAGAGGGCCTGGGGGTCTCCGGCCTCCGACGCCAGTTCCAAGAACAGTCGAATCGCGCTTTTCATACACGCGTCTCCTGAGGGACAAATCATCATTCACTAAATTACACCCCCTTGCAGTAGCATACACCTGGCCTAGTGTTAGTTGCGCGTCGTAGGCCACAAAAAGGAAATCACACCCGAGGCCATGAGTGGACTAGACTCCTGAACTATGCTGCGTCATCCGTCTTTCGTCCGTTAAGTGAAACCTATCCCCGGGAAGGGATGAAACTAACATAAAGAACAGCACGACAATAACTGGTGAGCCGAGGGTACCAGGAAAGGGTTTCTTGTTGGGAAAGGGGAAGGGCATGCGGTTTGACACCAATAAACAAGCTGGATGGAACCCTAACTCTGGAGTGATGGGGGACCCGTTCAGGAGGAGGGGTCTGTGGAAACGACTACCCAACAGGATTCTTTGGATCAGAGGAAAAATTGTGCATTGCCATGTTAAGGCGACAAAGGCAAAGTGAAGGGGGTTCTAGAGGAGAAAAGGCAGGAAGAGTTTGATTGATTGGTTTGGAGTGGCACAACTACTAGGTTATTGCCACCAGCTAAACCTTTTTATGTAGTTTGTGCATTTATTTTTGGCGGTGCATAAGTGATGGATGGATGATGGATGTATGATGGATGGATGACGGATGGTCAAAGCTCTAAAAGGGGTTGAAGATTTACAATTAGGATTCAATAATTGTTAATTTCTTTTTAATATAGATTGTAAATGTAAAACAATAAGTATTTACAGATGTAGTGCAAAGCTATGGATGAATGAGGGGGAATGGATGAGTAATGATTTATTAATGGATGAATAAATGTGTGAGAGATGGTGGGGGTGAGGGTCAAAGCTCTAAAAGGGGTTGAAGATTTACAATTAGGATTCAATAATTGTTAATTTCTTTTTAATATAGATTGTAAATGTAAAACAATAAGTATTTACAGATGTAGTGCAAAACTATGGATGAATGAGGGGGAATGGATGAGTAATGATTTATTAATGGATGAATAAATGTGTGAGAGATGGTGGGGGTGAGAGTGAATGAGGCTGAAAGGATGAATTATGCCTGATGAAGTTGTTTTAAGATATTTACAGAATAGTGCTTCGATGGATGCATGAGGAAGATGGGGATGGATGGGTGAAAGATGATCAGTAAATGGATGGAGGATAAAATATATGTAATATATATATTAAAATTTATTTTAGAAAATTTATATTATTTTAAAATAGAATAATATATATTTGAAATAAAGTATTTTTGAAATATATTATAATGTTCGAGGTCAGCCTCCTTCAAACATATGATCAAATTCCACTCCACTCCACCAGCCTGGCCAAGCAAGCATGGAAAGTAGGGAGTAGGTACCATCTGCTCACAAGGTGGGTGTTGCGGAGATCTCTCAGGCTGGGACACTCCACCATGATGTGGAACCCCAAACAATTATCACAATAGGGGGGTGTACCCCTGTCCATAAGGTGCCTATGAGTAATTTTGGTGTGGCCCACCCGAAGACGTGTAATCACCACCTGCAGGCGGCGTGGCAGACCACTGTAGTCTCATCTCCCGACGCTTTCGCGAATCGCTCTGTTTGTTTCCGTCTAACGAGGTCCACTGCCCTTTCCATGCGATCTGCCATATCACCTTTGAGTTAATATGGCGGATGGCAGGCCGGAGATCACATGCTGGTACTGTGAGGCGGGTTGTTGCCTGTCTTGATGCGGATGTCTTAGCGAGGGCATCCGCCGCCTCATTGCAGGGGAACCAGCAGAATTGAACAGTGCAACCTTGGTTCATCAGTAGATGGAGCCACTCTAGATCGATAGAACCAGCGCGGGTGGTAGGGATTAAAAAATCTATCGCATGAAGGGCACTTAGAGTGTCTGAATAAATTACATAAGACACATCAGTCTTCATGAAAATAAAGGGGGCGGCAGTCAAGATTGCAGTAAGTTCTGCCGTGAATAAAGAAGCGGCTCTAGGAAGAGTGACCCTTTCCTGGATGAAGGAAAGATAACCCCCAAACCAGACTCCCCATCGGTCTTGTAGCCATCTGTGTAGACTGGTATAGATCCCTCATGCAAAGACTGATGGTCTTTAACCTGGAGGAGCTCAGCTTGTGACGGGAGTGATCCTTTTCTCCCTGAAAGTTCCCTACAAAGGTGACCTCAGGTAGATCCCAAAGACCTAGTCTGGACTGCTTATGAGGGCAAATTTGCACAGTCAGGTCAGGGTGAGCGTCAAGCAACACCCAGGCTCATGCATCAAATGCCTCTGGAGTGGAGCCTCTACCAGGGTGTTGGGCAGCATTGGCATTAGCCCACACCCTTTGGCTGGCATCAGAATCAGGCAGTCTCTATAGGCGGCGCCAGCACTTAATCAGTGCTGAATACCTGTGGAGGTCCAAGAGAAGTGCACCTCCATCAATAAGAAGGCTAAGGATGGGGGACGACCTGAATGCCCTAGTTGCGAGGCGCACTCCTCCGTGGTGGACAGAATCTAGCGCCTTTAGGCAGGCTTGAGTAGCGGAGGAGTACAGCTCGCAACCATATTCTAATTTTTGCAATATTATTGCATTGGCAGCCTCAACATGATGTCGCGGTCTGCGACTCATGATGTGATTGACAGCAATTTTAGAAGGTTCATTGCCCAAGGCAATCAACCTTCAGGGAACGGAGGTGAGGGGGCGAGGTTAGACTGGCGTCAAAGACCAACCCCCCAAATCGATCCTCATCCCTACACGGGATCCGCTTGCCAAAAAGATACAGATCGGGGGCGGGATGTATACCCCGGATCCTGCAGAAGTGTACTGCGATGGTCTTTTTCTGCGTGAAGCGGAAACCCCTAAGGGTAGCCCACTCTCAGACTTTCTCTATGGCAAGCTGGAACCGTCTTTCGGCCGCTGACATCCGTCAGGCTGCAAATGATATTGACAGGTGGTCCACATATAAGGTGCTGATCACGCCATTTGGGAGCACATCCACTATGTCATTGATCGCAACAGCAAATAGAGTTACGCTCAAGACACTGCCTTGTGGAACTACACCTTTGAGGTGATAGGGAGAGGAGAGGACTCACAATCCTATTGGCCATGAAGGCCTTTAAGAAACACAGTAATCTCACCCTTAGACCAATTCTGTGTTGTTTAGGGAATGCCGTGTCTCCAAAAAGTGTCATAAGCTTTCTCCAGGTTAAAGAAAACTGTAAACGTGATGCTGCTGCGATCCAAACGCAAGGCAGATTGACGACTCCAGTGTCGGGAGAGTGTCTGACGTGGAACAAAGATTGCGGAACCCGAACTGGCAGTTTGCAAAGAACTTTTCGCATTCCAGAATCCACATCAGTCGGACATTGACCATCTTCTCAAGCAGCTTGCACATACACAGCGTGAGAGAGAGTGGACGGAGGTTGGTAGGTTGCGTGATCTTTTCCGGAATTCGGGATCGGAATCACCACCGCCAAGCTCCAGCTGCTCGGGAATGCTCCCTCCTTCCAGATTCGGTTGTAGAGGCCTAGCAGAAAGGACAAGACCTCTTGCGGAAGATGTCGAAGCATGCATAGGGGATATCGTAGTGCCCAGGGAAGCTTTCTTTACAGATTTTCAAGAGCTCTTTTAATTCATGCATGGTGAAGAGTACATTGTACGACTCTTCTGGAAGCGAAGTCAATGTACTTGCGTTCCTCTCGAAGTCGTTGTATAGCCGAAGGGAAAGTAGTTTCGCACTAGGCTACTGAAGCGAGAAAGGGGTCAAAGACCTCTGCCACATCGGCAAATGCGGACATTGTTTCCATTCAGCGACAAAATGGGACATGATGGGGTAATAAACTTCCCCTTCATTTTACGGATTCGTTGGCATATCTTTGACATTGGCGTGGACGGCGAGATTGAGCTCACATAGGATTGCCAGGAGGAGCGTCGAGCTGACTTCATCGTCCAGCAATAGTGAGCCCTAGCTCTGTGGAAGGCAATCTTACGGGCTTGCAAGTTAGGCTGAGATCTGTAGCTACTATCGGCCAGCCGAGAGGCCGTTCTAGCAGCCACACAGTCCCGGTTCCACCAGGGAACCGGAAGTCGTGGGAAAATCCCAGATGTGCGGGGGATGCTCACTGATGCGGCAAAGTACAAGCGGGAAGTTATGTATTCCACGGTCGCATCGACAGTACCAAAGTCTTCTGCGTGGGCTGTCATCTGCACGAGGAAGAGACCACTTTGGGAGACAAGTAGTGGGAGGGGATACCACGGTCTTTAGAATTATAGGATAGTGGTCACTTCCCCGTAGATCTTCGTCCACAATCCACGTGAAATCCGCTGCTATACTTGAGCTGCAGAGCGAAAGGTCAATGGCAGTGGATGTGCCCGTTTAAGTATTAAAATGGGTGGGCTCACAGGTGTTGAGGACAACTAAGTCATGCCCATCAATAAAGGTGAGGAGGGAATCGCCCTTGCTATTGCAGATTGAATCTCCCCACAACAAATGACGACAATTGAAATCTCCGAGCAGTAACAATAGGAGAGGGAGCTGCCCCACAAGGTTTGCTAGGTGCCGGGGTACAATGTCGTCACTTGGTGGTAGATAAATGGAGTAGACTGTGTAGTCTGCGCCTAGGTGGACGCGTCCTGCCACAGCCTGCAGGAGGGGGAAGAGGGATTGTAATTTTATTTCTTGGAAGGGGACATCACGAGGTGGTATAAACAACTGCCGCCGCGATCTCCTCCAACATCAGGAGCAGAGGTTTGCAGGGACAATTTCCCCGCCTTATCATGATCTCTTGAAGGCAGATAACTGTTGGGGAGGATTTTGCCACTTGGGTGGCAAGTTCCTCCCAGTTTGCTCTTAGACCACGAATGTTCCAATGCAGGATCGTGGCCATATTTATTTCGATCGAGGTTTAAGGACCCCTGACGTGAAGGTAGAGGGAGGGGAGATTTGAAACCTTTTCTCTTTTCTTCTCCACCGTTCTTTATAGGGAACTTGATGGATTTTGTGCAGCCCCAGTGGTCCCCTTTGTTGGGGGATCCATTGATGGCTGCATGTCACCTGTCTGTGCCCTTATGGAATTCTTGGGGGGACTACCTCCCCAGGGCGCGACAAGACGTCGTCCTCCTCATGGGGTGCCGAGCGGAGCTTTAGGTTGGAGCTAGTTGGAGTGTTGCTCTCCTGTTCCTCTATGTCGGCGTATTGGTCTTTGTCCGCTGGGGGTTCTAGATTTGTGGAGTCAGCATGTACTGCCTCCGGCTCCTGTAGCTCCGCTGCCAAGATGACTTTAGCCGGTGGTGGGGCCTCCACCGAGTCCAAGGACTCTGAGGAGGAGCGACGTCTCTTCTGGTGAGAGAATTTTTGTAGACAGGTCCTTCTTTGGCTTGGGCTCTAGAGCCTGGACTGAGTCGTCCGGTGGTGACTCAGTTGAGTTGGCATGTGTCGACTCGGCCTCGTTTTCTAGGTCACCAAATCTGTTCCTCACTGCCGCAGCAACAGATGTACCTTCTGGGGGCGGGACTGTGGCATTCTGTTTTGGGAGAGCAGCTTTTGTTACTTTTTGTTACTTTGCATTGCCGGGAGTTCATAGCATGATCTTCCCTGGAGTGGAAGCAGTAGGCCTCTTTACTGCATTCTGCCGCGGCATGATTATCTAGGGCAGAGCAGTTGCCGCATCGTGGTGCATCTTTACCATGCTTCCTCCCATGCCCATAATTGGAGTACCAGTAGCATAGGAGGGGCCTTTCTGTGAAAAGTACCTTTATTGATTGAGGGCCGATCTTGATCCTATCGGGTGCGAAGTATCCGAAGAAAACCAAGATTATCAGGTTTTTTTCCCCCCTTCATTTTTGTGACACGGCTCACATTGTCAGGGTACATCTCAACTATCTCCTCTTCGGAGAAGTCGAAGAGGTCATAGCTGTATATGCACCCTTAACTGAAGTTAAAGGTCTTGTGAGACTTAATGGTTTCAAACATGCCATCGGATGGGCATGGTTGGAGAGCATTTTCGCCTGGGTGACATCATTGGCGTGTATGAGGACTCTCTTCCCAAACTTCTTTAGATGGCCTTCAGGTATGAGTCCTAGCTCTCTCTCCAGATACCAGGCGGCTCGGACGAGTATGGAGTGTGTACTTCTCTTGGCCTTGTTTCCTTCTCTGCCAAATGCTCTTAAAATATGTTCAGACAGTAGTCCTGCTCTGTCTCTTCCAGATTACTTGATCTTTTGAGTCTGACAGAGAAGTTCTTGTCGCATATTGGTAAGGAGGTTGCATGTTCAAAGGGCTGTCTTAGCAGCCTCCTTTGTCAGGAAGACCACATAACATCTGTTGGTGGTATCATTATTCTCATATATAATTCTGATTCTCGTTATGGTACCAAATCTTCTTCATGATAGTGTGTATTGCATTGTCTGCGAGGCTTTATAGGATATCAGTCATCATAAGTGTGTCTCCGTTATGTGGATTTCTGAAGCAGTAGGAGGTGCTCCCATCTGCTTCTCTTCAGCAGCACGGCAGCCAGTAGATGTCTCGGGCGCCCGGTAGACCACCTAACGAGGACCAGTTGTTTTTCTTTTACATCCATATGTGGCTAATTTCCTGTTTGGACCCAGGAGTCTCGAGCCACCGCCGAATGGGTCTGCGCAGGGACTGGGCGCTACCCGACGAGGACAGGGTAACTCGTCCCCAGGGAGACTGCTCATTTTAAAAAGCAGGCCCTGGGATGCGAGAGTTTGTCGACGCATCCCCAGCCCAGAACACCCAACCATCCAGCACAGAACGACTCTTAAAGAGTGATCCCCTTCTGACGGGCGGCGCTGTTGACCAGTACTGGAACCCTACGTTGGAGCCATTTGATCTGCTTCCTAGCTGACGACCCGTCTAGTATGGATAACCCTCTCCCACAAGATGGGTGGAGTAGTGGACCCAGCTCCCCCTAGCATGGCTCGCCAGTTTCTTAGCGACACGTCCAGTATGGGTAGCCCTTTCCCACAATGACTAGCAGAGTAGAAAACTTGGTCTCCTCTAGCATGGCTGGTCAGATCATCGGGACACGCAATCTCCCCCACCACCACATAAAGTCGGCTCCTGTTAGGGGGGATAGCAGAAAGAGCAAAGTGAAGGAGGATGTAGGGGAGAAAATACAGGAAGAGCAAAGTGAATAAGGATGTAGGGGAGAAAATACAGGCAGAGCAAAGTGAATAAGGATGTAGGGGAGGAAATACAGGCAGAGCAAAGTGAAGGAGAATGTAGGGGAGAAAATACAGGAAGAGCAAAGTGAAGGAGGATATAGGGAGAAAATACAGAACGAGCAAAGTGAAGGAGGATGTAGGGGCTGAAAATAAAGGACGAGCAATGTGAAGGAGGATGAGGGGAGGAAATACAGGAAGAGCAGTGAAGAAGGATGTAGGGGAGAAAATACAGGAAGAGCAAAGTGAAGGAGGATGTAGGGGAGAAAATAAAGGAAGAACAATGTGAAGGAGGATGTTGGGGAGAAAATACAGGAAGAGCAAAGCGAAGGAGGATGTAGGGGAGAAAATACAGGAAGAGGAAAGTGAAGCAGGATGTAGGGGAGAAAATACAGGAAGAGCAAAGTGAAGGAAGATATAGGGAAGGAAATACAGAACGAGCAAAGTGAAGGAGGATGTAGGGAGGAAATACAGGAAGAGCAAAGTGAAGGAGGATGTAGGGGAGAAAATACAGGAAGAGCAAAGTGAAGGAGGATGTAGGGGAGAAAATACAGGAAGAGCAAAGTGAGGGGGGATGTAGGGGAGAAAATACAGAGAGTATACAGTGAAAGGGGTTGTAGGGGATAAAAAGCGGATGGGCAAAGTGAAGGAGGTTCTGGAGAAGAAAAAGCAGGAAGAGCCAAGTGAAGGGGGTTCTGGAGCAAAAAAGCAAGAAGAGCCAAGTGAAGGGGGTTTCTAGGAAGAATAAGCAGGAAGAAGAAAGTGAAGGAGGTTGTAAGGGAGAAATAAAATGATACAGTAGCGAAAAAGAGAAGGAGGATTAGAAGACTTTTGCGAGCCAGACTTATAAATACTTAGAAAGTAACAGATTCGATCCCCGAAACAGGAAACCTTTTTATCTTTAATGACAAACTATAAATACTGACGCCATCGTGAAGCTGGGGTGTGTCAATGCAGGGATTAACTCGTTTGCCACCATTTTACCCACTCGACATCTTCTCCCTTCCTTCATGCTTTAATCTAGGGCGACCTTACCCTGACCCATGCAGTTGTTCACCATGGCAACGGCGCCAGAGAGGAGGTAGAGCCGCAGCTTCACAAATGAGCAGGAGAGGGAGGGGATCGTGATGAAGCAGTAGGCGCTGCAGGCTCTCTCGAAGGCGGCGGTCTTGCCCGTGTGGTGACCCTTGACGACTCGCAACGTCATGAATTGCAGCCTCAACACCAGCTAAGTCCAAGGATTAGGAGGAAGTCAATAACTATAGGAAACAAACGTCAATTTGAAACACCAGACTACTGATAAAAAGTATGCCTCCATGTTCATTGGCCATAAGGGGGGGGGGTCAACTTCGATCCTTCATGGGGGATCATTGAACCACTTTGTCCTTGGGGGGGGAGGGCAATTTATCCTGCCCAGGTGTCCTCCAGGGTATTTAAAATGGCCTGTAGTAGTCTCGATTTCATTATGGTAGACAAGTTTTGAGAGGCTATTTTTACCAATCAAACTAATTCACTTTTCCTGTTATTTGTCTCTACTTTCCTCATCCTCCAGTAAGTTCCATCGATTCTTATAGAAGTTTATTTTTATTTAACTTTGGTAAATATATCTATATAAATGAAGTCTTTAGGCGACAAATTACCTATCGCCCCCTGTACATCTCAAGTATTAAAAGGGAAAAGCGAGTCATGCATTCCACCCACCACCCACCCAAACATATCTTACTTATTAAAGGCGAAAACAAGTCGTGGAATCCGACCGAACCAAATATGCATCGCAAGAAAAATGGAGATAGTAAACGGGCGTTTCATTAATTATAGTCTCGCATGAAGGCAACCAACGATGGAACGCTGCCATCATATCCAACACATTCGCTTCCAGCCAGCCATAAAAATACACAAACATATGTAGACACACACACACAAATATCCGTACCGACTGAATTGGCTGGTTGAAAAATGGCGCGAAACCAATCAAATCGCAAATGAGGACTAGGAATGCAGACTATACAACAACCAACTTTCAAAGGTCCGTATCAATTACCCATGACCAAGAGTGGTGGTGGTGGTGGTATTTGACAGGTTTGCTTGTTTTTGTTTGTATTTGTATTTTAGCGCTCCATTCTGGAGAAAACAGGAAGAGTAGATGTATAGACAATAAAGGACACCAACAAGTTAGCGCAATGGCTCATGCGAGGACGAAATTGAGACAGAGCTAATGTTAAGCACACGTGTTCTCCACTTAATCAAGGATTACAACCAATACCATCACATTTCTGGGATTTGTACTGATTAAACTCAATGAAAACCAACGTGGGATCTTCGCCTAAGTTTCCAAACACTTGCCAACCAAAGCGGTAAAATCAAAATGTGCGGAAGGAGGCATAGGGCGAGTTGTCTCCTCTGAACGCTAAGAGCAGCGAGGGTACGCAACTCTCCCGAAATGGCATTCCTTCTACAACGAAGGTAGTCTTAAGAGCCATCTCTGCAGACGCCTACTTGAACCTATAAAATCCGAACCCAAATAGTAGTAAAAAAGCCCCCTGGGCTCTCCAGTACGGGACCGAACCCTACCGACCAGTATCATGAACTCGAGTATGGGCACCTATCCCTACCCACCAGTATGGAAAACAATACAGGCACCGAAGCCTACCGACAAATAGGAAGAACGAGACGGGCGCCCAAGCCTAACCCCCTGTATCAGGATATCGAGGACAGGACCCAAGCCTACCCACCAACATGAAGAATAACACGGGCACCGAAGCCTACCCACCAATAGGAAGGACACAAGCACCTAAACCTCGCTACCTGTATCAGGAACTCCAGCACGGGATCGAGTTCGGAAAAAGCGGCCCTCGCGTGGACGTAGAACTCCAACTGGAGCTCAAAATCGTGGCCGAAGTTGACTTGACGAATGAAGCTGATGACGAGATGAGAGATCTGCCTCGTCTCATCCCGCGTCGTTAGGGCGCTGCGAAGAAACATTTTTACACTTTTAAATTCATCCAAACAAGGAAATTAGTAATCACTTCCCTAAGGAGGTGGAGTAGCGACAATATAACAACCGTAGAACTGTTAGCTACACGTCGTAAGCGACTAAATACAACCGCATCGATTGGCAAATCCTGCCTTCATTCCGGTTAATAAGTTTCTTAATGGCTGTCAGATGTCCGATAATTAGAAAGGTAAAGAAGAACGAGAAAATAGACATCAAAACATATTCCAAAGCCCGAGGGAAGGATGAGTAAACAGTCAATGTTAATATCTCCTTGGAGCAAATGACTTCTGCTTCCTCCGATCGTTTGGGAGATTAATGGAGAAAGCTTTGATCGTACCGGGTGTGTTGTAGGCCCCACGCCAACGTTAACACAATTCAAAAGCAGAGTAGTAACAGCAATGAGGGAGAACACATTTTCATTGAATGCTTTGAATTCCCAGGGAGCTTTCTGTGCCATACCCATACAAGCATGAAACATGCTGACGCGCCTTGAATGGCGACAGCTTTGCAGAAGCATTCTGGACGCAATCCTATGGATGCAGTTTATAGAAGGATATGGGGGGTTGGGCGGTGTCTGGTGATTTTTGTTTTTTTAAGAGCTCATCTGGCGACTGCCTCCTTGGACATAAATTGCCGTACTTACCACTGCCTAGTACTAGGCTACTTTAAAATAGTAACTTGAAAAAAATAAAAAAAAAAATAAAGTAAAAAAAAGAGGGCAAGAGGCAGGAAGCAAGCTCCAGTGTCGGAGGGAGGTCCGCCTCCCCCCGGCGCAGGAATGTGCGAACTACAAAAATAACAAAAAAAAACTAGTTAAATACAGGGAAGAAAACCGGCCTCCACCAAAGAGTCGGTAAGTCCACCAGTCAAATGTGCACGAACTTGTCCCGAGTACAAAGGACAGGCGGTAGCGAACCCGCCCATCCCGGTACCAGGATAGGCGAAGATCGTTCAGACTGGGACCTTCAACAAGAATGTGCCGAACAGTCTGGGGAAGAACGCAGTCTTCACAGTAGGGTGCAGCCGAGCGCTCCATCAAATGGCGGTGCGTCCCATGAGTGTGTCCAATTCGGAGACGACAGAAAGCAACCTGAAGCCACCGCGGCATGGGGGGATAGGTCCATGGGAACAGTCGCGGCGCAATGGCACGCAACTTTAAGTTCCCTTCGACCGTCTCCCATTTTCTTTGCCAAGCAGTCCGAAGAGCTGCCCGTATTCCTGCCATGTAGTCGGTGTGAGGCAGAGCGAAACGCTGGTCCGGTCGCAGAGCCCTCGCGGACTCTTTGGCGCCCTCATCGGGGCGCTCATTCCCCGCAATTCCTACATGTCTAGGAACCCAGCAGAAGATAATCTCGACATCTGCCCGGCTCGCCAAAACCATGGCGTCACGGATATCGCGAACAAGGGAATGCTGAGATTCAAATGCCCCGAGAGCCCTCAGGGCGCTTTGTGAGTCGCTATAGATCACAATCCGGTCCCCAAACCGGGCAGGTCGCGTAATCTCCCGTACCGAGTGGTGTATTGCCACCAGCTCGGCCGTGAAGACAGATGCAGCGCCTGGTAGAGCCCCGCTGAATTCAAACAGAGGGGATAAGGCGTGGAAGCCGACACCCTCTTGGGACTTGGAGCCATCCGTATACACTGGCACGGTTCCAGCGTGACACGATGTGTGCTCCAAAAAGGTCGAACGCAATACTCCCGGCGCAGTACAAGCTTTGGGAGCAGAGGCGTGGCGACAAATAGACAAATGTGGTACCCTCCAGGGTGGCGTCCTGGGCAGAACCAGGGGCACCACCGGCCCGAGAGCTATATCTAACTCTCGAAGGAGTTTCCTGGCCCTAAACCCAAAGGGCTTAGGGTATGACTGGAGTCTCTCGGCGGCGTAGGCACCATCGAGATCAGCTGCTGATGCAGTGAGAGCTGTTGGCGAGTGAGGGAGACGCCGGGCTCGCGCGTACAGGCGAGTGATGCACTGCACGCGGCGCAGAGCGAGTGGCATCTCCCCAGCATCGACCAACAGGCTCTGAATAGGGAAAGTGCGGAAGGCACCGGTCGCAAGGCGAAGGCCGGTGTGGTGGATCGAATCCACCTTCCGCAATAAACGCTCGGCTGCGGATGGAAAAAAACTCGCATCCGTAGTCGAGCTTCGAACGAACAAAACATCGATAAAAAAGTAGGGCAGTAGCCCTATCAGCGCCCCAAGCGCTGAACGTCACGGAACGGAGGCTGCGAATATGAGCCTCCCAGGATTTGACGTCGGTCGAATACAAGACCAAGGAAACGGTGCGACTCAACCACATCCAGGCGCACCCCATTAAGAAACAAATCTGGGTCGGGGTGAAGCCGTGGATGGCGGCAGAAGTGCACCACCTTAGTCTTGGCCAAAGAAAACCGACACCTGTGCGCTTCGGCATAGCGAGAGACGCGGTTCAATGCCTGTTGGAGTCGACGCTCCAGAGTTGGCATCTGGGCCGCGCCAAAAGAGATCGAAAGGTCGTCCACGTAGAGCGTAGCGAGAACATCTTCCGGCAGCACCGAAGTGATGCCGTTGATGCTCAAGGCAAAGAGTGTGACACTGAGGACACTTCCCTGCGGGACACCCTCTTCCTGCTCCTTTGGGCCGGAGAGGGCTCCCCCCACCCGTACGCGGAATCGACGATCTCGCAAAAATTCAGATATAAAGACTGGGAGGCGTCCCCTCGCCCCCATCGTGTGGAGAGTCTCCATGATACCGTATCGCCATGCGGTATCATAGGCCTTCTCCAGATCAAAAAACACCGTGGCGTAGTGCTGTCTACGAAGGAAAGCCTCGCAGACGGCATTTTCCAGTCGGAGCAGAGCATCCGACGTGGAGTGGAACTTGCGGAAGCCGCACTGTGCAGAAGACAGATGGCCTCCGCTGTCCAGGAAAAAAGGCTAATCTAACATTTACCAATTTCTCCATCAACTTGGACACGCAAGAGGTTAGAGAGATTGGGCGGAAACCGGTCGGAGTAGAGTGATCTCTCCCCGGCTTGCGAAAGGCGAGCACAGTAGCGATTCGCCAGGAGTCTGGGAGAAGACCTTCCACCCATATCCTGTTGAACAGATCTAAGAGAAAGGCCATGCCTCACTCACCCAGGTGTCGAAGCATGGCGTACGGGACATCGTCCGGACCATAAGCGGTGTCCGCGCACGAAGCGAGAGCGGAGCGTAACTCGCTCCCAGTAAACCTGTCGTTGAAGGGTTCTCCGCCTCTGGAGGTAAAGTCCATCCGGCGGCCTTCCGCGACATCACGACGTGCATTGAATGCTGCCGGAGCAGCATCCCGGCTATAGAATGCGGAAAAAGCGGTCACGAAGGATTCCGCCACGGACGCGGGTCCGAGATTGCTGTCCCATTCTCCTGGAGAACGGTAGGGAGGTCCTGAGAGAACTTGCCCCGAATCCTTTTGACTCGCCTCCACAGCTCTGCTAAAGGGGTCTTCCCGTTAAGTGAAGACACGTATGCCCGCCAAGAAGAGCGGCGGGCGTGCTTCGAAATATACCGGAACCTAGCCCTAGCCCGACGAAATTCAGCGACAGTGAAATCATTCGGGCGGAGCTTATAGCGCATGTAGGCATAACGCTTGTGTTTGAGGGCCGTCTCACACTCGGCCGACCACCATGGGAGTGGTCGGCGTGCAAAACGGCCAGACTTTCTGTGAATACTGTAGTAGTCAGGCCCGCGGCGATGAGGTTGCCGGAGAAGAACTCAACGGCCTCATCTACCGACCTCAACTCCTCGACTGAGATAGAGAATTCAGTCATTTCCTGAAATGCAGGCCACCGCGCCCGCGCCAAGCACCACCGAGGTGGGCTCTCAGGCGGCAGTTGCCCTGAAAATGATATTCGAATGGGAAAGTGATCACTACCATGGAGGTCATCGACCACCCCCCAATCAAAATCAGGCTGTGCATCCGATGAGCACAAAGATAGGTCAAGGCAAGAAAATGAAGCGGTTCTCGGACAGTGATGTGTAAACTCATCCACGTTTAGGACACCCATCTCAAGCTCTTCGTTCAGATCGGCAAGGACTTGTCCCCTGGGATTTATGGAGTAATCTTCCCAGAGAGGATGCCTGCCGTTCAGATCTCCAAGCAAGAGAAAGGGCCTCGGCAACCGTGCCACGACGCGGCGGAAGTCCCCCGCGTCGAAGTCAGCTGACGGTGGAATGTACGCAGAAATCAGAGTATACCTCCTATCCAGGTGCAGCTGCACAGCCACTGCCTGAAAGGAGGTATCTAGAGAGAAAGGAAGAACGGAGACATCATGCCAGGTGTAAACCGCGCATCCCCCAGCCCGGCCTTCCCGCGGTGGTGGGGTCGCGAGACCCTTATACCCAGGGAGGGCGGGCAGGGGAGACGCGCCTAGCATGGTCTCCTGCAAAAAGATAGCTAACGGGGATTTGGTCGAGACGAGCCTCCGCAGCTCCTCCCAGTTGGCCCGGAGTCCACGGCAATTCCATTGAAGGAATATGCCCTCCAGGCCTAGCTCGGAGGAGACGCGGGGGCCCTCCTCGAACTGAAGACCCTCACGGGAATGGCCGTACGCTTCCCGGGGGCAGAACCACGGGCGTTGTTGGCCGGACAAAGCGCTGAAGGCACTGTCACCTTCGAGGAGTTATTGAGGAAGGTTGGGCTCGCCATGCGAGTCCTTTCCTCCCTCCGCCTCGAAACCTTAGGCGGGCGTTGCGGCTTCAGAGGCGGGGGGCCCTCTTTTCGAGGAACCACCGTCTCCGAGCCACTCGCTCCCCCACTAGGCGTGGGCGAAAGAGCCGAAGCTCCTTTGTTGCTGTCCTCCTTTCGGGGGAGAGCTTGAGGAACCCTGGAAGATGGCCTAGCGACCAACTTTAGGGGTGTTGCCCCTGTGAGTCTAACGACTCGGTGGAGGCGCGTGGCCGGTGGCCTTACGGGAAACGGTCACGCTGGGGAAAGAGGGGGAAGCCGTGGTTTTAGCCGGGTCTGGGTATGAACCCTTTTTGCCGCCAGCTTTACCAGGGAAGCGCCCGGGTTGAATAGAGTGCGCAGAAGGGCTCCGAATGGGCGCGGAAACAACCGTGCTCGTTGGCCTGGATGGGCCAGGAGTAGAGGGTGCCTTTCTAACTATTAAGGCATATGCCTCCCAGGCAGAGCCGGGAGCGCCAGGACCGAGTCCTTAGCCTCGCGGAATGAGATTCGATTCTGGGCCTGAACGGCCAGGATTTCTTTCTCAAGGAGATATGCACCACATTGCTTTGAAGAAGCAGGGTGCGTCTCTGCAATTGACACACTTGGCCACACCCGATTTGGACTTATCGTGTGCGACCTTGAAGCAATTTACACAGACTTCGGGTGACCCCGACTTTGCACGTATACATGAGCGATTCGTATGGCCGAAGCGGTGACAGTAATAGCACCGCCGCGGAAGTGGCACGAATGCCTTTACGCGGTAGCGGTACCAACTGGCACGCACCGACTCAGGGAGCTTGTCACAGTCGAACGTGATGAAGAGTGTAGGGGTGGGTCTCGAGGCCCCTCCCTGTTTTCTCATCACACATTTCGACCTTGGAGTAGTCAACGAGTTCCCTCGCATAAACTACTCCTTTCACAAAGTTCATGGTAGAGTGCGGCGTCACACTCACCGGGGTGCCATGAAGTGTCTGAAGAGCACTTATCTTGGCGGCCTCGGCGGGATTCGCCGCATTCGCCAGAAGGCTCCCGTCCGAGAAACGGGTCACCTTCGGCTCTCTACCAATTGCACTAGCTAATCCTCTCCTCTGATGGATCATGTTGTCCTTGGACAACATGATGCCATCAGTGGAGCGAATAACGAGGAAGCGCTTGAAACCAGCGGGCTCGAAAACGCCAGGTAACCTCTGAATGAGGGGCCCCGATGTCATCGAGCCTACGCCCTGCGCACTTTTGGTCTTAGTCAGAGGCTCCGCAACCGGGAAGGCAGAGGGGCCGGATGTGCCGATCTTGGCTTGGTCGCTTGCCAAAGTGGAGGCAGATCCATCCGTCCCCGTAGCCCCCGCGGATGGAGAGGAGCCCCGAGTCTTTTTTGTCTTTTTAGTCTTTTTCTTTTTTGGAAAGGCGGGCGGGGAATGAACCCGCTTCTCACCTCCCCCGGAAGGAGCCCCCAGGCCAGATGGACCGGCCTCAGCCAGGTCATTCTCCGAAATGGAGAAGGTCCTGGTAGTCGTGGGGGCACCGGTCGGAGGAGATCCCTCCCCTCCTTGTACTGCTTCGGAAACCCTAGCCGTTTGAGGAAGACCTTGCATAGGGGCGGATTGGGGTTCGGTGCTTGGAACAGAGCCCGAATTCTCCCCCTCATGGAAGGCCCTACCGTCTGAGGCTTGGTTTCCTCAAGGACCATGTCTATCTCAGGGGCGGCCTCCAGTTGCCCCCCCCCCCCAAAGACATCGCAGGTCCCGTTGGCAGTATCGTCACTAGTCTTGTGTGGGGAGGCACAGGCCTTGACCCCGGCAAGGTTTAATATTCTTGCCAGCAGGTCTTTTGAGGGAAGCGACCGAAGGGGCCTGGCTTCCCTCTCCCCCCTAAGGGGGTTTGCCCTACCGAGCCGCTTCGATGTCGAGCGGCTGGTTAAGGGCTGCCTGCTGGCTTTCTTGGCAGTCCCCTTGGAAAGAACAGAGAAGACTGCCGCTGGAAAAAAGGGAGGTGCCCGAAAGCACCTCCAGAGAAGGGGGTGAGGGGGAGTCCCCTACACCCGTAGACGTAGGAGAGGAGTAAGCCTCCTCTCCGGTTAAAGAAGTATGGAGGGTTCCCTAAGCAAGCACAGGGGGACAACCTCCATTTTTTCGGTGGAGCTGCCCCAGGGCAGCTCTGTTGGTGACACAGGGAGAATTAAGGGGAAATTTTTGTGTTTCTCATCATTTGGCATGGTGACCCTATTTATTTGACTGGATGCAATCGCTCATCACCTCTTGCAGTTACCCGCACTGCAAGAGGTGCTTACAGGCCTGGCAGAGTCAGGCGCCGCCATTTGGGACCACCCCTCCCGCATGGTGGCCTGGCAGTCCATCGGCATGGCGGCTCCACCTTAGACGCGGTGTAAAAAGATAGATTGTGAAGAGAAAGGTATGGGTGGGGATGAAGCAGGTTAAAAAAAAAACATCCCGAACCGGAGCTCAGGGGTTAGGAAACGTTGTCCCCTCCCCCCGCAGCCCCGATCCGGGACGGTTAGCTTGAGAAGAAGGTCAGCATCTACCCTGTGAAATTAGAGGCTGACCATTGAAAGTTGTGGGAGAGGTTGTATGAAAAGCGAGGAAACAAGTGTTTTGAAGGAAGGAGAAGAGGCTAAGCTGGGGTCAGACGGGGTGCTGAGTCCCATTATCACGGCGGCCAGGATGGCAAATCACCGCGCCCCTTACGGGGTAGACACCATGAATCCATGACCACGGGACAAGGGATTAAAACGTCGGTCGAGGAATCCCGCCCTGCGGGCAGAGCTAAAGACGACGTGCCTGGAGGCAGGAAGAGGCCAAGCCTTTCTCCCGCCCTACTTGTAGAAGAAAAATGGAGAACACATCCTCATTCTTGATTCGCCCCGTTATTAGTTACGTTTCGTTTAACGTAGTGAAGCTCCGGTCATAACCGCCTAAGTCTTGTTCTCGTAACTCTCGCTTTCCTCTGTAAGCGTGAGCCTCATTTTTATCTTGCTTATTTGTTTGGAATTAAACCCTTATTTTATCTGTGATTCCTCTCAGTCCTTTCTCGATCACAAGCTTTCGGTAAGCCCAACCAAGCCGATATATTATTCGAGTATCTTTGGAGTCAGATAAAAACTCAGCGCCACCCATCACTTCACCCCGGGGACAGTAGGGACCTCGCGAAATATCAGCGTCATTTTTTACCATAACTGGAAGTTACCTTTACCCGTCTGTACCATAAAGCGGCATCCTTGGACGGCCTTTCTCCTCCTACCCTAAATTGGTAGCCCGTGATCGTCCCTACATTACGCTATAAAGGTAACGGTAACGTGCCCTCCCTGCCTCAACTTAACTAGCAACCCCTACGTCTCAACCAACAAACTGGTAGCCAATGGCCGTTCCCCCTTATAGGTATAAAACCCAGGTACCACATAACTCGTGACTTCCGGACCCCCTATATATTACTCAAGCTTGGAATGATGAAAATGGGAGCGTAATTACCTTTGAGATAAAGAAGAGAAACCAACGAGGGCATTCCAATAAATAACGAGAAGCAAAGATAGACAGAATGAAAGACATAAGGTAAGGACAAACTAAAGCCCCCCCTCCCCCCCACGCTCCCTGCAGAGACAAGTAGGTGTGTTATCCCTAGGAACGAGTTCCTATAAGCCGGACATTTCACCTAATCACTCAGCAGAGGATTTCGTGCCCTCCAAGCCTCAACACCCATGCAGATCTACCTGGCTTGAATTTGGGCAAGTACTGACGTGCCTTCCCGTCCCCGAACTCCTCTCTAGACTACTCGGGCCATATCCTTTCCACACAATTTTCGCCTTCCCCAACTTCACCATTCTCTTTCCGAACTTCCCACCAGGAGACCAATGAGGGCATCGGCGCGAGTGGACAGTCCACCTACTTGATTCCGTCGTGGAGCGACGAGAAGAGCGAGAGGATGAGCTGGACTACGGCGAAGTCGGTGAAGTCGCCCTCGTGGTGCTCGAGGGCGACTTCGAGGAGCTTCCGCATCTCTTGCACTTGACACGCGCCGATGCCGAATCCGGAGGTGCTCTCACGCTGGAAGGTGGTCACGAGGCCTCGAAAGCTCGCCTAAGCGTCAGGAGGGAGAGGATTACGAATTTTAGGGAGGGGGGGGGTAAGGTTGAGGGGGAGGGACTCATCTTGCGACTGGTAACAAGGCAGAGGCCCACGAAATCACTTTAAGATTATGATGGACCACCAGGAAGAGAACCTAAAGGACCCCATAGAAATTAAAAGGGGTTCAACCCCAAAATATCAACAATATCTGCCAAACAACCCAAATATATATATATATATATATATATATATATATATATATATATATATATATATATATATATATATATATATATATATATATATATATATATATATATATATATATATATATATATATATATATATACAATATATACTTAAGAGTCAAAGTGGCTTGAAATTGTGGTTCCTTATAGGCCCTTATAGAGGTTGAATGATTTATTCCTGGACGCGTCAACAAACAGCATCCCAGCACTTAATCACCTTCAGTGGTATTCGTGCCCACATTAGTGTGGGGTGGTTCCCTTTTTTATTTCGACTCATTGCCTCCGATTATACCGCTCCTTGCTGAGCTATGGCGTAGCCGAGTATGGAAACACCGCATCCAAATTACAGCGAAGCTAAGGCAAATGGGGTATGGTTAGTCGCCGGATGGAGGCCCGATTAGAGTCATCTTCTCTGGCGGCTGCAATACGCTGTAGATAGCAGTGGTTGGGATTACACGTTAATCAGTAGGTCGCATCCCGCAACTAAGAAATAAAAGACATCTAAAATTAGTGCATTTCGGTGGTAAAATCCATGCCAAGAGTACATATCGGTGGTAACACTACCCAGTGTAGACTGGTGGTAAAATACCTACTAATAATGTATGGTAGCAGTGAACACCAATAATGTGGATGGGTGGTAACAAACACGAGAGTAGGGGTTGGTGTTAAAACCCTAACAAGAGTGGCGATGGGCGGCAAATTATGTTACCAATCTTTGTTTTTCCTTCTTCTAAAGAAAAAATGAAAATTTATATTGCAAAACAGCAGGAAAATTTTTAATGTCTATTCATTCCCCATCTGGAAGCCTTTTTGTCTTTGGCAATCCCCAACCTTCTAGGGTTTTGCCTATTATTTTATGCTTCCCAGGCTTATTAAGGTCTATCCCATAGGCCAACAACTTTGACCAACCCCAGCGACCAGACGGGGTTTTCAGAGAGATCTAACAGTCCGTTCTAGCTATAGATGGTTTCTTAACTGTACGAGTATCGGGCATGTAAACACGCGTCGAGCTGTATCTCGTTTCCGATACCACCGGATGAAAAGGTAGGCCGATGCGGTGGTGCATTGTCTCGAGTTTGGATTGCCTACCGCATCGGAGCCTGACCAGGAGGACCCCTATGTCCAATGAGGGGAGGGTGCGATTCTGGTGAGACGAGCATTTAAGAAAGGGTTTGTACTCTGAGGTTGGCAGGTTTGCTGAGTTAGGCGTGTGTGGAATGTCTTGTGGATAATGAGGAGAGGCGTGCGCCAATTCCTTGGAATATCTCAATCTAAGGTGACCGTGGGACATCCAGGAAAGGCTTAATACAGGGTGTACCAAAACTCGCAACACATAGCTAATGGTTTCATCAAGAGAAAAAAAAGGTTTCCCCGTGGCTGGGTTTGTGACTAGGGCCCGAAGGTATGGGTGGGGTTGACTTAATTTTAATGTGACTAAATAAGTTGGTGCCATCCGTCCATCGCAATCGTGGACGAGAGCTGTAGGGTAGTAGTGTGTTTTGAAACCAAACAGCGATTTATTAACCATGGTAAAGGGGCCCCCATTCCGCATTAGGGCTATGTGAATATACGTACCCCATTCGCGGGGTCAGGGACGGAGTGAATATGGTCTTACTCGAGGGAATAGGGTCCTCTTTTTTTTCTACGAGTGACTTTTTGGGCCACCCTGTATACTCGCATCAGGATAGGTGATGTAAAATACATGCCATAAGGGACGGTTCCTTGCAAGGGTAAGGAAGGGGTGCAGCTGACATCTGAAGCGAGTGGATGATGGACCACCAGGAAGAGAAACTAAAGGACCCCATAGAAAATAAAAGGGGTTCACCCCGAAAATATCAACAATACGAGTATCTACCAAACAACCCCAAAATACACCAGAACTCTTCGAACAAGCTCTTCACTACTTCCACCTTTGCACACATTCCCAACTCCACCCCACCCCTAACTTCACCACTTTCTTTTACAGATCTCTCCTTATGGCGGTGACTTTATGGGTTTAGAGGACGCTCTGACTGGGATGACCTTGATAGGCCCGAGTGGCATTTTTTCATCCTTTATCTTATGGAGCCACCTGCAGGCAGGAAAAGAAAAAGAATTGAAGAGTGGTCAGTCATTCCCATGACCGCCTAGAGTGGGACCACCACCACTCGGATGCACTCCATGGGAGGTTAAGTTGCAATGCAACTTCCACTTCCTAGCTGTTGCGTGGGCCACTAGCACAGAGGGGTGCTATAAAATTCCCACAGCATGCAACAGCCTCCCGCAATTTTAACTTGGTCCCTCGGGATAGGCCTCACAGAAAGCGTGGCCACATTTAATTGTGGTAACGTTGACGGGGGCCTACAACAGGGGCTGTAGGATCAAAGCTTTTCCCCTTAATCTTCCAAGCGGTCTTAGAGAGTAAAGATCAGTTAATATCTATTTTAGGACCCAATGTAGTTTCAATATCTATTTTAGGACCCAACGTAGTTTCAATATCTATTTTAGGACCCAACGTAGTTTCAATATCTATTTTAGGACCCAACGTAGTTTCAATATCTATTTTAGGACCCCAAGAGCTAATCCTCGGTTTAAAAAAGAAGACAAATGAAATATTCACGTTCCAATATTTTGTTATCAGAAATAACCACATTTAACATTCGACTTTTGCATTCAAATCTCATGTTTGGCTTTTGAATTAGGAATATTACGATTTTTTTTTTTTAAGTTGCGGGGTGTAGGGGGGGAGCAATCCCCCATTTCAAAACAAAATAAAGTTGCGGGGTGTCGGGGGGATGGGGGCAACCCCCACCCCCATTTCAAAACAACATAAAGAATCAAAACAATGAAGTGAATGTGGTCATGCGTATAGTTTTTAGATCGCATTCTTGGGTTGGGTCCTGAGGAATCTGTTGGGTCCTAATCTAGATATTTACCCAAAGATCATCTGCTCCCTGGGAGCTAGAAACAGGTTAGAAACTCTCTAAGTGAAAGCCCTCGTTCATATTTCACTTTAAATTAAAGGACGTGTATTAACCCTCTCGCTAGCCGAGTGGATACGGCGTTGGTCTCCCAACGTCGCAATACCGGGTTCAATCCCTGCCAGAGCGAACACAAACGTCAGCGCACGGCGAGAGATCTGGCTACCATTTGGTGGACACGTTGTGCTCAGTCAGCCCTGCACTGGGAAGGGGTGGGTAGATCTTACACTTCTCATCACACACAGAGCCAATTACAACACTGCTTTCTTTTCTCTCCCGTCTTCGAAGCACAAAACACACACACACACTCTGACTCGGAACAAGTCCCTCTGCCCAGGGACGACGAAGGTTCCACCTGAACTCTGTTTGGTGTCAAAACATAACACTTCCTGGTACCTCTCCCTAAAGAAGATCGACCCCTGGTCCCCTCAGGATCACCAGCGATTGTAATACTGACCTTTATGTCTATTTCATTATCCAGGTTGGGATTCGCCTGGATAAAGGCAGGTTGGTGAACCACTACTACTACCCGCATGGGTCTTCCAACTATGCACAAGTTTTTACTTTATTGAGTACGGGTTTTAGCAACGTTCCGCAGGGGTAGGTACAAATTTTATCAGCGAATTGCACTTGATTTTTGTTGTGGACCTGGGTATTATTACTCTCCGGCTCCTGCAAGGGGTGATTTTAGGATCTCCTTTCATGCAAACTGGGGCTAAATGTGGCAAGCGACACATACGAATGAGTACAACTCCTCGGAGCGAACCGCAGTGGAACTCAAAGCTGTGGTAAGTAATTCGAGCAGCAGCTGCGATATCTGAAGATTGGCCGCCGATGACACCTTGGATAAGCGCTTAAGGACGTCACCGAGTATCCTGTCCATCTCCTTACACTGAAATTCAAGAGAAACCGGGGATATTCAAGACAGCCACGAGCCCCAGGAGTTTTAGAAAGTGGGAGGGGGGGGGCATTAGTAAAACTCCTATTTCGTGTCCTTGTGAATCTCGTTAAGTTTTACAATACCTTGGTGTAGGGTACAAACTCGAACCTATAAAGGGTTTGTATTCGAACACAGTGGGCTAAAAGAGCCCCCCCTCACACAAGCGGCTGGGCTTCTTACCGTATAATGGACGCCTGTAAATCCAATCCAGGCAGTCACGGCTTTCAAGTAAAAGTGGACGGACTTGACCCGAAGGATCAGGACCCAAGCTCGGTTCAGGATATCTAACCTCTGCTCCTCGGCAGGAGACACCTTCGTCACCACGACAGCCAGGTCCACCAGCAGCTCATGTGGGTTTTCTCCTGAAGAAGTATATGGGTTTACTTTAACAACAGATCCCATTTATAACGGTGTGTAGGTTTGTGGCAAAACCATAGTATGAAAAGGTTAAAGAGATACAATCATGAAACTACCATTAACCCCTCCTAATGTAAACCTATGAGTCCCTGGTGACAAGCAGATGGATCTGGAGCTAGCTTGGATGTATTTCCTGCAAGGCTAAGTTGCAATTAAACTCCCACTTCCTAGCTGTTGCATGGACAGGGAGGGAGTCTATAAAACTCCCACAGCATGCAACAGACTCCCACCACTCTAACCTGGATCCCTCAGGACCAGGGTTGGCAAATAAAAACCACAGGTTTTATTCACAGTTTTGGGGGGCTTTTTCAAGTGAAATTTGAAAAAAAACAGGGTTTGGGTTTTTTTTTCCAAATTACACCTTCATTTTTTCAAGAAATGAATGCTACTTATTATTTTATTCAAATTGCATATTTATGTTTATAATTTTAACAAATATGTATCAAATTAAGATTATTTCTCTGATCCTGACTCTTAATTCATCTCTCCTTCTACAGGTTATGGCTATCATGGGTACCCATAATTCTTGATCAGTGATCTGTTCTTACTTTAATATAATTATTAAACTAATTAATTATTATAAAAATAGAGATGGCTATTCTTTTTCTGTTATTTTAATGCTTGTAGTGTTTGTTTTTTGAAAAAACCCAAGATTTGGAAAAACCCAGAATAAAATGCGGGTATTGGGGGCTTTTTCAAAATTTGGGGTATTTTGCTAACCCTACTCAGAACAGCCCCACTTAATTGTGGCAATGTCGGCAGGGTCTACACCACAGGCTGTAAGACCAAATCTTTCTCCCTTAATCTCAAAAGCGATCGGAGGGAGCAGAGATGCCATCTGATCCATAGGATCCTTACAGATCTTGGTTGGGGTGGGTGAGGGAGTGGTATATTGGGTATATAGATTCCAGATAACATAATTCCACTAACAAACTTTGCGTGCGAGAGACAGTCATTGGTATTTAGCTTTAAATGAAAGGAAGATAAATTCTTCTTACTCATTTCAACCGTGCGGACAGACAAGTTACTACAACAGGAAGGAAGACTTCTCATTTCATATCCGCCTGACACTGGAAATGATGATCAATACATGTCTTCCTGATACCATGATCTGAGCATGCGGGATACCAGGGTCAGTCCTCACTACTTTGGAACTTTAACAGCCATTCTTGAAGGTTTATGGCACTGGTTTTCAACTGGGGTACTGCAGCACCATGGGGTGCTGCAAGAGCGACCCTAGAAATCATTTTTAAAAATATATAACGACTCTTTGAGAGTATTTTGAAACTACCTTCTCTGTATTGTGCAACATAAAAACAATGGAAAAAGAAAGATTGCAAGCAATGAAGAAATGATGGTTGCCTTCTCAAATTTACGTTCCAATATTAAATAATTATGTGATACTCATCAAGCTCAAATATCCTATTAAACTTTTAAAGGCAAGATTTATTTATTTTCATTTTTTATGTCTTATTTCAATCAAATATTTAAATTTCAATCATGGTTTCCACGTAATTAAGTATTTATACATAAATTATTTAAGATTGGGGTGCCAGGGCTGCTTCTAGATAACAATTAGGGTGCCACTATCATAAAAAGGTTGAAAAACATTGGTTTAGGGATTACATGCTCTCCCATCCTCAATAAATAAATCTTACCTTTAAAAGTTTAATAGGATATTTGAGTTTGATGAGTATTACATAATTGTACCCAAAATTTTCAGATGTCAGCTGCAACTTAGTTGTCAATGATACATGACGCCACATTGTGGTGGGTGGTGGTGGTGGTTAGGGAAAGTGGGGGGTATCACATTTTGCACTATTAGACAGGTGTTCCTTTCCTCGAGTGGGGTACCCTAACTGGATAATGAAATCTACATAAATATCAGAATGATAATCACTGGCAAAACTGAGGCACCAGGGGCCGCGCTCGTTGGGGGTGAGCGACCTAGGCTAGAGCGGTAGCCAGCGAGCAGGAAGCTTTCCGTGGCCCAAGAGAGAGCCAACCGTTCCGCGCCGGCTGAGCGTGGACTGGAGAACCCTTCGTCGTGTGCGGAGAGAAGGGTTGTAATTCACACATGCCTGACGACATTTGGGGATGGAACTTCCTGCCCGCAATACCTTAGACTCGACGCCCCGACGAGATTGCCGGGAGCTCCTTGCAAGCGCCGAAAATGTCTTTCAGCACCGACGTCCCTCATCAAACCCCCAATAGTGCTGGGGTGTTCGAACCCCTCGAAGAGAATGGAAATGAGAAAGGGGGTGCTCCGGAAGGGGTAGAGGATGAGGGGGAGGTGCTTACCGTGAGCGAAGCAGGTGTCGAGGATGTGGAGTAGGGCGAAGGTGTGATGGGAGAGCAGCAGAGGCGGGAACGTCTTCAGGAGGCTCCGAAGGGCCACATACTGAGTCGCCCCCTTCGACTCCTCAGTCAATGCCAGCAACGTCTTCAGGGCAACGAAAGGAGAAACGTAAGACCAACGAGGGCATTCTTACCAAACGGCATAAAAACAGCACAACAAACCGTGTGAAAGGGTAATAATGGCGCGTGATGTTAGCAGTGCGTCGTAAACAGAACTAAACGTGACCGGAAATAATGAGTTGGTAACCCCCTTAATAAAATAATCTCATGAATACCTTCTGTGCTGGTATCTTGGTATGTGAAATGTGAGGATGTGTGTCAGCAGGAAGTGAGATATTTTTTTTTTTTTTTTAAGAGCGCATCTGGCAACTGCCTACTTGGGCATTAGTCGCCGTATTAAAACTGGCCTACTTCTAGGCTACTTTAAAATAAAATTAAAGAGACAAAAAAACACCCCAAAAAAGGGGGAAAGGAAGCAAGCTGGTGCGTCGGGGGGAACTCCCCCCGGCGCATGAGCGTGCAACCTAAAGGGAAAAAAAACAAAGGCAAAAAAAAAAAAACAAAAAAAACAAACCCTGCTTAAATAATAGGGAGAAGGCCGGCCTCCCCCAAGAAGTCAACAAGTCCACCAGTCAATGTGCACGCACTCGTCCCGAGTACAAGGGACAGGCGGTAGCGACCCCGCCCATCCTGGTACCGGGACAGGTAACGTGCGCGAAGATCACCCAGACTGGGACATTCGACAAGAATGTGCCGAACAGTCCAGGGAACAACGCAGTCGTCGCGATAAGGTACAGAGAATTGCTCCGTCAAATGGCGGTGTCCCGCGAGTGGGCTCAATCGGAAGACGACAGAAAGCGACCTGAAGCCGTCGCGCCATTGGGTTAGGTCCACGGGAACAGTCGCGCCGCAATGGCAGGCAATTTTTAAGTTTTCCTAGGACGTCTCCCATCTTCTTTGCCAAAAAGACCGGAAGGCTGCCCCGATTTATGTCATGTAGTCGGTGTGAAGAAGAGAGAAACGCTGTTCTGGTCACCCAGTCCTCGCGGACTCTTTGGCGCCCTTATCGGAGCGCTCATTCCCCGCAATTCCCACAACTCCAGGAACCCAGCATTAGATAATCTCGACATCCGTTCGGCCCGTGGCAACCGTAGCGTTACGGATGCCGCAAAGCAGGCGGTGCGGAGATTCCAATGCTCCGAGAGCACTGAGCTCGCTTTGTGAGTCGCTAAAAATCACAATCCGATCTCCAAAACGGGCTGGACGTGTTATCTCTCGTACCGACGAGTGATGTATTACAAACAGCTCAGCCGAAAAGAGCCCCGCTGACTTCAAAGAAAGGGGATAGGGCGTGGAAACCGACCTCCTCCTGGGACTTGGAGCCATCCGTATATATACTGGCACGGATCCTGGGTGACACGAATGTGCTCCAAAAAAGTCGAACGCAATACTCCTGGTGTTGTGGAATCTTTGAGAGCAGAGGCGTCCAGGGTGCCGCCCCACGAATAACCTGAGGCACCACCGGGCAGAGAGCTCGGTGAGAGCTAGACCGAGGTTTCAAAGGAGTTTCCTAGCCCTAAGCCCAAAGTGTTTATGGTATGACTAGCGTCTTTCGGCGGCATAGGCACAGTCAAGATCGACTGCGGATGCATTGAGAGTCGTTGGCGAATGAGGGAGGCGCCGGGTTCGTGCGTACAGACGCAGTAATGCACTGTGTACGGCGTAAGGCGAGTGGAAATCTCCCCGGCAATACACGCTCGGCTGTTCTTACGTAAAACATGCATGCAGTCAAGCTTCGAACGAACAAAGGATCGTTAGCGAAGTAAGGGAGTAGCCATAACAGCACTCTAGCTGCTGGACGTCACGGAACGAAGAATGTCCATGGCGCGAGTACAAGAGACCCTAAAGCTCCAAATATGAGCCTTCCGGGTGAGGCGTCGGTCGAAAACAAGACCAAAGAAAGGGTGCGAGTCCACCATTTTAATGGACACCCCGTTAGGAACACGTCCGCGTCGGGTTGGAGTTGTGGATGGCGGCTGAAATGCGCGACCTTAGGCTTGGCCATGGAAAAGCGAGAGATACGATTCAATGGCTGTTGGAGTGGACGCTCGATTTGGCATCTGGGCCGCAACTAGAGATCGAAAACTGCAACGTAGAGCGTAGCGAGAACATCTTCCGGCAGCACCGAGGTGATACCGTTGATGGAAGGGCCGAGTGCGACACTGAGGAAATTTAACTATTGGACGCCCTCTTCCTGCTCCATTGAGCCGGAGAGGTCTTCCCACATCCGTACGCAGAATCGACGATCTCGCAGAAATTCAGAAATAATGATTGGGAAGCGACCCTCGTACCCGTCGTGTGGAGAGTCTTCATGATACCGATCACGCAGTATCAAAGGCCTTATTCAGATCGAAAAGCACTGTGGTGTAGTGCTGCCTACGAAAGGTAACGCAGACGGTATTATCTAGTTGGAGTGGAACTTGCGGAAGCCGCACTGCGCGATACGGTCGAAAGTGACGAAATGTAACGAGTTAGTCTCGATGCTGAGAGGGAAGCTCCTCCATCGGTCGAAGTTGTGATTTATTTTACCTCGTCCTCCGCATTACCTTGGGAGGACAAGGCCGCGCCTCCAAGCGCTTCCGGTCGCCTACTATCTCCTTCATTTGTAATTTGTAGTCATAGTAACAGTAATCAAGAAAGGGACGTATGTAAGGTGATAGTATGACCCCCCCCCCACTACCATGATTTGGGAGGTTAAGAGAAAAGTCTCCATAGGATCATAAAATTAGAGATTGTGATCATTTATACATACTCGTTCCACGGGGTCGAGCTAAGATGGGCCTTGACAACTCGGCCCTACATTCAGGCGAAATTTTACTCGAGCTTTGACCATAAAGGATGGTGCCGACCTAGCCACCATATATATATATATATATTGGAAGGTAAGCAGAGTTGCCGACCCAACATACCCAATGCCTAATATAAACTGGCACTCGACTAAGGGCCCATAAGAGGACGAAAGTGCGTGGGGCAGCCATAAACTCTGTGGATATTAGAACAAGTGGGCAGGTGGGTATGTAATAGAGAGAAGTAGAGCTGGGCTGGTCCACTAACGAGTAGGGTGGGTGATCACCTATTATTATCATACCCTGGTGCTAGGTGATCCCAGGATGGCATGGAGTCCACCCAGGCACCATATCTAGTGGACCAAAGTCTGTCCAGGTGAGAACAGTTCCTCCTGGTACAAAGTGTGAGTAGACAAACGGTTGAAGGGAGTCATAACAATAATAATAACACTAATAATAATTATACTACTATTAATAATAATAAATAAAGCTAAAGTATTGCTGAGAGGGAGCAAGGGAAAAGCGCCCCAACAACTCTATCAGGCCCCATCAGAGTTCACGCAAACCCAGTTACGGGGTTTCCCTAATTTGCACTCAGGCTGGGAGAATGGAGAAGCTCCTCCAGGTACCAGGTGTAACAGCCTACACCGGGTACAGCCCTTCCAGGGTGATGGATGGAGAAAACCTATTCAAGACCGGCTACAAAGGAATACCATACCTTGAGGGAGTCCGTGGATTTGGTCGCGTGCTGAAGAAGCCACGTGAAGACTGGGAAGAAGACCTTGTCAGCCACAATGCCGCCCCGCTCCGAGTCTTCACCTAGCACTTCGATGTTCTCGATGCCGTTCCCGTTCCATCCCTGAAGGGACAAAAAAACAACGGGGATTCGAGTGGAAGGACCCAATAAGCGACGGGAAGAAAACAAATTCAACTGCCACCACCTTACCATAGGGATTGGCACGCATCAACACCGTTGAAAATTACCTAACCCCTTTATTTCACGTCGGTCGCAGGAACAAAGATTTCGGGAGCGTAGCTTGCCGGGCCATCGGGCCCAATCCCACCTTAGTTGCACATACACAAATATTCTTCCTTCCAAGATACATGCAAAGAGTATCCATCCTATCTCACATACAGGGCAGTATTTTTTCGCCACAGAAAGCAGGGTTGTTTTTTTTCTTCTCACATACAGGTCAGAATATTCTTCCTGTAACACAGATGACAGCATATCTTTCCCTGTCCCACATATAGAGCATGTCATACCGGCAGAGGAACCAGCACAGTCTGCTCTCCGAAAGTGCACTCTGTTTCTCGCGAGGCGAGAGTTCCTCCGTTTGGGTTGAGGATCGAGATACTAGAAAATGGTCGCTACCCCCCCCATCCCAGACACAGAGGCGCTTCATCGGAGTGGATCTTTTTTTAAGGACCCCTCTGGCGACTATCTACAAGGTAATGGGTCACCGTAATTACCCGAGGTTAATGCTAGGTTAGATTAAAACTAAAATAAACAAAAACACAACCCAAAAAACAAACGCAAAACCAAAGAGAGTCGAATAAAATCGGGGAGGCTCATGAGAGTCGAGAGAAAGATCAAGACTGTAAAGAGTATCGGTGGAAGGATGGTGATTGGTGGTGTAATGACGTGATCTATTACTGCGGTTTACTAGTCTTGTTGTCGATACTTCAATACTAGGTGACCTCTTAAGATCCCGTAGAAATAACCAGTCAGTCCACGCCCGTCACCCACTCTATCAAGATAACGACCTACTTAAGAAAAAGCTATAGACACAACAACTCTAGCCTACTGTTTCCTATCATAGCCTAAATTCCATATTACATTATTCTATTTACTAACCCCTACTAATAACTTATTGTGTCAATTACTACCACATCTGAAGCGCCACGTCATCTTCAGTGAGTGTTCTAAATAATACTTGTTATAACCTAACTGATAATAGATATACCACAGGTGGGTGACAGCTTGTCCATAAGTGATAGAAGAGGGGATGCGAGGAAAGTGGAGCGGTTGTCAGCCCTGCTGTAAGAATCTCATAAAGAAGGGTCCGGGCAGCTGGGGGATAAGGTTACGGAAAGAGTTAAGAGCAAAGAGGGTCGTGAGGAGGGATGTAGATCGAGCAAAGTGTGTACTGTCGTTCGAGAAAATGGCGAACAGCAACACCATTAAGGTCGGTGTAAAAATGGAGAGTGATATGCCAACACGAAAGGGTCACTCTGCCGCGGCCAGAGTTGCTCCGAGCGGAGGGGAGGAAGTTAACCGGGGACCCTAATGATCTGACAGCATTCTTAAGATTAGTTCCTGGAGACAGGACTATTTGGTTGATACTAGGTCACACGGGATATAATGCTCCCCCAGTTACCCAGCATACTACGCCAATTCCAGTAAGGAAGCAAAGAGAAAAACTCTCTCCGGATTACACCATAATGGACCTCTCATAACCAGTAATTACATTCACATGGCAACAGACATCGGCTTGGGCAACGCACAATAATCAATCTTTCCATCTATACCTATGGAAACGAGTATACTTATACTGTGGGCCCAGAAATGGAGGAAAACGAGGGAAAAATGGGGGAAAAAAAACATAACATCTTCAAGGGCTTGAGTGGATTGAGAGTTAAAAAGTTACATTTGGGTCCACAGCTGCTTAGATATGTTGGAGGAGGCGGGTCTCCACTCGAAGATCTCTAAGACCCAACAACCTGGCGGCCACTGACAAGGGTACGACCCAAGAACTAACCCAGAACCATCAGTAACAGGCTACACTCATTAATCACAGCTTACCCATCGACACGAGAGGATGAGATCTTGAACAGCTGTGAGGAGACAACCAGCATCCAACTGACCGCACTTGAGCCCGACGTGAACGATGTACGAACGAATATAGGCTCCAACGAGGGGGTCACCCACGCCTCGGCATATCAGGAAGAGCCGACTCAACGCATCTTCACCTTCTCTGGAGGAAAAGTGAACAACCCATACAAGCAGCAAAACACTACTTCAAACATTAGTTATGACAGCAAAGGCAACCGGTTGATTCAGCGGAGAACGAAAAAAGAAAGGAATAAGGAGGACAGGACTATTGAAAAGGGAGATCGGGAAATAGGCGCTGGGTGGTCCATCATTCACCTTGAAACTGTGAAGACGAATTGGGAACTTCCCGAGGCAAGTCTTGAATAGCTCAACTTACACTTCTTACAGGCTCATCAACACCCCCTCTTCACACTCCAAACTCAAACTCACTCAAACTCCGCGGTAAGGTTGCTGGACTCTTCCTATTTTGCATATGTACAAGTCGGGGTTCAAAGAGAAGCACTCTGCTGAAACCGCTCTTCTTAATGCTTCGGACGGTTTACGTAGAGCAGCCGATACGGGTTGTACGTCCATTCTAGGCCTCCTAGACCTCTCCTCTGCTTTGACACCATCGACCACACTGTCCTCCTTGATCGTCTTCAAGCTTTCCTTGGTCTCTCGGGCACTGCACTTGATTGGTTCCACTCATACCTCTCCTCCCGCACTGAGTGGGTCGCGCTCGATAACATCTCCTCCGTACCCACGCTCATTGATTTTGGGGTGTCTCAGGGCTCAGTCCTTCGTCCCCTCCTCTTTCGCATCTACTTACTTCCTCTTGGCTCCCTTCTTCACGATTTGGGCCTGTCCTTCCACCTCTATGCTGATGACACTCTGAAATACCTTTCCTCATCACCTGTGTCCTTCTCTCAATCAATTACCAAGCTCCTTTCAGCCTACACCTCCATAGACCAATGGCTGTCTGCCAACTTTCTCAAACTTAACCAGGATAAAACTGAAGTTCTCCTTGTTGGTACCGCTTCGATGGTGGAGAAATCTAAAGCTCTCTTCCCCTCCCTTAACCTTGGGGAAACCAATGTCACCTTCTCCGTTACCGTTAGTAATCTTGGTGTTATTTTCGACGAGCAACTCTCATTTAAACCGCACATCCATCGTATCTGTAAGTCTTCCCTCGGTTTCCTCCGAAACTTCACGTGTTCGATCCCATTTTGATCGACGAAGCCTTGAGACTGCTATTCGTGCCTTCGTCACCTCACGTTAGAATAATGCAATTCTCTTCTAGTGAACCTCCCTTCTTCGTCACTTCGCCTCCTACAACTAGTTCAAAACTATGCTGCCCGGCTTCTCCTTCGCCACCCTCGGTTCTTTCCTTCGATGCTTCTGTTACCGGACCTACACTGGTTACCTATTCGCTTCTGTACCCACTATAAAATTCTTCTCATCACCTACAAGGCCCTAAACCTCAAGGCTCCACTTTATCTCTCGTCTGCCCTTTTCCGTCGTCAAATTATTCCGGCACTCCAGTCTAACCTCGCTCCCCTCCTGAACACTCGTCGTTCTGTCTTCTGCTCGATGGGTGAACGTTCCTTCTCAGTTTGTGCGCCTAGACTCTGGAATGCGCTTCCTGCCGAAGTACAATCTTCTCTCTCCCTTGCTAATTTTAAACGTCTCCTGAAGACTCCTCTTCAGAATTGCCTTCTCTCCCCTGTAAACTTTCTCTACACTCGCTACACAACCTGCGCTCTGGGAGGGCTAACAGCCCTGAAGGGCGCATTACAAATACTTATTATTATTATTACACGAGTGTATGCCACCTCTATTCCCCGCACATGCAATACCCACTAGGGTTCTCATTCACATGATTACTATGTAAAAATATTGAATTCCAGGATAAACCAAGTTGATAATTCCATATTCCTTTTGACAGCTAGAATATGGAACTCTTTGCCTCTGTTTTCCCTGAATCTTATAACATCCTCTCTTTCTTGAGGCACGCCTGTCATCACCCGAGGTGACTAGTCCATTAACACTTCTTTGTTCTTTTTCCATCTTTTCTTGTTCTATTTTTTTTTCGCAGTCTGAGCTTGATTTGACCATCTTTCCAATATTAAAAAAAAGAAAGAAAAAACTTATGAACTTGAACATTTTGGCAAAATGAAACCATTTGGAGTTCCTGAGGAGGTCTTTGCTAATAATAACAAAGATCTTAAGACTGAATTTCGAATTCCTGCAGGTATGTATGCAATGTACAATTCAGGCGCTGCAGTGATAGACCCCTCGACTTCAACGAAAAGCAAGTTAACCACAATAAAATGAACCACTAATTGGATGAAGAACCCCCACTCAATGGCAGCTCCTCCAGGGAGTGAAAGTTATGGTTGATTTAGAGTCTACCGTAAATGAACAGCCGAAAAGATAAATAAAGATAACGTCATCACCTGAGTAAATGAACAGAAAAAAGATAATAAATTTACAAGGTAAAACAACTAACAAAAACATCTTTAAAACATCAGATTTCATACTTCAAGGCCCACTTCACTCTAAGGATCTTATCCTCTACCCTTAGCAACGGTAGGAAGCTCTCGGGAAACTGCAACCATGAGCTAGAGCCTAGCCAAGTAGAAATACCATTTTCACTTATTAAGTGATGCTAATCCACAAGAGGTGAGGTTAGACTATGGATGGAGTTCTCATTCGGATTGAATTTGTAGTGGTAACCATATGCTTGAATCGTGGTCTGGATCCCACGTGAAAGTCGAGATTCTCCCTACCCCTACCTCTCTCCTGTGAGGTGGACGTCCCCCAGTAAAGTCGCGGCAATCCCTGGGAGGATCCTGAGGTTCATAAGCGAAGAGATGGGTGTAGTGCGTGCTTGTCTGACCTGTGGGTGCATCGGACGCATGTTTGTGTTAGGAAAAGGTTTATTCAGGGTTTATATTGTTGGAGTATAGTGGAGTGGGCTGACGTGAGTTGAAGATTACTTTGTGGTCTATGTAATGATTTCTCTGATTGGTTTATTAAGGGGGAAGGTTGGTTTAGGACGTTGTTCGATGATAGCGTGTTCAAGAGTGGATGTGTTTGATTAAGTTAGGGTTTAGGGATGAAGGTTATTGTAGAGGTATTGTAAGTAGTATGCTGGGGCTTCTTTCTTGTGTCTGGCACGTGGGGGCATTGCAGCCAGATGGTGATTAGGGTGGGAGGGTGAATGCTTTGAGGACGTGTTGGGTTCCAATCATTGTCGAGGTGTATTTTGATAAGGAGTACTTTTGTTTAAGCATGTAGGCGTGGGGTGGTTGTGCTGCATGTGCATCTTTTGTTTGTTTCTTTGTGGTTTGGAGTTTATTCATCTAGCATTTGGCAGTGGTTGGGTTAAATGCTGGTGCTGTGTAGTGAAAGTTGGTGCGGATGAATTACTTATATAGGATGATGTCCAAATGTAATGTTTGGTAATGGTTTGAGGGCGTTAATTTTCTTCGTCACCTTGTATGTATGTAATGTTTGTTGTGTGTTTTGAATATCATGTGGGTGTCTAGTGTGAGTCGTAGACGGGTGGGGTTTTTCTTTAGTGGGAGGTGTTGTCCGTTTGGTCCGATTTTTTTATTTTTTTTTTTTTTTTTTGGGGGGGGAGGTCGATTCCTGGTAGCTGGGGTTACACAATTATGATTTTACGCGCGATTGCTTACGCACGAACGTTTATTGGTCATTGGCAACCGAATACGTCAATCGTAAGTGCATGGTACGTAAATCGAAATGAAAATTGTTTAAGGTCGGTAAGGTCGGTAGGGTTGGTACGTCGGTCGTGGGGAGTCACGCGGCTTCCAGCCATGAATGTTTTGAATTGCACAAAGCAGTCGGCTCGCGCGACCCCAACTGTCATCTGTCGCAAAAAATTTCGACGATTGGGGCTGTGTTTACGACCGTCGAGGCTCAGTCGTAATTATCTACGACAGTCGTTACTGTAAGCGCCAATTTTTACGATTGATGGCCGGAATCTGGCAACCGCGCCGCACTGCTTCGTGGCGGCAACGCGGACGGGGGAGGGGGGGGGGTATTTACGGACCAGCAGGTGGCCATTCCCGACAGTCCTCTTACCGAAGCCGACCATCTTCCAGCTCAACACCACTGCCTCTCCTCTCGCAGCGCCTACAGGAACCCTCCACTAGCCTTCAGCGCCTACAGGAGCCCTCCACCAGCTCTCAGCGCTTCAGGAGACTTCTACCAGCTCCCTCCGTGTACCCCTGCCACATTACCATGAAGAGAAAGGACCTGAAAAAGCTGCGGAAGGATAGTTTTACTCAGCCTGCTGCTACTACTACTACTACTACTACTACTACTACTACTACCACCACCACCACATCTCAAACGCCGGTACCAGGCACCTGTACCACACCGGCACCACCATCTGTGAGCCCCACTGTGCCCACCCTGCCTGCCAGCACTTTGCCTGCTGATCCCAGCCCTGCCACCCCACCCCAATAATTGCCCGGCATTATTGCCGATGGTAGTGTGGGCAACTCGAAAGGAGTATTGGGGGCTCTTGTATGAAGCCCCCGTAGCGAGGAAACGTAGGGTGATGGCAACAGGCTGGCCAGGAGGAATGGGTTTGCGCCAGAACGTAGGTTTCTTATGAATGAGGGGCGTGACTCGTTCTACTACCTCACCAAACAGTTGGCGTTCTATTCTCGTGAAGTTCTTGTAAAGTTCTGGACATTCTTGCATTAGGTTGTCGTAATGGCCATATTCCATTCTTCGTGGCAGATAGGGCCACGCCCAAACTGATCTCAGCTTCCTCGTCTGTTTCTGTTGTTCCTCTTGTTCGATCAGGACCTTGGCTATTGCCACTCGTTCAATGGCGTCCACGTAGCCAATGATAGCTTGCATTTGCTTCCTGTTACGTTTTTGTTTTGTTTTTTCGTTGTTTTTTTAAAGCCCATCTGGCGACTGCCCACTTGGGCATAAGTCGCCAGAAATACGACAGCCTAGAACTAGGCTACTTTAAAATAAAATTATGAGAAAATAACAAAGATAAATATTGGAAAAACTTAACAATTAGGAAGCAATCTCCGGCAGCGGGGGGAGGTCCCCCTCACCCCGGTGCAGGAGCGTGCAACCTACAAAGAGAAAAAAACTAAATAAAAACTACTTAAATAAAGGGGAGAGCCCGGCCTCTCCCAAAAAGTCAACAAGTTCACAAGTCAAAGTGCACGAACTCGTCCCGAGTACAAGGGACAGGCGGTAGCGTCCCCGACCATCCCGGTACCGGCATAAGTAACGTGCGCGAACATAACCCAGACTGGGACATTCGACAAGAATGTGCCGAACAGTCTGGGGGACGACGCAGTCGTCACAATAGGGCGCAGGCGAGCGCTCCATCAAATAGCGATGCGTCACGCGAGTGTGTCCGATTCGGAGACAACAGAAAACGACCTGAAGCCGTCGCGTAATTGGGGGATAGGTCCATGGGAACAGTCGCGGCGCAATGGCACGCAACTTTAAGTTCCCTTCTACCGTCTCCCATCTTCTTTGCCAAGCAGTCCGAAGAGCTGACCGTATTCCTGCCATGCAGTCAGTGTGAGGAAGAGTGAAACGCTGGTCCGGTCGCAGAGTCCTCGCGGACTCTTTGGCGCCCTCATCGGCGGCTCATTCCCCGCAATTCATACATGTCCAGTAACCCAGCACAAGATAATCTCGACATCCGCCCGGCTCGCCAAAACCGTGGCGTCACGGATATCGCAAACCAGGGGATGCTGAGATTCAAATGCCCCGAGAGCCCTCAGGGCGCTTTTGGAGTCGCTATAGATCACAATCCGGTCTCCGAACCAGGCACGTCGCGTAATCTCCCGTACCGAGTAGTGTATTGCCACTAGCTCGGCCGTGAAGACAGACGCAGCGCCTGGCAGAGCCGCACTGACTTCAAACAGAGGAGATACGGCGTGGAAGCCGACCCCCTCTTGGGACTTGGAGCCATCCGTATACACTGGCACGGTTCCAGCGTGACACGAGGTGTGCTCCAAAAAGTTCGAACGCAATACTCCCGGCGCTGTACAAGCTTTGGGAGCAAAGGCTTCCTGTTACGCACGTTTCGAGGTGTTATTAGGGACATGATCGTGTCAAAGTCCTCCATGATGAATGGCCAGATGTTGCTGCTGCTGAAGGGAAACTGGGAATGCAATGATGTGCGGGGGTTCCTGCCCTTTTGTAGTTGCCCACTTTACCCCCACGACCTACGGGGTATGACAAAGACTATTCCCCGACATATGGGGTGGGGGAAAGACTGTCCGGACACGGTCGTATTACGTCCTACGATGTACGGGCTCATCTACGCACGTCTTGTGGGGGCGGGGCCTGTGGTCCCGACAATCGGCACCTGGTTACGCAAGTCGAAAAAGCCTACGCATTGCAATACAACTATGATTCGATAATCGTACAAGGTCGGGGCAAGGTATATGAGTGTCGGACTATGTTGACGATCCACATGGATCGGGGGACCAACAGACCTTACATTCACGCATGAACAAAAAATCAGAAATTTCGACGTGCGGGAGCTGTCGGGGAACAAAATCGTGATTGTGTGACCCCAGGATTACTGTTGATTTGTTGACTTGTTGAGGTGGTCATGCAGTTTTGTGTGAGCCAGTGTTGTAGTGTGTATATGTTGTTGGAGTGTGCTGCTTGCTGTTGTAATTGAATGTTGTTGTGATGTGAGATGTCGTCGGCATAGGTGTAGGCGTTGATTAATGGCGTTTGTGGTTGTAGGATGTCATGTGTGAAAAGGTTGAATAGTAAGGCTGAGAGAATGACTCCTTGTGGGAGGCCATTGTGGAGTAGGTTGGATTTACAAGTTACGGATTCGGTGAAGAACTTTGGCCTGCCTGTAAAATATGAAGTTCATTGGCCTGCCTCAGTGATAATCGGTGGTAAAATCAGTACCAAAGGTGAGTGGAAATCTGTGGTAAAATGCGCACAAAAATACCTCTACATAACCTCTAAAGAGGAAGATACAAATGGTTGGATGAGAACAGAGGCAAGATGCGTACTGCCAACACCTCGTGTAGCTGAAGGGCATGTTTTATCCTCTCGACCAGTCATGAGTTCGAAAAGTCTCGGTTCAGGGGGAAGGGTGGTTAAGGCACTTCTCCTTTTTCGCTCCCATTACAAAACCACCAAACACTTCATTCCGGCGAAACTGAACTAAGTTAATCGGGAGACTAACATTAATTGGATTAGTAGTCTGCCTCCTGAGCGGTTATCGTGGCCAGCTGTCTTCCTCAAATTGGGTTCAACCCACAAGTCTGACAAAATCCTGTCTACTTGTCGGAGTGGTTTGAAGTTTGGGCAGGGGTTACATGTTGGACAGTTATTGTTGTCGTGTTCGGTGCTTGTATTAATATAGGGCCACATATCTGAGACAGGATCAAGGGGCTCTGGTGTCTAAGGAGTGTTCAACCTCTAGGGGCGATCTCCGGTGAGCGTACACATAGGTACGGAGTTAGTTGTGAGAGTGTGAAGATACGGTGAGAAGTCTGTGTGTGTATGTGATATCCTGGAGGGAAGAATGGGGTAGGGGTAGGAAAGAATGGGGATAGGGGGTAGGAAAGAATGAGAGTAGGGGTTAGGAAGAATGGGGGTATGGAGTATGGAAGAGACAATGGGGGAAGGGGATACGAAAGAATGTGGTGGAGGAGGAGAGAATGGAGGAGGGCAAGAAGGCCATGTCTTCTGATTATTACCAAATAAGACGCGATAACTAACAAGGGCGTCTTCACTGCAGTTTGAGAGGAAATTTGGAGGTAAAAATGTTTGAAAGCCCCAAATAGTCTGAAGAGGAGACTACTTTGAGTGCTAGAAACTGAGGGCACACAACTCTCAGCAACCTCCACAAGGTTTTTCTAGGTTCCTACAATGTCTTTCTAGGCCCCCAAAAGGTCTTTCTAAGTTCCTACAATATCTTTCTAGGTCCCTACAAGGTTTTCTAGCTCATAAAAGGTCTTTCTAGGTCCCTACAAGATTTTCTAGCTCACAAAAGGTCTTTCTAGGTTCCTACAATATCTTTCTAGGTCCCTACAAGGTCTTTCTATGTCACTACAACGTGATATCGTCCCTCTATGGTGTTCTTATAGTCTCTCAGGCCTTTTTTTAGGAGCCCATCTGACAGCTGCCTACTAGGGCAAAAGTGGCCTTAATCACACTACAACCTAAAACACTAGGCTATATTTAAAAAAACAAAAAACATGCAAAACCAAATAACGAATACAAAAAAAAAGAAGCAAAGATGGAGGGAAAAAAAACAACAAAATAAGCAAGAAGAAAAGGAAACACGCTCTGGAGCATGCGACCTACAACAAAGAGGGTCAAATAAAATGGAGGATACCAGAATCCTCCAAATAGGCGCCTTGTAGTTGTAAACTACAAGGCGCATTCAAATACATCTCCACTCACTCACCCGGGAAGGAACGCGTAGCAGGGCATGAGAGCCGCCTCGAGGTAAATGCGCGGCAGAAGTTCTCGAATGGACGATACTTTGTAGAACCAATTGTGGGCGGTTTCCTCTGCTTCGTCCTTCGGAGAGATGTGCGTGAAACTGAATCGAAAAGAGGGAGAATTGTGAAGAGCGGAATCTGAGAGGGCGGTACGAACTAAGAGGCGCTGATGCTCACAAACCCCTCTGTGGGATGGTTTGTTGTCATTGAAAACAAAGAAACTAAAACCAACAAGGGCATCTCTGCCGGAAAGTTGGTAAAGAGAAATCTCTAGAGTGTGATGAAGAGGGAAGTGAAAATGTATGGATGATGTATACAAGCGTTTGAGACCAGAAGGGACACAATCATCCAGATGTCAGCTGCAGCACCCTATACCTCACTCTGATACTCCATTGAAATCATCAATAATTCGCTCTATTTCAAGTCACTCCATTTCTTGGAATTGCTAGTCACTTTTACACAACACCCTGCTGCATGCATGACCTCCACCCCCTACCCAACACCCACCCTTTTGAATCCTCTTCCACATGTTAAGAGAGCCTATGTGGTGAGACTGCAGTGTGAACACCCCCACCCCTCCCGAACTACCCATAAAAGGGACCATCGCAGATGCCTTTCCACACCCAACACAATCAAACACAGAATGGAAGACATTGCACGCAACCACGCACAGCAACTGCCTACAAGAGCATAAGCCGCCGTAATCATCTTATAGCCTAATGATAGGTTGAATTAAAAACCAAACGAGCAAAAAAACAGAAAAAAAACAAGCAATACAGCAAGAAGGAGAAAGAAGCATACTGGCGACGGGTTTGGGGAGCAAGGGTGTCGGGGGTGCTCGGACACATAGCTTGAGGATCCACATCAAGAGTGGATTCTACAAAAAGGGAAACATCATAATTCTTGCCACTGCCACAAAAGTTAGCGAGGGGGTGTAATGTGCAGTAGCATCATGTCGAGTCAAGATTCGCCCGTGGGTAGAAAGCCCTAATCAAGGGCCCTCACAAACCCAGTCCATGCACACTGATCATACATAATATGATCCACTTCCTCTTCAGTCACTACTTTCTCTCTCAAACACTCATTCAAATAATCAAACCAACCTCTTTTGTGCAGTCTTCCTAACCCTTATCACACCTGACACTCACTTATGTAATTTTCTTCACAAGTCTACTCGCATCCATTCTTTTTACAGGTCCATACAACTTCAGAAAATTTTCAGTCACACCTATCTTCACACCATAAAGATCTCTCACCCAGTCTTTCCTCACTATATCTACTGACACACAACAAGCATCCCTCTCAAGTTAGCCAGTTACATTGCACTCACTTGAGATCCTTCGTTCTCGTTCCATACCCTAATCTCACACCCATACCCCATGGTTTCCTGGCACATTCCACACTGAAAGCCATAGAGAATTCATTAATGCCCATATAGCTGCAGGGACTTTCCACCACCATGCCTGGCTAAGTTGACAGCACAATGGACCAAGAGGCATAACCATCATCGAACAACTGCACTCACTGAACAATAGTGGGCTTGTAATGAAATGGGAATTGGCCCTCGTCAGTCAAATTCACTGAGGGTGAAGTCGCACAGACAGTGCTTCTTTCTGAAGGCTATCACGCACTCGGGCAACCACCACAGTAGTGGTCGGCAGGCAGTAACGGATAGACACTCAAGGAATGCAAGCCAAGCTCGTGGGTATCCATGAGGTTACCATACCAGAGAAGAACTCTACGGCCTCCTTTACCGACCTAAACTCCAAGACAAGTCAGTAATTTCCTTGAATATGTGCCTTTTTGTCCGATCTATACAACACTGCGGAGGTGTCTCGCGTGGTAGGGACGCGCCAAAAGAGATTTGAATGAGGAACTGATCGCTCCCATTAAGGTTGTCAATCACCTCTTATTGAGGTCAAGAGAGGAAAATGAGGCAATTCTTAGTAGTGTATGAAGCCTTCCACATTAAGAACACTGAGTTCCAGCTACCAGTACTACTAGGACCCAGCCTCTGGGACATATCGTGTAGTGACCACAATAGGGGCGCTTACCAGTCAAGTGCCCAAGGAGGAGAAAGGGAAAGTGCTGAATATCTCCTCTTCCCCCTTGAGCGACTCGGTGGAAAAGTGGCTGCCTCTTTTTCTGAGAAGCAGACATGTGTGGGGGGGGGGGGGGTTAGCCCTGATATTAGCCAGGGCAAGGCTTGCGGCCGTTCAGCTAACAGCCGGATCAGGGTGGTACTCAGGGGAGGCGTAGGAGCTGCCTGGCCAGGAAGACCATGACAAGACTACCTCCTTGGCCTCCCGGAATGATACTAGTTTCACAGCCTGAACATCCAGGACTCCTCTTTCCCACAAATTCCATATCGTATCCGATTTTATCGAAGTTAAACCACTCCCCTTAGAATCGGAAATACCGAATGGAGTCCCATTTCGGGTAGACTTCTCTGCACCTGCCATACGCTGTAAATACCCGTGGTTCGGATCCCACGTTAATAGTAGGTCCAAACTGAGAAATAAATGCACTTTAAATAAGTGCAGATCGGTGCCAAAACATATAACATTAAAAAACAAAACATGTACAGCCCTAGAGCAGTTACCACACAACTGTGTATGACCCGATTTGGCACAGCTGCATGTGCTGTTAGTATGGCCGAAAGGGTGGAAATGGTAGCACCTCCAGGCGAACGGCACGGATATATCTTCACATGGTAGCGGCATAAAAACAGTCATCACAATTGAGGGAGCCTGTCCAAGTTGAAGGTGATGATTATCGAAGGGGGGGGGGGTAAGGAGACCCCACCCCCCTACTTCGGACCACTAAAACTTGATAACCCCTTGGGTCAGCCAGCTCTTCTCTAATATCCTCGAAGGGGTAGTTGACCAGTCCCCGAGTATACACTACCCGCTTTTACAAAATTCATGGTATGGGGTGGTCTCACCTGCATAGGTGTGCCACCGAGTGTCCCAAGAACACTCAGTTTGACATTCTGCACTGAGAGCCACATTAACATAAAGGGTCATCCTTGGGTCCCCACTGAGAAGGGAAGCTAGGACCTGGCACTAATGCCACATGTATCCTTCCGGCACCCTTGTTCCATCGGTTGCGAAACGACTAAGAACTGCTTGAGGACCTCACCCAGCAGTCTCTCAATCAAGAGCCCTGAGGACCCTTACTCACCACTCTAATGGAGCTTAATATCTGGAGGGGGCACGTTGGGAGTCCCCGCTTGCCTCAAGAGGGGTCTCCTTTGCCCCCCACCAACACACAAGGCATCAGGGATCCCTACCAGGGATTTATCAGGGATGTGGCCTGTTTCTGGTCTGCAAGTCTAGGAGGGCGGCATGGCAGGAATATTCATGGAACCTGCGAGACAGCCACCAAGATTCTCACAATTCACAGTTCCAGCAGAGGAGGCAGAACCCAGCAGGGTCCACCACTCATAGTCACTCTCAGGAAGTATCTAGATGGGGGAGCCCCCCCCCCCTCTCCCAGCACCAAGGTGGAGCGAGGCTGCACTTAGAGGCCTTGCCTGTCCTGAAAACTCTTGCAATAATCCTCTCAGTGGGGGCTATAATATGGTTATTAGGAAATCCAAAAATGGATGGAAGGATAATTTGGCCTCCCAATGCATTGGGGGAGTATGGGGAAAAAAAATAATGAAATAAAAAACAATAAATAAATTTTAGTAAGTGAAAGAAGAGGCTAATAATTATTAGTACTATATCCCAATCACTTTTATCTCTTCTTATCTGTTGTATGAATTGGATCAGAAAAATCCAGAATATGATTGTGTGCTTGGGTGAACCTTGACAACCCGACTCGCCTCACCCAGAGACTTTGTCCTGTCCTTGTGCTTTCACCTTTAGAGGATGGGCGTGACATAGCAACCTCACATGTGTACTGGAAGCGGCTATGAGTCTCACCCACCAAGCCCACTCCCCCCCTCCTATTACCTCCCCCAGCCATCTGACTTTCAACCCTCTCAGGAGGTGGAACAGCTCAGTATACCCTGCGATGGATGGATGTATTGATGGTAGTGTCATGGCGTATATCTTGTGAGTCTACTCGGTTCAAATAAGCAGCTGGAAGTGTACACAGGTACCACAGCTTCTCTACATAGAGAAAAAGTGGTAGGTATAGGGATAAGGAGATCTACTAAAGAGTAAGGGGAGTAATCACCTAGTAACGCCATACCATGTTACTGGGACTGCGAGCGTGTACCTGTCAACCAGGTTTCAGTTTTATTAAGGATATTAACTCATGCTAAACAATTCACCCATTTGAGGGTAGAAAGGAGAAATCTGTAAAGAAAGTAGTGAAGGAAGAGTGAAAATAATGGAAGATATAAAGCTACCTGCTAGAGGGTGCACAACTATGGGCAGTAGGGCTAGGAGGACATGATGCACCTCCAGGTACCAAGAGCAACAGTCTATCAAGGCTACCCACCCGCAGGGCTTTTGATACGAGAGATAATGATCATACCTGTGAGAACTAGCCATCAACTGCTTCAAGCGGGTGTAAACAAGTTGGCCAAGTGCGTCCAACAAGTCAGAAATGATGGTAAACTTGCATGGGTAAAAGGTCTCAGGAGGAGACAGAGCGAGCGCCTTCACACACTGAAAGAGGTTTTAAGATTTCAAAACACTGAACTTGTAGTGCTATGGTAGATCAACACGAGAAATGATAGAAAGAAATCAAATTTGGGGTAAAATAAAGCATGGGTGAAAAGGAAAAGTAAACACTACTCCCTCCTACCACTTAGTAGGTAAAGGAAAAAAGCTTTGATCCTCCAGCCTGTGTTGTAGGATGCAGTTAATATTACCACAATTAAGTGTGGCAATGCTTTTTGCGAGGCTGTTCTGATTGACTAGGTTAGAGTGGAGGGAGGTTGGCGCATGCTATGGGTTTTATAGCCCCCCTCCCTCTCTGCTAGCAGTCCATGCAACATCTAGGAAGTGGAAGTTCTATTGCAACTTAAATTCACACCTGCACAAAAGAGTTTGAGTAAGGGGCAGGGATTTGAAGAGATAATGCTTTGAGGATACATTTAAAACTTAGGGTGAAATTGGTACAAAGCGCGCAAACATTCGCACATTAATACAAACTAGCAATATACAAGGCATTGCTGAGGTTTGATTGTGGCAGTTTCAAGGTACATTAAGGGGTTTGAAGAGACGATGCTTTGAGGGTACATTTAAAACTTAGGGTGAAATGGGTACAAAGCGTGCAAACATTCGCACATTAATACAAACTAGCAATATACAAGGCATTGCTGAGGTTTGATTGTGGCAGTTTCAAGGTACATTAAGGGGTTTGAAGAGACGATGCTTTGAGGGTACATTTAAAACTTAGGGTGAAATTGGTACAAAGCGTGCAAACATTCGCACATTAATACAAACTAGCAACATACAAGGCATTGCTGAGGTTTGATTGTGGCAGTTTCAAGGTACATTAAGGGGTTTGAAGAGACGATGCTTTGAGGGGACATTTAAAACTTAGGGTGAAATTGGTACAAAGCGCGCAAACATTTGCACATTAATGCAAACTAGCAATATACAAGGCATTGCTGAGGTTTGATTGCTGTTTCCAGGTTAGGTTAGGTTGTCTAGGTGTGCCAGTGTTATTTGATGATTATGAACTATGCGTGATGATTAGGTGAGGTGACTTGGGTTTATTGATTATATTTAATGATTTTTAGCCATTTGATCTGTGATTAAAGTTAGGTCAGTCAGTCAGGTTGTTTGGTTTTATTTTATGGTTATGTATTAGGTTACAACGGTTAGATTGTTTGGGTTTATTTTATGGTTATGTATTAGGTTACACAGGTTAGATTGTTTGGGTTTATTAGACAATTGTGAGTAGTTTGTTCCTTCATAATTCTTAGGTTAGATTTTTTTTGGTGTGGTTATTTTTTTTATTATTACCTAACCTAACTTGCAAAATAAACTTTGCTGGAAAAGGACTCACAAGATGAATGCATTTCTATATCTCCTACCAAACACATTTTTGTGCCTATAGCAAACAGACATACACACAAAATCTTTGAATTTTATATAGATATTTGAAGCATTTTCTCAGTCATCCTGAGTTTTTTTGTTTGTTTTTTTTGTTTTTTTTAAGAGCTCATCTGGCGACTGCCTACTTGGGCATTAGTCACCGTATTAAAACTGGCCTAGTTCTAGGCTACTTTAAAATAAAATTAAAGAGAGAAAAAAAAAAAACACCCCAAAAGGGGGAAAGGAAGCAAGCTGGTGCATCGGGGAGAAATCCCCCATACGCAGAAGCGTGCAACTAAAGGAAAAAAAACAAACAAAAAACAAATGCAAAAAAACAACAACAAAACAAAACAAAAAAACAAACAAACCTTGCTTAAATAATAGGGAGAAGGCCGGCCTCCCCCAAGAAGTCAACAAGTCCACAAATCAATGTGCACGAATCTGTCCCGAGCACAAGGGACAGGCGGTAGCGACCCCGCCCATCCCGGTACTGAGACAGGTATCGTGCGCGAAGATCACCCAGACTGGGACATTCGACAAGAATGTGCCGAACAGTCTGGGGGACGACGCAGTCGTTGCAATAGGGCGCAGGCGAGCGCTCCATCAGATAGCGATGCGTCACACGAGTGTGTCCGATTCGGAGACGACAGAAAGCAACCTGAAGCCGCCGCGGCATTGGGGGATAGGTCCATGGGAACAGTCGCGGCGCAATGGCACGCAACTTTAAGTTCCCTTCGACCGTCTCCCATCTTCTTTGCCAAGCAGTCCGAAGAGCTGCCTGTATTCCTGCCATGTAGTCGGTGTGAGGAAGAGCGAAATGCTGGTCCGGTCGCAGAGTCCTCGCGGACTCTTTGGCGCCCTCATCGGCGCGCTCATTCCCCGCAATTCCTACATGTCCAGGAACCCAGCAGAAGATAATCTCGACATCTGCCCGGCTCGCCAAAACCGTGGCGTCACGGATATCGCGAACCAGGGGATGCGGAGATTCCAATGCCCCGAGAGCACTCAGGGCGCTTTGTGAGTCGCTATAGATCACAATCCGGTCTCCGAACCGGGCACGTCGCGTAATCTCGCGTACCGAGTGGTGTATTGCCACCAGCTCGGCAGTGAAGACAGACGCAGCGCCTGGTAGAGCCCCGCTGACTTCAAACAGAGGGGATACGGCGTGGAAGCCGACCCCCTCTTGGGACTTGGAGCCATCCGTATACACTGGCACGGTACCAGCGTGACACGATGTGTGCTCCAAAAAGGTCGAACGCAATACTCCCGGCGCAGTACAAGCTTTGGGAGCAGAGGCGTGGCGACAAATAGCCAAATGTGGTACCCTCCAGGGTGGCGTCCTGGGCAGAACCAGGGGCGCCACCGGCCCGAGAGCTATATCTACCTCTCGAAGGAGTTTCCTGGCCCTAAACCCAAAGGGCTTAGGGTATGACTGGCGTCTCTCGGCGGCATAGGCACCATCGAGATCAGCTGCGGATGCAGTGAGAGCTGTTGGCGACTGAGGGAGGCGCCGGGCTCGCGCGTACAGGCGAGTGATGCACTGCACGCGGCGCAGAGCGAGTGGCATCTCCCCAGCATCGACCAACAGGCTCTCAATGGGGGAAGTGCGGAAGGCACCGGTCGCAAGGCGAAGGCCGGTGTGGTGGATCGAATCCACCTTCCGCAATAAACGCTCGGCTGCGGATGCATAAAACTCGCATCCGTAGTCGAGCTTCGAGCGAACAAAGGATCGATAACAAAGTAAGGCGGTAGTCCTATCAGCGCCCCAAGCGCTGAACGTCACGGAACGGAGAATGTCCATGGCGCGGGTACAAGAGACCCTAAGGCTGCGAATATGAGCCTCCCAGGTGAGGCGTCGGTCGAATACAAGACCAAGGAAACGGTGCGACTCAACCACATCCAGGCGCACCCCATTAAGAAACAAATCTGGGTCGGGGTGAAGCCGTGGATGGCGGCAGAAGTGCACCACCTTAGTCTTGGCCAAAGAAAAGCGAAACCTGTGCGCTTCGGCATAGCGAGAGACGCGGTTCAATGCCTGTTGGAGTCGACGCTCCAGAGTTGGCATCTGGGCCGCGCCAAAAGAGATCGAAAGGTCGTCCACGTAGAGCGTAGCGAGAACATCTTCCGGCAGCACCGAGGTGATGCCGTTGATGCTCAGGGCAAAGAGTGTGACACTGAGGACACTTTTCTGCGGGACACCCTCTTCCTGCTCCTTTGGGCCGGAGAGGGCTCCCCCCACCCGTACGCGGAATCGACGATCTCGCAAAAATTCAGATATAAACATTGGGAGGCGTCCCCTCGCCCCCATCGTGTGGAGAGTCTCCATGATACCGTATCGCCATGCGGTATCATAGGCCTTCTCCAGATCAAAAAACACCGTGGCGTAGTGCTGTCTACGAAGGAAAGCCTCGCAGACGGCATTTTCCAGTCGGAGCAGAGCATCCGACGTGGAGTGAAACTTACGGAAGCCGCACTGTGCAGAAGACAGATGGCCTCCGCTGTCCAGGAAATAGGCTAATCTAACATTTACCAATTTCTCCATCAACTTGCACACGCAAGAGGTTAGAGAGATTGGGCGGAAACCGGTCGGAGTAGAGTGATCTCTCCCCGGCTTGCGAAAGGCGAGCACAGTAGCGATTCGCCAGGAGTCTGGGAGAAGACCTTCCACCCAGATCCTGTTGAACAAATCTAACAGAAAGGCCATGCCTCGCTTACCCAGGTGTCGAAGCATGGCGTACGGGACATCGTCCGGACCATGGGCGGTGTCCGCGCACGAAGCGAGAGCGGAACGCAACTCACTCACAGTAAACTTGTCGTTGAAGGGTTCTCCGCCTCTGGAGGTAAAGTCCAGCCGGCGGCCTTCCGCGACATCACGACGTGCATTGAATGCTGGCGGAGCAGCATCACGGCTAGAGAATGCGGAAAAAGCGGTCGCTAAGGATTCCGCCACGGACGCGGGGTCCGAGATTGCGGTCCCATTCTCCTGGAGAACGGGAGGGGGGTCCTGCGAGAACTTGCCCAGAATCCTTTTGACTCGCTTCCACACCTCAGCTAAAGGGGTCTTCCCGTTAAGTGAAGACACGTATACCCGCCAAGAAGAGCGGCGGGCGTGCTTCGAAATATACCGGAACCTAGCCCTAGCCCGACGAAATTCAGCGACACCGAAATCGTTCGGGCGGCGCTTATAGCGCATGTAGGCATAACGCTTCTGTTTGAGGGCCGTCTCACACTCGGCCGACCACCATGGGAGTGGTTGGCGTGCAAAACGGCCAGACGTCCTAGGAATAGTAATCAGGCCCACGGCGATGAGGTTGCCGGAGAAGAACTCAACGGCCTCATCTACCGACCTAAACTCCTCGACTGAGATAGAGAATTCAGTCATTTCCTGAAATGCAGGCCACTGCGCCCGCGCCAAGCACCACCGAGGTGGTCTCTCAGGCGGCAGTTGCCCTGAAAATGATAATTGAATGGGAAAGTGATCACTACCATGGAGGTCATCACCACCCCCCAATCAAAATCAGGCTGTGCATCCGAAGAGCACAAAGATAGGTCAAGGCAAGAAAATGAAGCGGTTCTCGGACAGTGATGCGTAAACTCATCCACATTTAGGACACCCATCTCAAGCTCTTCGATCAGATCGGCAAGGACTTGTCCCCTGGGATTTATGGAGTAATCTCCCCAGAGAGGATGCCTGCCGTTCAGATCTCCAAGCAAGAGATAGGGCCTCGGCAACCGTGCCACAACGCGGCGGAAGTCCCCCGCGTCGAAGTCAGCTGACGGTGGAATGTACGCAGAAATGATAGTATACCTCCTATCCAGGTGCAGCTGCACAGCCACTGCCTGAAAGGAGGTATCTAAAGAGAAAGGAAGAACGGAGACATCATGCCGGGTGTAAACCGCGCATCCCCCAGCCCGGCCATCCCGCGGTGGTGGGGTCGCAAGACCCTTATACCCCGGGAGGGCAGGCAGGGGGCACGCGCCTAGCATGATCTCCTGCAAGAAAATAGCTAACGGGGAACGGGACGAGGCGAGCCTCCGCAGCTCCTCACAGTTGGCCCGGAGTCCACGGCAATTCCATTGAAGGAATATGCCCTCCAGGCCTAGCTCGGAGGAGACGCGGGGGCCCTCCTCGAATTGAAGACCTTCACGGGAATGGCCGTACGCTTCCCGGGGGCAGAACCCCGGGCGCTGTTGGCCGGACAAAGCGCTGGAGGCGCTGTCGCCTTCGAGGACTTATTGGGGGAGGTTGGGCTCGCCATGCGAGTCTTTTCCTCCCTCCGCCTCGAAACCTTAGGCGGGCGCTGCGGCTTCGGAGGCGGGGGGGGCCTCTTTTCGAAGAACCACCGTCTCCGAGCCACTCGCTCCACCTCGGGGCGTGGGCGAAGGAGCCGAAGCTCCTTTGTTGCTGTCCTCCTTTCGGGGAACAGCTTTAGGAACCCCTGAAGATGGCCTAGCGACCAGCTTCAGGGGTGTTGCCTCCTGTGAGTCTAACGACTCGGTGGAGGCGCGTGGCCGTTTCGCCTTGCGGGAAACGGTCACGCTGGGGGAAGAGGGGGGAGCCCTGGTTTTAGCCGGGGCTGGGTATGAACCCTTTTTGCCGCCAGCTTTACCAGGGGAGCGCACGGGTTGGGTAGAGCCCGCAGAAGGGCTCCGAATGGGCGCGGAAACAACCGTGCTCGTTGGCCTGGATGGGCCAGGAGCAGAGGGTGCCTTTCGAACTACTGAGGCATATGACGTCCCAGGCAGAGCTGGGCGCGCCAGGACCAAGTCCTTAGCCTCGCGGAATGAGTGTCTATCCTGGGCCTGAACGGCCAGGATTTCTTTCTCCAGGAGATATGCACCACATTGCTTCGAAGAAGCAGGGTGCGGCTCTCCGCAATTGACACACTTGGCCACACACGATTTGGACTTATCGTGTGCGACCTTGGAGCAATTTACACAGACTTCGGGTGACCCCGACTTTGCACGTCTACATGAGCGATTCGTATGGCCGAAGCGGTGACAGTAATAGCACCGCCGCGGCAGTGGCACGAATGCCTTCACGCGGTAGCGGTACCAACCGGCACGCACCGACTCAGGGAGCTTGTCACAGTCGAACGTGACGAAGAGTGTAGGGGTGGGTCTCGAAGCCCCTCCCTGTTTTCTCATCACACGTTCGACCTTGACCGCACCATGGTCGGCCAGCTCTAGGGTGATGTCCTCAATGGAGTAGTCAACGAGTTCCCTCGCATAAACTACTCCTTTCACAAAGTTCATGGTAGAGTGCGGCGTCACACTCACCGGGGTGCCATGAAGTGTCCGAAGAGCACTTATCTTGGCCGCCTCGGCGGGATTCGCCGCATTCGCCAGAAGGCTGCCGTCCGAGAAACGGGTCACCTTCGGCTCTCTACCAATTGCACTAGCTAATCCTCTCCTCTGATGGATCATGTTGCCCTTGGACAACATGGTGCCATCAGTGGAGCGAATAACGAGGAAACGTTTGAAGCCAGCGGGCTCGAAAACGCCAGGTAACCTCTGAATGAGGGGCCCCGATGTCATCGAGGCTCCGCCCTGTGCACTTTTGGTGTTAGTCTTGGTCAGGGGCTCCGAACACGAGGGGGTAGAGGGGCCGGATGTGCCGATCTTGGCTTGGTCGCCTACCAAAGTGGCAGCAGACCCATCCGTCCCCGCAGCCCCCGCGGATGGAGAGGAGCCCCGAGTCTTTTTCGTCTTTTTAGTCTTCTTTGTCTTTTTCTTTTTTGGAGAGGAGGGCGGGGAATGAACCTGCTTTTCACCTCCGCCGGCAGAAGCCCCCAGGCCAGATGGACCGGCCTCAGCCAGGTCCCTCTCCGAAATGGAGAAGGTCCTGGTTGTCGTAGGGGCACCTGTCGGAGGAGATCCCTCCCCTCCTTTTACTGCCTCGGAGCCCTCAGCCTTTTGAGGAGGACCTTGCATAGGGGCGGATTCGGGTTCGGTGCTTGGCGCCGAGCCCGAATTCCCCCCCATGGAAGGCCCTACCGTCTGAGGCTGGGTCTCCTCAAGGACCATGTTTATCACAGGAGGGGCCTCCAGTTGGCCATCCCCTCCCAGGACATCGCAGGTCCCCTTGGCAGTGTCGCCAGTCTTGTGTGGGGAGGCACAGGCCTTGACCCCAGCAAGGTTTAAAATTCTTGCCAGCAGGTCTTTTGAGGGAAGCGACCGAAGGGGCCTGGCTTCCCTCTCCCCCCTAAGGGGGTTTGCCCTACCGAGCCGCTTGCACGAGGGGCGGTCGGCAATGGGCTGCCTGCTGGCTTTCTTGGCAGTCCCCTTAGAAAGCAAAGGAGGGACTGCTGCTGGAGATAGGGAAGTGCCCGAAAGCACCTCCAGAGAAGGGGGTGAGGGGGAGTCCCCTACACCCGTAGGCGTAGGAGAGGAGTAAGCCTCCTCTCCGGTTAAAGAATTATGGAGGGTCCCTTGCGCAAGCACAAGGGGGGGGACCTCCATTTTCTCAGTGGAGCTGCCCGAGGGCGGCTCCGTTGATTTTCTTGGGGAAGTTGGGGGTTGGGTTTTTTTGGTTTTTTTGTCATACATGGGCATGGTGACCCTCTTTTTAATACGGGACGCAATAGCTCATCACCTCTCGCAGTTGCCCGCACTGCGAGAGGTGCTTACAAGCCCGGCAGAGCCAGGCGCCGCCATTCGGGACCACCCCTCCCGCCTGGTGGCCTGGCAGTCCATCGGCATGGCGGCTCCACCTTGGACACGGCATAAAATTGATAGAATGTGAAGAGGAGAGGAAAGGGGATGTGAGGAAGGTATGGGTGGGGATGAAGCAGGTTGTTAAAAAAAACCCATCCCGAACCGGAGCTGAGGGGTTAGGGAACAATGTCCCTTCTCCCCCCAGCCCCGATCCGGGGTGGTTGGCTTGAGAAGAAGGTCAGCATCTACCCTGTGAAATTAGAGGCTGACCAGAGAAAGTTGTGGGAGAGGTTGTATGAAAAGCAACGAGGTAGGGGAGAAATCGGGCTATCTGAAGGAAAGAAGAGAGGCTAAGCTGGGGCCGGACAGAGCGCTGGATCCCGTCAGCACGGCGGCCAGGATGGCAAATCGCCGCGCCCCTTACGGGGAGTCATCCTGAGTAGGACTCAAATCAGTTCCCTTGGAAGAGCAAAGAGCTCAGCCAAAACCAGTTGTTTTTTTTAGCCTTATTCTAGACACCCATGATCAACTAGTCTCAATGAGATAGGAGACAATCAATATCCTTAATCTCACTTCAATTAAAATTAATCTGGCATCAAATCAAGATTTCCAAGTGCCCTACCCTCAAATTCACCAATAACCCCCCCCCCCTCACCTGAATCGCAATTTTGAGAGCCTTCACCCGCTGCTCCATATTCCAGGCCCGCTTCATCTCCTCCTTCAGGGAAAGCAGATGCTGTGAGAATTGCTCCTGTGTTAGGCCCCCCATTTCGCACAGACTTGCCCCACTGCCAACATTAGCCTCATCCAGAGAATCCAACTGTTCGAGTCTTGCCTTCACTCTCTCTGAACCTGTTTGACCTGGAGGGGGAAATTTGTCTAGCAGTTGGCACTGTGTGTTACATGCAAAGACAGACACACCAGTTAAACAATATCGTGTGTAGTTAGAAACTAGAGGAGTCCTGTTGTTCGAGAGGCGGCTATGTTTGGTTCAGATCCCTCATTAAACTCATTAATACTAAAAAGCCCTCAAATCAAATTTAAATCACAAGTTAATCCCTTCCCCCTAAAAAAAAAAAACCCATGATGTAAGCACATTGCTTAAAATCATGTATATAGTTGAAACTAGACAAAGGATACAAGCAACAAGCAGAACTCTTGTCTACATTAAAATGACCCCCATCCAAACATCTACATTTTATACCCTTTTAGAAATTCCAAGCACTTATTTTAAATGGCTGGGATGGGGAATGGCTAAAGGCCTCAACCTTTAATAAAAGCTATAAAATGTTATAACAATAGGCGTTTTGGATGGTTGTCAGTTGCATTCTTCCACCTAAACATAATAATTATTAGGTTGGAAACAAAGTTCTTGCACAGCTTTTATTGACAATGATTTACATTGAAACAATGCAGCAAATTAAATATATCAAGCACTTGCTTCCAACAACATGATAGATCATGGTGCCTTTGTTGTAAAATTCAACTTATTTGGTATTGAAGAAGCCTCTGACTGCAGTTTATCATCATTTGTGAACATTTTGCCATTCAAAAGGTTTTGCAGTGGCGAGAATAGCTGGTAGTCTGTTGGCACCAGGTTTGGCGGGTACGGTGGGTAAGGGAGAATTCCCCATCCCAGTTCCAGGAGTTTTTCACCGGTATGATTTGCAACAGGTAGTCAGGCACTATCATGAAGAAACATGACATCAGTCAATTCAGTCATTTCTGGACAATTGCATCTGCCACCTGTTGCAGGTGGTTTACTGTATAATTGAGCATCAATAGACTGATTGCATTCCAACATTTTCCAGTAAATCACATCCTTCACATCCCACCAGACAACAACTATAAGCTTCTTTTCAAGTCAGTCAGCCTTCGGCTGAAATTGTGCAGGTGCAACTTTGTCTGACCTACTTCTTTTGTGTGCTATGTTCAAGTGTAGACACCATTTCTCATCTTCAGTAACCACTCTGTTTAGTTAATCAAAACGACAACGTTTCTTAGACAGTAGTGTCATGTAGGAGTATATGCGGCGCTGATGACTGAAGTCAGTCAATTTATGTGGAATCAATTTAACCAGTTTACTGACTTAGCCCATTTCATCTAAGTGATGCAAAATGGTTCTATGGCTAAACTTTTCAGCCAGCTTGTGTGATGTCAGATGTGGATCAGATTTGACACAGGCGCATAAACGGTCATTGTCAATAAGCGAGGGTTGAGCACTTTTTGGCTGATTTTGGAGATTGAATTCACCACACTGAAACTTCTTAATCCATTTGAAGGATGTGCAATAACATATTGTGTGTTCTCCAAATGCTTGGTTGTTAGGACATTGCAATTGGGCAGCGTTTAGGCTGGACTTGTAATCATGCAGTAAAAGAGTATGTTGCTGTTCACGAGAAAGTCAATGGATGGGTAATTTTTGAAACTTTAGATATGATAGAAAGGGCGTCCGACTATTTACTATGTAGCGGCCTAGGCTTTCCTAGTCCTCGCTCTTAAGTGCATAGTGACCTAGTTTACCTAACCTCTAGGTCACTGTACAGTTTCAAGCAAGGCCTAGAAAGAATAGGCCACTACGCGTTCGCTAGAAGTACACCCTGTTAAATCTATAAATAAATAACTATTTAAAAAACGGTTGTGCAGAAACTTTGTTTCCAACCTAATAGCAAACCTTTCCCTAAACCTACCAAACCAGAACACAATAAAACACAACCATACACACTTCATCCACATAGCACATAAAAAACCCACTCCAAAGGACTCCTCCTGACATTCACCAATCTAAACCCATTCAAGATTGATGAATCACCTTCTCTTGCCTGTCTGCCACCAGGAATAAAACTAGTAGTTGCTTACCTGTCCATTTTGTCCGATCAGGAATATTATTTTGTACTTTCACAATGCCTGAAAAGAGATAAACAATGGTAATTTGGGGGTTAGGTTGAAAAAAAAAATGCAGACCAATAGATTAATTTTTAAAATGTTTTGGGGGTCATTTCTCTTTTAGTCACTGAAAATAAAAACATCAAATCCACACCAACACCTTGGAAACAACAATCTCAGCCATCACAGACATTTTCAACCAACTCTATCTTACCAATAGCATTCCATCAATCTGGAAAACAACACATCATACAATATTCAAAACCAGGCAAGCCCCAAACATAACCAGACTCATACCAACCCATCTCACTACTATGTACCTTATCCCAAACCCTATAAGAACCATATACACATGAGACTAGGTCCAAACATACCTATCTCAAAAACACAAAGAGGAATTCAAAAAAGATCACAACCACAACTCTCCTAAAAACCTCACATAGCATATTCAAGACTGATTCAACACCCTCCCCCCCTTTCACAATGCTAATACCAATCAATATAAAGCCTTTAACGAATAGCTAAGCATCTTAGCACAAATAAAATCATACACACCAACCCCACACAATGAGTAAAAGACCTACCCTCCTGGGAATCACTGCATCAAATAATGCCTGCATCAAATAAATTTTAAATTACACAAAACAATACTAAAAGCACTATCAAATGCCACTTTTTGATAACAGACATCATTAATTACACTATACAAGCAATTCATCCACACTTCCAGCAATTATGCAGTGCCAGCTTAGCACTCAACACTAAATACAATACAGATAAGCTTCAAACATCACAGAAAGTAGTGAAAATCATCAAAGCATGCAGACAAATCACCCCCATGAGACACTCACAGGCCTGTGAGTGTCTCATGGGAGTGATTTTTCTGCATCTTGCCAAGACCAAAATCTTAACAATTGGATGTAAACATGATGTAAACATGATCTAAACATGAGGTAAACATAATCTAAACATGATGTAAACATGATCTAAACCTGATGTAAACATCATCTAAACATGATGTAAATATGCTGTAAACATGATACAAACCCAATTAAAATGGCACGGAGGGATCTAAACATCTCCCAGAACAGCAAATACTCCAACCTGTCAGTGAAGCCATAACATGGCAAACAATCCAAAGGAATTCCTACTGGGCCAATGCTGGCAGACGTTGCTCAGAACAGGAAATTAGCTAGTGACAGAATCAAGAAGATACGAGAAGTTACTGTGTATGAGGAGAGATGTGTGATTTCAGGCCACCAAAAATAGATAAGACTGATAAGAACCTAACAGATCTACTTCCCCCTGAAGAGGAGTGCAGGTTTGAGCCACCCCTTACAATGCATCTATCGAATGCGGACCTGCAAAATATTGTCGATGAGCCACTCTCTATCGACATTCCATGCCATTCTCAAGGTGTGGAGGGGGATTGTGCAAATGGTGACAGAAGCTTCGGGCGAAGTTTATGGAAAAGAAGCAACAGATGGCTACATTCGGGCGGTACTAAAATCCTGTGACTTCATGCCATTGTTCGAGACAAAGCATTATTTTAATGTATCAGTTAGATAATAAAAGTTGAACTCCTCACTTGTTTGTTATTATCCTTCAGTTTAAACTCAACTCTAATGTATTTAAAAGAACTTATAACAACAGCAAACCAACAACTCTGATGATGTATATCTTTCCGGCTCAAACATTAAAACAAATGAAATTTTGAGCTAAAAAGGGGGAGGGGTTCAAATATTTCTCAAAAAAAACTCTTTCCAGCTAGGAAATATGTGTACTCATGTGAAATAACCTGAAATGGCTATGTTGACTTGTTGAAATTTGTTTATCAAGGCTACGGCCTACTGCACAGGTGTGCCATTTAGTGCCTGAAGAGCACTCAAAATGGCATCTTGTGCAGGATTAGCCATATTAACTAGAAAGCTGCCATCAAAGAAATGGGAGACTATTTATCAGAGACTTGGTCTTCTTCTAAGAGAGGTTACTGAAGGAGGATGGACAAGCCTCAGTCTGGTCCCTCAGCAGCTCGGCACAGGACTTGCCAGTCTCCAGTGCTGCTCCTGAAGGAGAGCTCCCACTTTTGAGGGATTTCTTTTATTTGGAGGGTGAGGAGGCTTTCATCCTTTTCACCCCTCCGCAAAGGGGGTGCATCAAGGCTGGATTGGCCTACCTCAGCCTGGTCCTTCATTGTGATTAGAAAGCATATTATGGAAAGAAGCCCCTCTGGAAAAGCCCTCCAGTCCATTTCGGTTGGTGCTACTCTCCATCAAAAGGTACAATCATGCTCAGCGCCCCAAGCGCTGAACGTCACAGAACGGAGAATATCCATGGCGCGGGTACAAGAGACCCTAAGGCTGCGAATATGAGCCTCCCAGGTGAGGCGTAGGTCAAATACAAGACCAAGGAAACGGTGCGATTCAGCCACTTCCAGGCGCACCCCATTAAGAAACAAATCTGGGTCGGGGTGGAGCCGTGGTTGGCGGCAGAAGTGCACCACCTTAGTCTTGGCCAAAGAAAACCGGAACCCGTGCGTTTCGGCATAGTGAGAGACACGGTTCAATGCCTGTTGGAGTCGACGCTCCAGAGTTGTCATCTGGGCCGCGCGAAAACAGATCGAAAGGTCGTCCACGTAGAGCGTAGCGAGAACATCTTCCGGCAGCACCGAGGTGATGCCGTTGATGCTCAGGGCAAAGAGTGTGACACTGAGGACACTTCCCTGCGGGACACACTCTTCCTGCTCCATTGGGCAGGAGAGGGCTCCCCCAACCCATACGCGGAATCGACGATCTTGCAAAAATTCAGATATAAGCATTGGGAGGCGTCCCCTCGCCCCCATCGTGTGGAGAGTCTCCATGATACCGTATCGCCATGCGGTATCATAGGCCTTCTCCAAATCGAAAAACATCGTCGCGTAGTACTGTCTACGAAGGAAGGCCTCGCAGACGGCATTTTCAAGTGGGAGCAGAGCATCCGACATGGTGAGGAACTTGCGGAAGCCACACTGTGCAGAAGACAGATGGCCTCCGCTGTCCAGGAAAAAGGCTAATCTAACATTTACCAATTTCTCCATCAACTTACACACACTAGAGGTTAGAGGTATTGGGCAGAAACCGGCCGGAGTAGAGTGATCTCTCCCCGGTTTGAGAAAGGCGAGCACAGTAGCGATTCGCTAGGAATCCGGTAGGAGACCTTCCACCCAGATCCTGTTGAAAAAATCTAAGAGAAAGGCCATGCCTCACTCACCCAGGTGTCGAAGCATGGCGTACGGGACATCGTCCGGACCATGGGCGGTGTCCGCGCACGAAGCGAGAGCGGAACGCAACTCACTCACAGTAAACCTGTTGTTGAAGGGTTCTCCACCTCTGGAGGTAAAGTCCAGTCGGCAGCCTTCCGCGACATCACGACGTGCATTGAATGCTAGTGGAGCAGCATCCCGGCTAGAGAATGCGGAGAAAGCGGTCGCGAAGGATTCCGCCACGGACGCGGGGTCTGAGATTGCGATCCCATTCTCATGGAGAACGGGAGGGGGGTCCTGCGAGAAAGTGCCCAGAATCCTTTTGACTCGCTTCCACACCTCTGCTAGAGGGGTCTTCCCGTTAAGTGAAGACACGTATGCCCGTCAAGAGCGGAGGGCGTGCTTCGAAATATACCGGAACCTAGCCCTAGCCCGACGAAATTCACCGACAGATAAATCGTTCGGGCAGCGCTGATAGCGCATGTAGGCATAACGCTTCTGTATGAGGGCAGTGTCACACTCGGCCGACCACCACGGGAGTGGTCGGCGTGCAAAACGGCCAGACTTTCTGTGAATACTGTAGTAGTCAGGCCCGCGGCGATGAGGGTGCCGGAGAAGAACTCAACAGCCTCATCTACCGACCTAAACTCCTCGACTGAGATAGAGTATTCAGTCATTTCCTGAAATGCAGGCCACCGCACCCGCGCCAAGCACCACCGGGGTGGGCTCTCAGGAGGCAGTTGCCCTGAAAATGATACTTGAATTAGAAAGGGATCACTACCATGGAGGTCATCGACCACCCCCCCTCCCCCCAATCAAAATCAGGCTGCTGTGCATCCGAAGAGCACAGAGATAGATCAAGGCAAGAAAATGAAGCGGTTCTCGGGCAGTGATGCATAAACTCCTCCACATTTAGGACACCCATCTCAAGCTCTTCGATCAGATCGGGAAGGACTTGTCACCTGGGATTTATTGAGTAATCTACCCAGAGAGGATGTCTGCCGTTCAGATCTCCAAGCAAGAGAAAGGGCCTCGGCAACCGTGACACAACGCAGCGGTCAGCTGACGGTGGAATGTACGCAGAAATGATAGTATACCTCCTATGCAGGTGAAGCTGCACAGCCACTGCCTGAAAAGAGGTATCTAATGTGAAAAGAAGAACGGAGACATCATGCCGGGTGTAAACCGCGCATACCCCAGCCCGGCCCCCATCTCGTGGTGGTGGGGTCACTAAACCCTTATATCTCGGTAGGGAGGGCAGGGGCCACGCGCCTAGCATGGTCTCCTGCAAAACGATAGCTAACGGGGAATGTGACTGGACGAGACTCGGCAGCTCCTCCCAGTTGGCCCGGAGTCCACGGCAATTCCATTGCAGGAATATGCCCTCCAGGCCTAGCTCGGAGGAGACGCGGGGGACCTCTTCGAACGGAAGACCCTCACGGGAATGGCAGTACACTTCCCGAAGGCAGAACCCCGGGCGCTGTTGGCCGGAGAATGCGCTGAAGGCACTGTCGCCTTCGTGGACTTATTGGGGAAGGTTGGGCTCGCCATGTGAGTCTTTTCCTCCCTCCGCCTCGAAACCTTAGGCGGTAGTTGCGGCTTCGGAGGCGAGGGGCCCTCTTTTCGAGGAACCACCGTCTCCGAGCCACTCAGCCCACCACTAGGCGTGGGCGAAGGAGACGAAGCTCCTTTATTGCTGTCCTCCTTTCAAGGGACAGCTTTAGGAACCCTGGAAGATGACCTGGCAACCAACTTCAAGGGTGTTGCCTCCTGTGAGTATAACGACTCGATGGAGGTGCGTGGCCGTTTCACCTTACGGGAAACGGTCACGCTGGTGTAAGGGGGAAAGCCCTGGTTTTAGCAGGGGCTGGGTGTGAACTCTTTGTGCCGCCAGCTTTACCAGGGAAGTGCCTGGGTTGAGTAGAAACTGCAGAAGGGCTCCGAATGGGCACGGAAACAACAATGCTCGTTGGCCTGGATAGGCCAGGAGCAGAGGGTATCTTTCTAACCATTGAGGCGTAAGACGTCCCAGGCAGAGCCAGGTGCGCCAGGACCAAGTCCTTAGCCTCGCGGAATCGGAGTCGATCCTGGGCCTGAATGGCTAGGATTTCAATCTCAAGGAAATATGCACCACATTGCTTCAAAGAAGCGGGGTGCAATTGACACACTTGGCCACACACGATTTGGACTTATCGTGTGCAACCTTGAAGCAATTTACACAGACTTCGGGTGACCCCGACTTTGCACGTCTACATGATCGATTCGTATGGCCGAAGCGGTGACAGTAATAGCACCTCCGCGGCAGTGGCACGAATGCCTTCACGCGGTAGCGGTACCAACTGGCATGCACCAACTCAGGGAGCTTGTCATAGTGGAACGTGACAAAGTGTAGGGGTGGGTCTCGAAGACCCCTCCCATTTTCTCATCACACATTCGACCTTGACCGCCCCATGGTTGCCCAGCTCTAGTGATATCTTCTATGGAGTAGTCCATGAGTTCCCTCGCCTAAACTACTCCTTTCACAAAGTTCATGGTAGAGTGCGGCATCACACTCACCGGGGTACCATGAAGTGTCCGAAGAGCACTTATCTTAGCCACCTTGGAAGGATCCACTACATTCACCAAAAGGCTCCCATCTGAGAAACGGGTCACCTTCGGCTCTCTACCAATTACACTAGCTAATGCTCTCCTCTGATGGATCATGTTGCCCTTGGCCAACATGCTGCTATCAGTGGAGCAAATAACGAGGAAGCATTTGAAGCCAAAGGGCTCAAAAACACCAGGTAACCTCTGAATGAGGTGCCCCAATGTTATCGAGGCTCCACCTTGCACCATTTTGGTCTTAGTTTGGGGCTCCACATCCGGTGGGGCAGAGGGGGCAGATGTGCCGATCTTAGCTTGGTCGCTTACCGAAGTGGCAGCAGACCCATCCATCCCTGCCGTCCCCACGGATGGAGAGGAGTCCCGAGTTTTCTTAGTCTTTTTCCTATTTTTTTTTTCTTTTTAGGAGAGGAGGGTGTGAAATGAACCCGCTTCTACCCTCCGCCGGCAGGATCCCCCAGGCCAGATTGACCGACCTCAGCAAGGTCCTTCTCTGAGATGGAGAAGGTCCTAGCAGTCACAGGGGCACCGATCGGAGGAGATCCCTTCCCTCCTTGTACTGCCTTGGAAACCCAGGCCATTTGAGGAGGACCTGGGTTGCCTCAAGGAACATATCTATCTCAGGGGGGACCTCTAGTTGGCCATCTCCCCCCAGGACATCGCAGGTCCCATTGGCAGCGCTGTCACGAGTCACGCCTGGGGAGGCACAGGCCTTGACCCCAGCAAGGTTCAATATTATTGCCAGCAGGTCTTTTGAGGGAAGCGACCGAAGGGGCCTGGCTTTCCTCTCTCCCCTAAGGAGGTTTGCCCTACCCAGCCGCTTCAATGGCGAGCAGTCGCCTATGGGCTGCCTGCTGGCTTTCTTGGCAGTCCACTTGGAAAGAAAAGGTGGGCTGCAGCTGGGAAGAGGGAGGTGCCTGAAAGCACCTCCAGAGAAGGGGGTGAGGAGGAGTCCCCTACACCCATAGGCGAAGGAGAGTAGTAAGCCTCCACTCCAGTTAGAGAAATTTGGAGGGTCCCCTGCGCAAGCACAGGGGGATGGGGTGACCTCCATTTTTTCGGTAGAGCTACACAAGTGCAGTTCCAAGGATGAAACAGGGCAAATTAAGGGGAGATTTTTAATTTCAAGATCATTGGGCATGGTGACCCTCTTTTTCTAACAGGAAGCAATAGTTCATCACTCCTCGCAGTAGCCCGCTCTGCAAGGGGTGCGTACGGGCCTGGCAGAGCCAGGTGCCGCCATTTAAGGCCAACCCTCCCGCCTGATGACCTGGCAGCCCTTCAGCATGGCGGCTCCACCTTGGGCACAGCATAAAATTGATAGTGTGTGAAGAGAAAAGGAAAATGGATGTGAGGAAGGTATGGGTGGGGATGAAGCAAGTTGTTAAAAAAAAACACCATCCCAAACCGGAGCTCAGGGGTTAGGGAACATTGTCCCCTCCCCCCTCAGCCCCTATCCGGGATAGTTGTCTGTGAAGAAGGTCAGCATCTACCCTGTGAAATTAGAGGCTGACCAGAGAAAGTTGTAGTAGAGGTTGTAGGGGAAGTGAGGAAGTAGGGGAGAAATACAGGCTATCTGAAAGAAGAAGTAGAGGATAAGCTGGGGTCGGACGGGGTGCTGAGTCTCGTCAGCACAGTGGCCAGGATGGCAAATCACCACGCCCCTTACCAGTTTAAGCTTAAAGAATTTGATCTAGACCTTCCACTAGTATTTTATCTCTTATTTAAACCACCTCATACTGCAATGAATTGGTAGAAAAGAGAAGAATCCCTAGGATAATGAGACACTAGGACACTGGAATTAAAGTTTTCTAATCTTATCAATTGTCTACACTTTCTTTCCCATCTTACAGCCTTGAAGCAAACTTACAAACATTTGTAATATAAACAACCACAGGTGGAATGATGGGATCTTATAAGGATCAGGTATCCCAAACTTTTTTTTTTATATACTAATACAACCTAACCTAACCTAGAATAGGTAAGATTAGGTTAAGTTATATTAGGAAAAAAAACCATTTGGGGATACCTCACCTTTACAAGATCTGAATGATAGGAAAGGATGATAATTGGCAAATACACATAAATTATATCAACTCAATGGGAATTGTCCTTAAGGAACACAAACTTTACAGTCAAAGTGAAAAGGACAAAGGATAAGGAGTGCCCAAGCTTGCTTAACCCTATATTCAGTGAAGAGATGACACACAGAATACCAATAACTCATGGGGGAATAGACTTAAAATAATTTACAGAGGAATAAAAGAAAGACTACAGGCTGTAATGTTGATCATGTAAGAATAGAGGCACCAAGGAGTGTGAGTGAAATAGTGCAATAGAAAAAGAATGCATGCTCAAGTGAAAGTAACATCAAAACTCCTACCAGTTTCAGAGCTGCTGAGAAAACTTGAGGCCAGTGTCAGGTGTTGTTTGGTTGTAAATTTGGCCAATTCTGCACAATGAGCTTCCCATGAGATGACCCAAGGACCGTCCACTGGAGAGACATCCTCCATAGGGACTTTTCTCCCTCTGCCCTGAAAGTTGAAAACTCAGCAATAATTCCATTCCAATAAAGGTAATAAGAAATTGGTACCAGGGGACATTTAGTAAAAATGAATTGAACTTATAGTTGTGAAATTTAAGATGCACATCAAAAGAATGTACTTGCATCATACCCGTCATCAAAAGAAAAAAAATAAACCCTCACCCAGCATCATGCCACCTACTTTACTCCAAAATCATGAAATGACTAATACTATACAAATAAACCTGCACATCCCACTAAATACCTCACAGCCCATTTTTCACTAAATACACTCAACCACTGCACTTATCATCATCTAACCCATCCAAGAAGGCTTCAACCAACGCACACCTACGCTCAGGACAATAATGGCAACAATCAGAATAGGCAAAGCCTTCAACGCAGTACCCAGAGACATCCTCATCAACAAAAAACTAAACACTACACGCAACTCCAACTCCCAAAAATAGTTCACCAGGCAGACAAGTTGTATATTGTGGCAAGCTATCATGTATACACCACACCGCACACAATGGAGTCTCAGAGGGATCCATACTCTCCTTCGCCCTCTTCAACATTTTCCTCTGTGACATTTACCTTCCCAACCCCAACATAAAACTAGTTATGCAGATGACATCATCTCAAACAAGAGCCAAACAACAACCAAGCAGATTGCACTCTACATCACAAGACTCAAATGCTGGCTGCAAGAGAGCCAAATGACCGTCTCACCTTTAAAATCCTCTCTCCCTTTATTCACAACATACAAATAGGAATACAACAATCACCCGCACATCAATTTAGCAAACACTTGACTTCCATAGAATAAAAAACCCATGGTGCTTGATATCAAACTAGATACAGGAATAAAAATATAATAATACAGCAAACAAAGTTAAAAAAAAGAACACACTCCAAGCACTCACAGTAAACCACATTTCAGTAATCCAAGAAACCTTAAACTCACAGATTTCTATCTGTGAGTTTGATGAAATTTGGCACACAAGTTAATACTTGGCCAAAACAGACCTGTGCAAAATTTCAGCTCTGTAGCTGCTCTAGTTTTCAAGATAAGAGTATCCATGTTTTTGACCCAAAACACCGGAACCGGGACTGGCAGTTTCACGGTGGCGCTTTCAGGGGGCCTTTACTCATTTGCTATATGCTATGAGGTGCTGAAAATGACTAGTCTGGCCTACCTTTTTGCAAGGGTTTCAAAAATAAAATCAGTTTTGACCCAGGTGGCTTAGTTTTCTCACAAACTGAGATTTAAAATGCAAAAAAATACCTGAAACACCAACCAGTGCTGCACTCATGAGCCTATATATCCTGAACATTGGGGTTATATGATACCAATTTTTTTTTCCTGGAGTGGTATCTATCTTTTTAGTCTGTGTGCCAAATTGGAAGTTTCTAGGTCTAATAATCTCTACATTAGACCCTATCAAATTTTGTCACAAACAGACAAACAGAAAAATGTGAAAAATGACCCATGTTCAATCAGTTATTTGACCATCACGCAAGTTTTTGATCCTCTTTTTTTTTGGTCTCAACCGAAAGAGCATGTCAAATAGCCTTGGAGACTAAAACATCTTTTTTGAGACTGAGTTGCTTCTTGGTCAAATGCTAACCTAAATTTGCCCTAGTCTTGGCCTTTTGGGCTTTGCAATTGTATTGATTTAGAGTAGGAACATTAAAATAATTTTTTTTAGTACTATAACATATGTGAAGTAATGAACATGTGCTTTATATGTTACTAGTCTATTATTGCACAATTTATATTCTATTTTGCTTCATTTCAGAAATAATGTATGCTAGTGACTTGAAAAATGGAGCAGCAGAGTGCAACTTCTAGTTTGGATCATGCGACAAAGCGATATTGCTGCAATCCCTTCAATCTTCCACATACAAAGAAAATTGTGAAGGGTCTGCACAAGATTACCACTGATACAGCAGCTAAGCTATAGAAAGTGACTGGGCAAGACCTGGAAAGAGTTCTGTGTCCAACATGTCGATGTGAGCTGAGTTCAAGATTTCAAAGTCAAACACCCGGTGAGGCAATTGACAATTCTTCTGGTGTGGAACCTGAAGCGGTTAAATGAGCTCTTGCAACAGAAGCTGTTGATACTACTACTGGAGCATTTGGTGTGTCCCCTTTGAAGTTCAGAAAGGTCAGCAAGAGGAATTTACCTGGATATGGAGGCATGAAGATTCAGCAATTACAACAGAAGTTAACAGAATCCATTGCAGTAGCTGGTGGGTTAGACATTGGTGATATGCAATCTGAAGCTGAAACCAGTCAAGCTTGCCTGGACAGCACTAATGAAAGGAAAACCATTAGCAGACATGACAAAACGGCATGTAGCAGAGCTTTATGAAGACAATGAGTTCTCCAGGCTATGCCCAAGAATGAAAGACAAAGTAAGTGTGCAAATCAATGGCATAAAAACTCAAATGCAGAAGAGACTTCTTTTGTGCAACTTGAATGAGCTGTTTACATACTTCCGGAACAAGTATCCTGCAGAAAAGATAGGCTTTTCAAGATTCTGTGAGCTGCAGACTCAGTGGTGCATCACAGTTGGAGCTTCCGGCACAAACAGTGTATGTGTTTGTATGCACCACCAAAATATCAAGCTAATGTTAGCTGGAATACAGACAATAAGTGAAGATTACAAAGAACTGATTGACAAAACTGTCTGTGATTTGAACTCTTGTGATAGCATGCTTTGCCAGTGATAACTGCCCTGGTGAAGAGCCACTGCATGAATACCTGGTTCAAATCTTTGAGGATTCCGATCCTGAAGCCACAATTGAGTTCAAGCAATGGATCAAGAGAGACCGAGCAAATCTAATCAGTTATCAGTTGAAGAATTTGTCAAGGATCTTAGTGCCAAGCTTACCAACTTATCAGCCCACCACTGCATTGCCAAACATCAGGCTAATTATCTGAAAAGACTCAAGGAGAATCTGCAAGAAGACAAATTGGTGATTTTGATGGATTTGGCAATGAATTATTCCTTTATGATGCAGGATGAAATTAAAGGATTTCACTGGGACAACAGCCAAGCCACATTGCATCCATTTGCAGCTTACACCAGAGAAAATGATGAGGGGAAGTGCCACAGGATGTGCATAATCAGTGACTGTTTACAGCACAATGCTGTGACTGTCTATGTGTTCATCAGGACAGTTTTGCAGTATCTGAAAGCCAATATGGCCACCATCAGGCACATTTACTACTTCAGCGAGGGGTTAGCAGCACAATATAAGAACTTCAAGAACTTCGCAAATCTTTGCCACCATGAAAAAGCCTATGGAATCTCAGCAGAATGGAACTTTTCCACCACACCCCATAGAAAATATCCTTGTGATGGAATTGGTGGCACAATCAAGTGCCTTGCTCAAAGAGCAAGTCTACAGTCTCCACTGGAAGGCCACATTCTCACTGCTGAAGACCTGTACAAATTTTGTGAGAAGCAGGTACCAGGAGTGAAGAGTTTCTTTGTCAGCAGCGCTGAGGTTGCAGAGGTGAAAGAAGTCCAGGAGCAGCAATTTGCTAAAGCACATACAGTGGCTGATACAAGGAAACACCACTGTTTCATTCAAGCCAATTGATGTGAGCCAAATGTCTGTCAGCCGAGTGTCTGCAGACTGCACATCATTCATGGCCACATTGTCTGTGTCCCACAAGGTTTTTGTGAAAACTGCAAATCTGCAACCAGGCCAATATGTTGCTTGCATATACAGCCTTGGCCAAAAGTATTAGGCCACCCCAGTGTTTCTGGGTTCTGCTATCTCAATGTTAATGAAACACGTGTACATGGTGGTTTATGGTATATTACACAATATACATTAGTTTAATATCTGGTTGACCCTCCTTTAGCTTCAATTACCAATTTTATACTGTATTATACGTATGTAAACAATTAACTTATTTTTCCTTGATTATTCCAGTGTTTTATGCTAAAATACATTGTAGATACAGTTAATAAACAGTAAAATGCCTAAAACAAGGAAGTTGAGTGAGTGTTAGCGAGGTCAAATTGTAGATCATCATAAAGATGGAATGTCTCAAATGCAAATTGATCAGAACATGAAATATTCTTGATGTGCAGTTCAAACAACTCTCAAGCACTTCAAGAGAGACAAAAGATGTGAAGACAATACAAAGAACAGGTATTAATTTTTTTTTTTTAAGGGGCTATCTGGCGACTGCCCACTTGGGCATAAGTTGCCGCAAACAAACAGCCTAGTTCTAGACTACTTTAAAATAAAAATTTGAAAAGAAAAGAACAATAAAAAGAGATAACAATTAGGAAGCAAGCTCTGGCATCGGGGGGAGCTCCCCCTCCCCCCGGTGTAGGAGCGTGTGACCTAGAAAGAAAACAATAACAATAACAAAACAATAACAATAACAAAACAATAACAAAACAACAACAAAACCTAGTCAAATAAAAGGGAGAAGGCCGGCCTCCCCCCAAAAGTAAACAAGTCCACCAATCAACGTGCACACACTCGTCCCGAGTACAAAGGACAGGAGGTAGCGACCCCACCCATCCTGGTACAGGGACAGGTAACATGCGCGAAGATCCTCCAAACTGGGGCATTCAATAAGAATGTGCCGAACAGTCTGGGGGACAACGCAGTTGTCAAAATAGGGCGCAGGCGAGCGCTCCATCAAATAGCAATGCGTCATACGAGTGTGTCCGATTCGGAGATGATAGAAAGCGACCTGAAGCCGTTGTGGCATTGGCGGATAGATCTATGGGAACAGTCGCAGGGCAATGGCACGCAACTTTAAGTTCCCTTCGTCCGTCTCTCATCTTCTTTGCCAAGCAGTCCGAAGAGCTGCCCGTATTCCTGCCATGTAGTCGGTGTGAGGAAGAGCAAAACGCTGGTCCGGTCGCAGAGTCCTCGCGGATTCTTTGGCGCGCTCATTCCCCGTAATTCCTACATGTCTAGGAACCCATCTGAAGATAATCTCGACATCCACCCGGCTCGCCAAAACCGTGGCGTCACGGATATCGCGAACCAGGTGATGCGGAGATTCCAATGCCCCGAGAGCACTCAGGGCGCTTTGTGAGTCGCTATAGATCACAATCTGATCTCCGAACCGGGCACATCGCGTAATCTCCCGTACCGAGTGGTATATTGCCACCAGCTCAGCCGTGAAGACAGACGCAGCGCCTGGCAGAGCCACGCTGACTTCAAACAGAGGGGATACGGCGTGGAAGCAGACCCCCTCTTGGGACTTGGAGCCATCCGTATACATTGGCACGGTTCCAGCGTGACACGAGGGGTGCTCCAAAACAAAGAACAGGTAGAAAAAAGGTTACAATGCCTCGTGATGACAGATCCATCATCCGTCAGTCACTCAGAAGCAGGAGAAAGATTTTGTCAGAGCTCTGTGCAGACTTCAATGAGGCAGGTACATCACAAATATCAACCAGAACTGTTAGAAGAAGGCTTGTAGAGTACGGTCTGAAAGGCTGTGAAGCCAGGAAGAAGCCATGGATTTCTGAAGCGAATATGAATAAACATCTTCAGTGGGACAAAAAACACTCAAATTGGACGAGTGAGCAATAGTCGAAAGTCATATGGTCTGATGAAATTAACTATGAGTTAAGATAGTACAAGTATTCAATCAACATATAAACTCAAAATATCTGGGGGTTTTGCCCAAAATATATAAGAAATATCCAACATAAGGATAATGTTTTTCATGTTTTTACTCAAGTTTTTGGCACATCTGGTGCAACTTTCGCGCATTGCAGATTTGGGGAAGCATTTAAAGCTGAATGTCTGGTACCAACCGTAAAACATGGGGGTGGTTCTATCATGGTGTGGGCCTGCATGTCTCTCTTTCAATAGGACAACACTCCATTGTCATACAGCAAAGAATACTCATCAATGGTTTGAGACACAGGATATTGTTCCCATGGACCAGCCAGCTCAAACCCCGATCTAAATCCGATTGAACACCTATGGGGAACTCTTTGTAAAGCTATCAAGAACACAACAATTAAAAATAAAGAGCATTTGTACCAAAACCTTAGAGAAGAATCGAGTAAGATTGCACCTAGCACCTGCAAGAAACTAGTTGATTCTATGCCTAACTGGATAAGAGAGATGGATGGGAGGTGCCGTGGTTGGACCTGCATAGGTATCAGGCGTGGCCCCTAGGCGATAGGGATACCAATCTGTGACCAACTATCACAGAATTGGTAGTGGCAAAGCTACCATGGACCAATGCAGGATTAAAAGTACAAATCTCGGTGGTATGTTGTCTGAGAGAGTACATATTTTTTACACATCAAAAAGTTCCAGCCAAGCTCAGAAAGGCCAAAACTAGTGCAAATTCAAGTTGGCATTTGACCAAGAAGCAACTCAGTTTCAAATAAGATATTTTGGTCTCCAAGGCTATTTGAGATGCTCTTTCCAATGAGACCAAAAAAAAAAGAGGATCAAAAACTGGTGTGATTGTCATATAACTGATTGATGTCATTTTTTGTATTTTTTTGTTTGTGACCAACTTTGATAGTCTAATGTAGAGATTATTAGACCTAGAAACTTCCAATTTAGCACACAGACTAAAAAGTTAGATGCCACGCCAGGGAAAAAAATTTGGTATCATATAACCCCAATGTTCAGGAGATATAGGCTCATGAGCGCAACACTGCTTGGTGTTACAGGTAATTTTTTTTGCATTTTAAATCTATTTGTGAGAAAACTAAGCCACCTGGGTCAAAACTGATTTTATTTTTGAAACCCTTGCAAAAACGTAGGCCAGACTAGTCATTTTCAGCACATCAAAGCATATAGCAAATGAGTAAAGGCCCCCTAAAAACACCACCGTGAAACTACCAGTCCTGGTTCCGGTGTTTGGGGTCAAAAACATGGGTACTCTCTCTTGGAAACTATAGCAGCTACAGAGTTGAAATTTTGCACAGGTTGGTTTTGGCCAAGTATTAACTTGTGTGCCAAATTTCATCAAATCTGAGATGGTGAGGTGGGGCTGATTCCTAAAATTGGACCACTTTATATGGAATGAACCCAAGGAATACAATTGTCCCATATTTGTCTATGTCTCCAAGCCACAACCCATAAAACACAGCACTCCACACGGTACAGGTTGCACCTACAGCCCACTAATTAACCACGTACATGATGTAACAAAAGCTAATACCATCTTGACAACCAGGGAACACAATTTCTCCATAGACTATCCAATTAGCCCCGCCACCTATGCCATCACATACAAAATCCATACCAAAAACATACTACATCAAGACACTAAGAAATCCCTCCACCCTAACATTTAATATACGGACAAAAATTAATGAATAGTCCCCCCCCAAAAAAAAAAATTAGAACTCGCAGCTGGTGAGTTCATATTCAAGAAATATCCATAACACAACTTCCATGCTATGAGCGATTACTCCTCTGCTGGGTGAATTAATGTGAAATAAATACAAGAAAATATTCTCCAATTTCTAATGTTTGAAGAAATATTGAAAAACAAGAAGACAAAGTAAAATAAATTATAAGGGCAATTTCCCATACGAGCAACCACTGAAGTTCCCAACCATTCATGATGAAATTTGTACTCTTGAGCATTTGTACCTTTTGTACTAGAGGCTATCTCTACTTTAAACTACACACACTGTATGTTATATTGTTGTTAAAGTGATGCATTAACATACACTGGTTCATAGAGAGCATTGCCATGATTAAAGGGAAGACTATAACATAACAATAATTTCTCCCAAAATCTAATGTTTATAGGTAACAAATACCTACAGAACAATAACTAATACCTACAGAAAGTAATAAAAAAAAGTACATGCAATATTTCATAATGTTATCATTTCAACTGATAATGCATTTCACATTGAAATAGAGGGATCCTATGTTGTATGTTGAGTCTCATTGCTTGAAGAAGTGAGCAAATAATCATTGTATATATCTCGGGAACAGCTACTGGGTGCCCTGGAGCATTATCTATCAAGAGCATCACCTTAAATGGAATTTCCTACCCTGCACAAAATTGTTTGGCTTCCGGTACAAAATGATTCAGGAACCATTCTTCAAATAACATTTTGGTGACCCAAGCTTTCTTATTAGATTTTCACTGGCAGGGATGATTTAATGATTCCTTTCAAGGGTCTGGGATTTTCTGAACAATAGACAAGCATAGGCTTTAGTTTACAGTCTCTAGATACATTTCCACCCAACAATAACATTAATCTATCTTTTATAGTCTTGTGTCCTGGAGAAGTTCTTTCACAACTGCTGATATATGTTTTGCATGGCACTGTTTTCCAGAACAGCTGTTTCATCCACATTAAAGATTTGTTCTGGTATGAATTCTTTTGTGTTGATTAATAGTGATAAATTCTCTACAAAAGCTTGTGCTGCCACATAATCAGAACTTGCAGCTTCACCTTCTAACTTGATGTGCAGATTGGCTCTAATTTTGAAGCGATGAAACCAACCCGGACTGGCTACAAATTTCTCATTTCCACTAACAGAACTTGGGCACTCACCTAACAATTCCTGAAAAATTGAAGAAACCTTTTCTTGCAAAATAGAAGTGCTAATCAGAATACAGAAGCGATTTTGTTCCTTTAACCATTCTAATAACAGACTTTCCATATATAAACCTGCACACATAATGGCAGGCCAAAATAATGTAAACATTTTTTCACTTCACAAGCAAAGCATGCACATTGCATATGACCACACTTGACAACAAGAGGACAACTAAAATGTATGAGTAATACGTTGAAAATAGAAAATTTTAAGCGCCATGAATTTGAGTTACTGTCCATAAAATGAGGTATGATTGCTTGCAAGTATAAAGAGGAATAAATTCATGGAAGTTTAAGTTTTACCCTTTCCATCCATAGAATTTTGGGCTGATAATGTTTGCTATTGTCATACATGCTTTTACATTGCTTTTCCAATCTTCCTTTTCCCCTTCTCATCTCTTCCACTATATGAACAAGATCTCTTTAACTTACACTGTTTTTGGTATCCCAAAGAAACACAAATTTAGACACCAATTCAAGAAGAAAAGGAATTCCCAGGGACTAAACTAACTCTTTAATTTTTATTTTTACCTGTCCAGTTTGAGCAAGAGTTGAAGAAGCACCTGCTAACAATGGATCAGTGTGTTTTATTCCTCCCTGGACACTAAGAGGGTCCGAGCCTTCAAGAATGGAACTTAAAGGATCCACAAAAGCCTGGAAAGATGATAATAACAGTGAAGCTCAATAAAATGGGTATGACACCATTGCCAATAATATAGGTAGTGGGTTCATATATCATGGGTACTGAATTTATTCTTAGTGGGGAAACTGGTTATTCCTCTGATTGCATTATTTTAAATGAATACAAATTGGCCATCAAAGGCAACTGAGATGTAGAGGAACTAGTGTCCACTTCCTCTCTACACATCATAGAAAAGTTTGTTGGATCGATATACTAACTTGTTCTCCTACTTTTTTAAGGTATACAAGTTATCCATTTCAGTTTTTGAGAACTTTTGCATTATTCCTTTCTATTTATACACCCTTTCTCTTCATGTTTCCCCCCCTTCCCTCATTCTTTCTCTGAGGGGTAGAAATTCCCTCACTAAAGACCAATCAAATTTAAACAACCTCCAAAGAAAATATAGGTTACCACAAACTAAAATATCAATTCCTTGGATGGATATTGGATAAATAGTGACAAGAATTCTTTGAACATAAAAACTAAAGAATTTCTTTTAGAATAAATAACTTTAAAAGAAAAAAAATAACAGAGCTGCAAAAATATAAAAATTTATAGCCTGCTTTAACTTACAGGTTTTTTTGAGTATGACTCTGCTTTTGAAGACTTCTGCTGTGGCAAATCTTTAGTGGCAATAGCCTCCACCACCTGCAAAGTTGAACATTCAAAATTACTAGACAATTCTTTCTTCAAGTTTCAGAGTAGAAAAGTTCTCAACTAAAATAACTTTGGGAAAACATTAACATGGTAATATCAATGGATAAAAAAAAAGGTAATCCAAAGAAGGCCAAAACAAAAAGGGCAGCTCTTCAAAAAAAAAATAAATAAAGTTCATAAAGTGTGGGAGATACATCTAACATAAGAAAAATTACCCAAGACAATGAGCTGAATAAGAAAAAGAAATCCTAACCTTATGTAGATTTAACCAACATTAAGGATGGTGAGCCATTGGATGGGAAACCATTAAAGTTGATTCAAAATAGCAGGGGCTGCATTATACAATGCAACATATGCTTGAGGTCATACAAATGACCTCTATACCACCAAAGATAGACATCAATATGAAATTAGGGGTAAAAACTGTAACTCAAGGAACTGAGGAAGAATACGTAACTCTTCTAATCTTACCTATATTCTGGACTTAAAGCAGAGGTCCCTTTACAGGCCAATTAAAAAGCTACATTCCAACAGGTCTTTGTACATTTTAAATTTATTCTTAAGTTATAACACAAAGGAACGGAAAGTGTCTTACAGGCTGCAATGGATGGTGAGTGGCAGGAGCCAGAGGTAACTTTCTTTTCTTCCATTCATATCTTCTGGTAGCCAATTTCCTGCAATAGACACCACACAATCAAATAACTTCCACTTGCATGATTACGCTTACATCAACAAGTTTGGGCTTTGACTTGTGTTAATTTGTTCTTTTTTATAATATAGCCTAATATTTAAGCTAAATGTTCTTTTGGCAGCCATGCATTTGGTGGTCCTCGCCATTATAACAATTAAAAAAAGTCAATAGGTAAAACCACCTCCATTTGTGAGGGGAAAATACATTTTCAAAATTCTGACTTCTCCCTTTTTTCCTTGAATTTAAAGTGTACTACCAATGAGGGTGTATTACCCAGAAATGGTGCAAAGAGAGACCTTCAACAAAGTGGTGAAAGAAAGAGTGAAAATGTATGCAAGATATATAGGCGCAGATTCTCCTTGAGGCATTCAGGTTAAGTAGGGGAGGAGTGCTACAGGTAAAACTTTCTCAGCCATTAAAATACTGGAGCTCTAGTTAGCCTAAAATAAAGGGGTTGGACTTCCATTCTGGGGGTACCAAGTTCAATCCAAGAAAAAGTGGATACAAAAAAAAGACCCTATGGAGGAAGCCAGCTGTCTATTGGTGGATGTGCTGAGCTTATGTCGACAAGCATCTCCATTTACACACAACATATCACTTTACCCTCCCAAAGTTATCTCCATATCCATACACCCCCCTGATGTGGAATTGGTGGACATTCCTTGGGCCACAAAGAATTTTTGCTTGCTGGTTCGGCCAAAATACAGTACCTACCACTCTTCTAGAATCTCCCATACAAATGAAGACCAATGAATGATGTCTTAGGGCTTGCTAATGAATATCAATCTAATTTTTATGTGAATTTTATTATCTGCGACAGGTGGTATAAATGAAATACAGTACCTTATGGATTAACATAACCTTGATATAGACATGAAGTACTTATTAATTATATCTCTAAAAAACAAACAAAAACTAATATAAAAAAAAATTTAAACGTGAGTACTATACTTGCCAATAAATTCTTTCAGTTGACATTCTCTTTCACTTCATAAATTTCTTATGATTATACAAAACCCCTAAATTTTGATGTAAGGAATCCAATCTTACTATATCACAGATGATAGAAGGCTATTAATTATTAGGTCACCTGAAAAATATAAATATTCATATGAAGGAATGAAATTTGAGCAATTTTAATCAAATGAAATAGTGGAAGTTTTGAAAAAAGGAACTACTAGAAACTAATTTTCATGGCCAACTAAGAAAAACTTAATAATTTAAGAAGAGTATCAGTGGTTTAAAATAAAAAAAACTAACATTAAGTTTCTAAATTTATAAACAAATAAAAAGTGGTCATAAATATAGAAGTAAAAAAAAAGCCTTAGAGATTCTGCCTTCATGAGGTTGGATTAGTGTTGATCTTCAGTCATTTCTCACCTGAACTCTTCAGGATCAAGGAACAACTCTTGGGATATCCCCTGGTCTCTGGGCCAGGTCTTGTTTTGTGCCATCTTTACAAACTTTCTCCCTTTACCTTTCTTCCAAATGAGTATTATGAGCCAGCGATCCTGACTGGGGTCATCAAACTCAACCTTGGAACCATTCACCTACACTTGCAAATCATACCAATGCACAATACACGGATCCATACTGTTCCAAATTCCTCAGTACATAACATACTAGAAAAAGGACATGCACAAAGTGCCCTCAAACACTCAAAACACTTTGATTAAACCACTTCAAATAATACCTTAAGCATCCCAAAGTAAAGAAACCATCGCCATCCAACAAACAGTGAATTACTTAGCTTTTTACACAAATATACAAATAACAATTATTTAAGAAATAAAATTTGATACCCAAAAAAAACTTTCTACCAATACACTACACAGAGGCAAGAGCACATGGTGTCTTAATACTAGTACACAATTCAATCCACTTTACTGACATCATACACAATTCAATCCACTTTACTGACATCACATTACATACCAAAATTCTGCCCCCCCCCCCTGCACTTTGTATAAAAAAAACTAATAAAAATACTGTATCTAACAAATTTGTGCAAATTTATAGAATGTTTTAACATTTTACTACACTGAAAAATAAATAAAACTTATTTGATTGTAATGTATTTTCATCCCATCTATCCTGATAACATTCCTCCATGATCTTCAAATCTTGGTGGAATAATTTATATTAGAAATAGCATTGCTTCAAATCTAAATAATTCAATAAAGCAGAAGAGGTTGAGTCACTCTGGTTAGATATTAGGGTCAGTAGAAATAGGATACTACACTTTGCAGCCTTTTACAGACCACTGGACAGACTGATATGGGGGGGGGAGCCAATCTAGCAACTGCCTACTAGGGCAAAAGTCTCTGTCATCATGCTACATCTTAATACTAGTCTAGATTAAAAAAAAAAAAAAAGAAAAAAAAACAAGATAAAAACAAAAAGCAAGTAAATGAAAGAAGTACAATCCAGCATCGTGGGGAGGCCCACCTACAACAAAGAGTCCAATAAAATGGAGGAGGCATGTCCTGAGTACAAGGGACAAACAGTAGCGACGCCGCTCATCTAGATACAGGAAACAGGTAACATGCGCAAACATCACCCAGACTGCGACATTCAACATGAATGTGCCAGTCTGGGGGACAATGCACATCCCGTGAGTGTGCCCAATTCAAAGACAACCAAAAGTGAATTGAAGCCGTTGCAACACTGGGGGTATAAGTCCATGGGAATAGACGCGCCGCAATGGCACGCAACAATTTCACCTAGGCCATCTCCCAACTTCTTTGCCAAGCAGCCCTGATTCCTGCCATGTAATCAGTGTGAGAAAGACCCAAACACTGGTCTGGTCATCCATCCCTCGCACTCTTTGGGGCCCATATTGGTGCACTCATTACCTGCAATTCCCACATGTCCAGGAACCCAGCAGAAGAGACATTGAAAGAGGGCAGCTCCACGAGTTCTTTCTTTGGAGCAGTTAAAGAAAATTGGATAATTTGAGGTTCCTTCTTTCCTTTTGAAAAAACAAAAAATTGCAGGAATCCTTTAGTTTGGGAAATACCCTCCCCCCTTAATTATTATTTGGGCTATCCTTTAAGATTTATATATTTTTTTATTTCCAGCATTTAAATTGCTTTATTAATAGCAAAATAATAATATTGGATGCTGTATAAGAAAAAAAAATCAAATAAACAATAAAAGCTAAAGAAGCAGAATTATCGCCAACCCAACTTTGACCGATTCCTCCCCCTTACCTGTTTGGTGGGAGCATTTCTGGGTTCTACTAAAGAGAAAAGAAGAGGAACAGTTGTTTACTTCCTTCACCACAGTAAATAATCTCATTTTTGTTTTTATGTCTTAAGTAATTGTCATCCTGTTTTCTTTTTGCTTTTCTTGTTTTGAAATAGCCTAACATTTAACTATAAGAATATGGTGAACTTATCGGCCTTGCATAAAGTATTAATATTATTATAGTAGCATATTCAACTTGTTAATTTATATAGGCAGTGGCATACCTAAGAGGAGGAGGGTGCAAGCTTCGCAGCCGCCCTTCCTGAAAATTTGGTCTATGGAAGAGGGAAGGGGGGAAAGACCCCTCCCCCCAAAAATGTGGCAATAATTTTTTTTACTTTTAGCAATTTGCAAAAGTAATTAGATATTTAGCAACATTTATTTTACCGATAAGATAGGTTGAGTTTTAAAATAGCACAAATTGAGGTAAAAATGGGTTGAGGGCACTGTGAGTGGCTGCTACTGTTGCCTCGGGTGATTTGGAATGTTCGGGAACCCCAAGCACGTGGTTAGCCACACGCTACCAGAAGACAACTCCAGCAGTGATTCATTGCCAGAAGCTACACGCCACCTACAAGGAACTGGTGACTGGAACATTCTAGAACTCATCTCTAGAAGTTATATAATATGTTTCTTGCTGATAATGCACCCGTTTTTGTCATATTAAGATAGTTATTGTACAGTGGTGTCGCCTCCTGTTAGCCCTCATGCCCTGAAGGGTACATTATAAATACTTATTATTATTATTATTATTATTATTATTGGGATTGTTTGGGGACCCCCACTACGTGGTTAGTTGTGCGCTACCGGAAGACAATGCCATCTAAAAGTCACTGGAACATTCTAGAGCTCGTTCGTAGAAGCTATATAAGCAACTACTTGCCAACAGCACTCCGTTCCTTGTCAAATCTTACAGTGATAGTTAGCATGTGCCAAAAAGTCTGAAGTTACCTGTGTCTGAGTTTTGGCTTCAAGTTCTTCACCTTTGAATTCTCAGTCCTCTACATCAAGTGTGTCCACCAGAGAATACCTGAAAATTGCTTTGATGAGAGTGTGTCCCAGCCCGTAGACTGTCTGTCCACTTTGTCTGTCAACCAGAATGGTATGGCTACACCGACACCAGTTAACCATGGTCAGCTACTAAGGATACATCTGGGAGGAGCTTCTTTAAATGTTCATCAGGTGAACCAGCTTCTTGAGAACTGTCCGATGCCAGGAGAAGGCAAAAAATTTCCAGTGGACAAGGAAGGGCGAAGCTTTCACCGGGAATGGCTGGAGATGTTCAATTGGCTTAGTTATGCAAAGAAATCAACGGGTCCCTCTGCATTCCTTGTACTATATTCCAAAAAGAAATTGCCAAAGTCAGAGGAAAATACCAGCCACACACCCAGTTAATCACACGTGTGCTAACAGACCTAAAAAAACACAAATGGAATACTCCAAAAGCATGGCAAATCAGCCACACATCTTGCTTGCATTGAGCGTGCATGAGTGCATCGACTCCACACTGCTGATAGTGATCAGGCCATCAACTGTTCGCTTATGGATCAGAGGAAAGTCCAGATTGCCGCCAACCAGTCAAAGCTGTGATCAATCGTAGCAACAATACCCTTTCTGGGTCGCAATAATCTTGCTTTTCGCAGCCACCACAACGCCGGAGATCTCTTGGCCTCGAAAAATTATGGCATATTTTGGAATGCTTTGCACTTCCGTGTTGACAGAGGAGACATGGTACTGCCCTACACGGAGGGTGGAATGCCACAACAGTGTTGCCGTACTAGTTGAGCTATTTCCCTTTGTCGTATCCATCATGAACCATCTTTCGGAGGATGGTGACTCCCACGCTGTCTCCCTTGTTGGCGCAATGATGCAACCTAGTTTTACCTGCTCTCTCGCAGTGGCAGACGCAGTCTTGCATCTAACCCTCCCTGTGAGTCAGGGGTTGGAGGACCCAGTAAAACATCTTAAGGAGGCATATGAATGCATCCGTGTCATCAGGCAGAAACTTGAGAAAATGAGAGAAGAGTCCTCAACTGCATTTAAGCCAATGTTTACTGAAGCAATGAAGATGAGCACCACCATGGGGACTGAAATCTCTGTGCCTCGACAGGCCCAAGAAGGGTTGATGCCTGAATTATACTATGAAAGAACCTTACTGGTCCTGTTTCTGGATGCAATGATAGCCAAACTAGCGAGCCTATTTGACGGCAAATGTATGTGCCAGGTAGTGAATTTACAAGAGCTTATACCCCGAGTTGCTCGGGAGGACATTTCGAAGAAACTACTCCCTGTCCTCAAGATCTACAAGCAAGACCTCACTGATGGAATCGATAATGCTAACTCTCAAATTCAAGAGTGGTTGACAGAAATAAGTGGAGGGGAAGATCGAGAGAATTGGATTCTTGAAAAGTGCATCAAGGAAGTGACTTGAATGTTGCTGCCCGATGTGGCAACACTCCTTCGACTGTTGGGAACTGTACCATCATCTACCGCCAGTTTGGAGCGATCCTTCTCTCATCTTCGAAGACTCAAACTCATCTGAGGTTGACAATGGCTTAAGAGCGTCTCAATGCTTTGGCGCTAATGACACACGACATTGAGGTGGACCCAGACAAAGTTATTGATGTGTTCCGTGATAAAAGCAATCGAAGGATCCTGCTTTGAACTTTTGCTCTGTAGTCGTCAAAATGATTCATGAAAGTATGAGGCAGTCATTCGGTGAAATGTTTGTTAACTGCCTAATGGTGGTTAATTCACTAATTTTATAATTTGATATTTGAGCCAATTATTATTAATACAATAAAGACTATGTTCAAGCATGTGTTTTGTATCTCTTGTTTATGTAACAATACAAAAATAATTCTGTGTCATTCTGTTCTGTGCCTTTCTTCACTTTTAAACTCGAGAACTTAACCACTGATAGCATGACTCTGGACCATAAAACCCTCGATGCTAGATGAAATCGAGTAATTGAAGTGAAGATTTAATAAGTGAAAAATTTTGTTTCTCTACTCAAAATAAAATTTTAGGTTTCGCCCCCAGCAGCCTAAAATCCTAGGTACGCCACTGTATTTCAGTATATATATATATATATATATATATATATATATATATATATATATATATATATATATATATATATATATATTAGTGTTAGCCCTTTCTTTGTAAATAAAATTCTTAGAAAATAGAATTTTACTATTATTATCTTCAGTGGTGGTATTCGTTTGGAAGGTTGTGTTCACCGAGGCTCCAGGTTAGTTATTGATTTTGTTCTTTTTGTTTGCATTGTGAATTATTGTAAAATTACCACCAGCTTGCTCATCAAATTCTGTTTTCTTCATTCTAGGAGATTCACTCAAAATCCCAGGGAAAGACTGAGACCAGCGGTAGTAAACGGTGTCCTGGCGGAGGAGAGGCCCCTAACATAGTATATAGTAAGTTCTCTTCTCAAAAGAAACCAAAATGGGATTACTCTTTTACGGGCCCAGATAATATAATCTGGACATCCAACCAGCTCACAGCAATCATGCCATCACAGATACCACAACAAGGGGGTGTCAAGATTCCAATGCCCTTAGAGCACTCAAGGTGCTTTGTGAGTTGCTATAGATCACAATTCAGTCTCCAAACTGGGCACAACACATTATCTCCCATACTGGACAGTGTATTGCAACCAGCTTAGCCATGAAGACAGACACAGTGTCTGGTAGAGCACCGCTGACTTCAAACAGAGAGGATATGGCATGGAAACAGACCCGCTCCTGCAAATTGGAGCCATCTGTATACACTGGCATGGATCCAGAGTGACAGGAAGTATGCTCTAAAAAGGCAGAATGGACTACTCCTGGTGCTGTGGAAACTTTGGGAGTAGAGGCATGGTAACAAATAGCCAAAGGTGGAACCCTCCAGGGGGCATCTTGGGCAGAACCAGTCGCAACCAGCCCAAGGGCTAAACTGAGCTCACAAAAGTTTCCTAGCCATAAAGCCAAAAGGCTTAGGATATGACTGGCCTCTTGAGATTGGCTGCTGATGCAGTGAGAGCCATTGGTGACTGACAGAGGTGCTGGGCTCACATGAATAGGCCCATAATGCACTGTACATGGGAAAGAGTGAGTGACATCTCTCCAGCATCAACAAGTAGGTTCTCAATGGGAGATGTGCATAAGACAGTGGTCACTAGGCAGAGACCAGTGTGCTGAACATCACAAAACAAATAATGTCCATTGAGTGGGTACAAGAGACCATAAGGCTACTAATATGAGTATCCAAGGTGAGGCATCGTCAAAAACAAGACCACAGAAATGGTGCAAATCCAACTCTTCCAGGCAAACCCCATTTAGGAACAAGTCTGGTTCGAGGTGGAGTCATGGTTACCAGCAGAAGTGCACCACCTTATTCTTGGGTAAGGAAAACCAAAACCTGTGCGTTTCAGCAGAGCAAGAGATGGAGTTCAATGCCTGTTGGGATTGACACTAAAGAGTTGGCATCGGGGCCACTCTAAAAGAGATTGAAAGGTTGTCTGCATATAACATAGAAAGAACATCTTACAGCAGCAATTGTAGTAGTGTATTGTTGTCCGCTTACCCTCCCCTGTGTCTAATCCCTTTCTTTTTTTTCAGTGTTTGGAATGAAGATGCAGAGGTCATTCCTGGTGGGGAGAAGACGCAGAAGTCATTCCGGGTGGGGGGACTCGATACATTTCTATTGTGCCCCCCATTCATCTTCGTTTCACCATCAGACGATATTTAAAAATGTAATGGACTAATTGAAATATAAGACTTACGGTTATGGAAGAGATTTTACCCTGTAACAGGTGTGGAAATTGTGTGAATCCATAGTTAGAAGCTGAATGATTGTTCAGCTTCTTGGTGATGGCTAGACGAGCATGTTCTGGCTTTGTGAGGCAGCAGTAGCCAGCCTAGACCCTCACTCATACCTCAGACACGCAAAAAGGGACTGTTCCGAATTGTGGGTTACAAGACTGCCTCCCAGTTGCCAACACAGCGGTTGGAGCCAGAGCCCTCCCACTTTGCACCAGACTGGAATCCACACATCCCAAGCCTTGAGTGTGGAGCATTTCACATTAGCTGGACCTTGGATCCCGGTCTCTTAAGACGGGGCACTCTTAAGGAACTCACCTTCTGGAAGAATGCGGTCCCGCCTCCCACATTTTCTCTGACTTGCGAGCTCTAGACATTTAATCCAGAGTGGACTCAGTACAAGATCCTTAGCAATTTCGCTTTGGTACAGACTTATCTAGGTTTTGTGTCCTTTTCTACATTGGCCAATAAAATTGTAAGGCTGTATGGATTAAATTAGTGTGTGTATATATATATATATTTAATCATTTCGGGCTTAGGTTATATTAGTATTTTGGGGTAGCTGTGATTGATAAAGGTTTTTTTTATTTATTTTCAATTATTGTTGTAATAAAGTTAAAATTAGACTCTCCCCTCAATATTCTCTCTTTAAACCACTAAGCCGGCCTTGTTGAGGTGGCGGGACCTAGTGTCACGAGACCGCCACCAACAAATAATGTCCATTGAGTGGACCCTAAGGCTACTAATATGAGCATCCAAGGTGAGGCATCGTCAAAAACAAGATGGTGCAAATCCAACTCTTCCCGAACAAGTCTGGTTGCCGGCAGAAGTGCACCACCTTATTCTTGGGTAAGGAAAATGAAAACCTGTGCGTTTCAGCATAGCAAGAGATGGAGTTCAATGCCAGTTGGGGTCGATGCTAAAGAGTTGGCATCTGGGCCACAAAAGAGACTGAAAGGTTGTCCACATAGAGCATAGACAGAACATCTTACAGCAGCAATGAGATATCCAGGGCAGTGTGAAACTGGACACTTCCCTGCTCAATTGGCCCAGAGAGAGCTTCCCCCACCCATATGTGAAATCAACAATCTCGCAAAAACTTGTGAGACAAAGATTGGTTGGCATCCACTAGCCCCCATTGTGTAGAGAATCTCCATGATACCATAACCTCATGTGGTATCATAGGCATTCTCCAGATCAAAGAACACTGTGGCATTGTGCTGTCGAGGGAGAAAAGCCTCACAAATTGCATTTTCCAGTCAGAGCAAAGCATCCAACATGGAGTGAAACTTGTGGAAGACAAGTGGCCTCTGATGTCCAGGAAAAAGGCTAATCTAATATTTACCAATTTCTCCAACTTGTACATGCAGGAGGTTAAAGAGATTGATTGGAAACTGGTGAGATAAAGTGATCTCTCCAGGGTTTACAAAAAGCGAGCAAAGTAGCCATTTGCCAGTAGTCTGGTAGGATACCCTCTGTCCAGATGCTGTTAAACAAATTAACATAAAGGCCCTGCCTTGCTTACCTAGGTGTCAAAGCATGGCATACAGGAGATTGTCCAGACCTAGGGTGGTGTCCGCACAGGAAGCAAGAGTGGAATGCAACTCTCAATGTTAACATGTCAGTGTAGGTTTCTCCCATCTCTGAAATTAAAGACGAGCCAGCAGCCTTCAGCAATATCACAAAGTGCATTGAATACTGGTGGAGCAGCATCCTGGATAAAGAATGTTGAGAAAGCAGTGGCCAAAGCCTCTTCTCCATGGATGCGAGGTCCAAGATTGCAGTGCCATTCTCCAAAAGAATAGGTGTTACAGCGAGAACTTGCCCTGAATACTTTTGACTCTCTTCCACACATCTGTTAGAGGGATCTTCCAGTTAAGCAAGGATATGTATGCCCGCTGAGAAAAGCAGCGGGCATACTTTGAAACACTGGAACCTGGCCCTAGCTTGACAAAATTTACAGACAGTGAAATCATTTAGGTGGCGATTATAAGGCATGTAGGCATAACAGTGCTATTTGAGTGATGTCTCATACTCAACTGACCACCACAGAAGCGATTAGTGCAAAAAGAAAGACATTCTAGGAATAGTAGTTAGGCCCACGGCAATGAGGTTACCAGAGAAGAACTCAATGGCCTCAGCCACTGACCTAAACTCATCAACTGGGATAAAGAAATCACTCATTTCCTGAAATGTGGCCCATGGCCCCAAGTACCACCAATGTAACATAACATAATTTCATGGATGACAAAAGAAAAGCTACAAAGGCCTATCAAAGGTCATCTGCATCTGTTGAAACCCACCCGTAAAATGCATCCATAGAAATGTATCAAAAACAAAAAGCATCATCATCAAGACTCATCAAAAACCAAATCAATCATAAAAAACTTTATACACAGTAATGAGTCCAGAATACCCCCTCCCCCTCATATAATGATCTAATTTGCATTTGAAAACATTCAAGTTTGGACTGCCTACTATCTCAGATGGCAAACTATTCCAATAATCTACAAGAATATTTTCTAACATCCAACCTGCACCTCTGTTTTTTAAATTTTTAAGTGGTGACCCCTAGTCCTATTACTACCTTCCAACTCAAATAACTTGCTAAAATCCAACTTATCCATCCTGGAACAGATTTTAAAAAGCTCAATCTTATCTCCCTTCACATATCTTTCAAATGAGAACATATTTAATACCCTCAGTCTATCTTCATATTCAAGGTGCTTCAGGAAAGGTATTATTTTTGTTGCCCTCCTTTGTACTGACTCTAGCAGGTTGATGTCATGTCTAAAATGTGGTGACCATGCTTGTATACAGTACTCTAAATGTGGCCTGACATAAAGTAGTAGAGTTTATGGATAACCTCTTTACTCTTGTAGCTAACATTCCTCTTATTGTATTCTAGCACCCTACTTGCTCTATTTTTTGCCTCAATACACTGCTTTGAAAATTTCAGTGACCTAACTACTACTACACCTAAGTCTTCATCCTCAACTGAATTAATTCAGCCAATGCCCATCCATTTCATAGCTAAATTCCCTATTATCTCTTGCCATGTTAAGAACTTTGCATTTTTTTAAGGTTAAAAGTCATCTGCCACTTCTGAGCCCAAGCTAATAACTTATTTAAGTCACTCTGCACTTTAAAGCTACCCTCAACTTCTTTGACTACAGCTGCCAATTTAGTGTCATCAGCAAAAATTGACACCTTGCTATTTACAGCCTCCCCAAGATCATTTATATAAACTATTCAAAACTTTACCTCATATCCCATACATTTTTAATTTGTGAACTAGTCTTCTATGTGGAACCTTATCAAAAGCTTTGCTAAAATCTAAGTATTGGGTTGAGGAATAAGTTCTTGCGGTTTTATCAAATTTATTCATTACCATTAACAATTTTAGAAAAACTTCATTTTTAATTGATAACAATATGCAATTTAATCAATAATATATTCTCCATTGTTATTTACGACTTCTTCCCAACTAGCAACTAGTTTTTTGATACCTCTGCAATAAAAATCTCTGGATTTTGACTCAAAGAATTTTTCTAACCAGGTTCTTAATTCCACATCAGTATTGAACAAAATGCCATGCAAATTGTTAGAGAGCGATCGGAACAGATTGAAATCCGATGGAGCCAAGTCTGGTGAATATGGAGGATGCAGCAGGATTTCCCAATTAAGCGTTTGGATGGCGTCTTTTGTCATATTAGCAATGTGAGGATGAGCATTGTCGTGTTGCAGAAGGACTCCATAACATCGATATGGTCGCTTTTCATGAATAGTTTCGGCGAGTCGATACATTTGTTGAACGTAGAGTTCTGCATTGACAATCTCATTGTTCGCAAGGAGCTCATAATCCCAGAAGTGTTTTTTTATTGGGGCTAACCCATTATTTTTGAGGGTTCATGTTGATATAAACACACCACTTTTTATCGCCAGTGATGATGCGGTGAAGAAATGTGTCCTTATATCCACGAGTAGCCTTGTGATGCGCAAGCAAACCTGCGACAATAGTGGAGCGTTGAAGTTTGTTGCTTTCACTCAAAGCATGCGGAACCCATGCACCGAGTTTTTTTAACTTTCCCCATCGAATGAAGGTGATTCACTACAGTTTTCTGATCACACGCCAATTGTACAGCGAATTCTCTAGTCGATTGGCGAGGATTTTCATGACAAAGGTCGTTCAATCGATCTTCATCTAACTTGATGGGGCGACCAGAACGTTCTTCGTCATTAAGATTGAAATGACAGTTTTTGAAACGTGAAAACCACTATTGAGCTGTCCTTTCTGATAAAGCATTTTCTCTGTACACAGAACAAATATCGCAACAAGCTTTGGCCGTGTTTGCATTGTTCCTGTCTCGATTGAAAATGAATAACAAGTAGTGTCGAAAATGCGCCTTTCTTTCAACTTGACATTCCATTTCGAGGGTACAGAACAAAAATTAAATTAACACAACTTTTAAATAAACCGCAATGACTTATTACTCAACTTCAAGATGTAGCCTTAGCAAAAGCCTAATAGTCTACGCTGTTAAGAGACGTAGCCTAACCTTTGCAAATTTTGCTCTCATTATTTATTATTGTTTCTTAATATGTGCACAAATCACATCAACAAAACTTAAATCAAAACAACATTAAAAAAAATGCAAGAACTTATTCCTCAACCTAATAAATTACATCAACATTCTCTCCCTTATCTAATTGTTTAGTAACATAATCCATAAAATCCAGTAAATTTGTTAAACACGATCTACCTCTTCTAATCCCATGCTGAGTATCATTTATTAACCTACCACTCTCTAGATGGTAGGAAATTCCCTTCTTATTTATCCTCTCAAGAATTTTACAAACTATAGAAGTTAAGCCTACCGGCCTAAAGTTATTTGGGTCCTCTTTACTTCCCTTTTTAAAAATTGGCACTACATAGCTAAAGAATTTTCTTGGATCTTTATTATTATTTTGAGTTAATTTAATTTCTGCCACCCTTTTGCTCTTCTTAATACATTGAGTCCTTAACATACAAACAGGTTACATTCCAAGAGGTTGTTCGTAAATCCAAAACAATAAAAATAAATACATAGGTAATGCCTATACAGCCACATCGGTTCCCATCCAACAACTCCCATCAATCCCTTATAAACAAATCAATGTAAATATTTTACTGTTAACATTTTAAAAGTTAATAACAAATAATAAATTATTAAAGATACATTTTATTAAATTTTACCTTGAAAATATGAAGATCTTGCATACCAGGCCAAACTTAAGTGATGAGATGAGACAGGTTTACTGACAGGAAGGGGAAGAGGATGGTATGGAGGCAGGAGATGGCAGTGGTGAAGGATCATCAGCAATCAGAGATGATGAAGATGTGGGTAGTTGAGAGGTAGTTGAAGTAACACCTGAAGTACATGGATGGGATTCGAGATCTTGTGCTTCAATCGTTTTGTAGCGGGCCAAAAATATATCTCTAATCCCAATCGATCCAACCCGCTTCCTACACTGTCCGGACGTGAGAAATTGAGGGAGAATGAAACGGATTGTATATATAGTCCCTTTACTTACAAAAGAATACAGTTATATTTACAGCAATTTTATATTTACAAGGGAAGTGTGCCTACTTCAAAATGAGGCCAAATTTCCCAATCCAAATAGGATACCAAAAGAGAATTTTATAACAGGCGAATACAACAAATTTACTTATATATCTACACAAAACATAAAAAACACAACAACAACCGAACAAAAAGGGGGCACGCGCTATCACTTGTGTGCTGGAGGTGGGTGGTAGTAGGCTGACATAAAAGGAGGCAGGATTGTCAACCAAGGCGGGTATGGTGGTCCAGGTGTTTAGCGAGGTATGAAAGCCCTCCATCTCAGGGCTGGGCGGAGCACTCGTCTATAGAACCCTTCTTGCCATCAGTCCATGCTTCCACTCTCTCTAAATGTAAATCCAAACAAGCCTCAAGATATAATCTTTTGATAAAAGATTATTTTAAACAAAGTACTATTTTGTTTTAATTATAGTGATATATCAAAACTAGCTACTAACTTTCCAGAATATGGCGCCTGGAAAGAAAGAAAAACATGGTAATCATTTTATACATAAAATAAACAAAAACAAAACAAACCCATTCCCATTCACACACATTCTTACAGAGGGAGGGAGAGGGTACTGAGAAAAGGGGTGGGAGAATGGCCCTTTTACACACTCACATTCGCTCCACCACACCCCTCCTTCCTTAAGCCATTCGACCAGCCACTCACAAAGCCCTTTCAATCACTCTTCACGGTACCACTTGTGCTCAATCGCACCCTTCTGCACCCATTCACACTCTTCTACTGGTCCCTGGCTACGCGTAGCAATTAGTCGGGGTTGTTCATCAGTCGTCCTGTCAGTCTCATCGTCACTATTGATCATCTCATCAACCATACTCTTAGCCCTCATTACCAGTTCTCCCATCTCACGACAGAATTCTTTCATACTCTTCCGTTCAGAACCTTCACTCTTCATACCCCCATTCATCAGCTCCTCACTCACAGCTCTCATCCAACTCAAGGTACATTCTTGCGAAACAGACAGGTCACTCACATCCCCTGTATTCTCAACAGGCATACCAGAAACCCCTTCGACTGGTTCCCACAAGAAACCTGAAAAATCAGCCACTTCATCATTCATTACATCAAACTCATCCCTACTATTACCATTTGTAAAACCTGAAAAATCAGCCACACTAGGTTCATTCTGCCCAAACACACTATCATTCATACTGTTCCCAAAACCAGAAAAATTAGGCACAGGCAGCTCTCACTCGTCTACTTATACCAGCCAAATCACTCACCTGTTTACACAAAAACTCAATCTCCCTTTCAAGATCCCCCATACCAGAAACACACTGCTCAGACTTACTTTCATTCGTACTTGCATTCTTCCTTTCACTCTTCTTTGTACGCTTTCTACTCCTCGAGACTAAGACTAGCTCTTTCCCACACAGATCCATACTCTCACATTCAATCTCATCATCATGCACTTTACCTCTCTCTCTACACAGTCCATACACCAGATGGCTCACCAGGTAGTCAAGAGGTTCTCTCCATCTCCTTAACTGACTCTGATGAGCCCGCACTCTCTCAGTCATACCGTCATTCAAACTCTCCAAAACATACGTCACCCCATTTTCCCAAACCCTCACAACTCTATAAGGTCCATCAAACTTCTCACTCATCTTTGACACATTCAACCTACCCTTCACTTCTTTCACCTTCAATACTTTTGCACCTAATTCAAATGAATGGAACCTTTCATGCGCCTCACGCCATACACTCTGCTCACTTTCACTCAAACGAAACCTATCTTTCACTCACCTTTCAAAATTCATCACAAACTGACATGGGGACATTCCAGTTGCACTATGCACAGTTGAATTATACGCCTACAACACTCTCCCCAGACACACATCCCAGTCATTCACTGTCGTACTCATCATTCTCAACATCTCACACAAGGTTCTTATAGTCCGTTCAGCCAATCCATTTGAAGACGGTACATACGGAGTTGTTCTCACATGCTCCACACCATTCTCTCTCAACATTTGCTCAAACACTTCCCCTACAAATTCAGGCCCATTATCACTCAGACATCTTCTAGGCTTCCATACACACATAGGAAAAAACAACTGCTCAACCACACGTGCAACAGTCACACTCCTTTTATCTCTCACAGGCGCTGCATACACAAACTTACTTTTATGATCAACCATAACAACCATACCAACATTCCCAGCACTCGTACGCGGCAAAGACACACAATCAATCACTACCAATTCAAACGGTTCTTTCGCATCAACTTTCAACATCGGTGGTTTCACTTGCACACCTTTCACACGTAGTTGCAACATCATTCACAACAGTTCTCAGAAACGGATGGAACACATGCTCCTTCATACACTCCCACAGCTTAAACTTACCCATATGCCCATAATTATCATGCACAACCTTCACCAGACCAATCATACCAACTAAGGACATCCCAGGTACATACATATCATCACCACCCTTCACATGCCTCACAAAATATACAACATCCATACAAACAACAAAATCCTTAGCATACCTTTTAAAATCACTTAAACACTCTGGCCATTCATTCAAATCAACACGCATCATTACACACCTCTTCAACTCACTAACAAAAGGACACATCTCTTGCATCTCTAGAATATCCTCATCACTTAAAATCTCATTCTCATCATCCATGACCAACTCAATCATGCCACAAAATTTGACAACATTCTTCGCACACTCATTCAACTTCATCACCTCACATTCACCTTTCATAAGACAATCCTTATCAGCATCCAAAGACAAATCATTCAATCTCATAAAGTCTACACCAAGCAAGAAACAACACGGCATTTGCTCATCCTTCAGAATCACAAAGTCATGCTTCACATTCACACCATTACCCAAACTCACTTTCAGACTAACCTGTTCCCATGCCACTATCAAGCCATTCCCTAATCCACTTATCCGTAACTTCACAGGTTTATGCTCGCAACATTTAAACTCATCATACTTACTCAGAATCCTTTCATTCACTAAAGACACCTGCGCTCCAGTATCAATCAAACCACAGAACAACCTTTCACCAACTTTCACTCTCGCTTCCATCATATCAGGTCCACCATGTTCGCAATACACCGAAGGAACAAGCACACCAACATCAGCACTGATATCCACACTGTCATTAACTCCCATATCATCACTCACCACATGCTCATCTTCATCCAGACAATCATTCTTCTCTCTTATATATGAACACTTTTCAATCACCCAATTGTAGTGCACACCGCTCAAACATTGCAGATGTATCACATTAGGATTCAAACCCTTCATCTTCTCATCCTTGTACACAATCGGCTTTTCACCACCAAAGTGCACATAAACAATCACTCCATACAAACGACTCACTACAATCAACACTTCCTGAAATGGCGGGACCCCTTGCACACACATCGCTCTCAATTCTTTCATGAAGTTACGCACCTTTACCATACCAATGCTTTCAGGCTTCCTACACACTTCATTCCTTACCTCCTTCCTTAAATCATCCACACTATCGGGCACTCTCACGTCTACTCCATCACTCTTCAAATCTTGCAAACCATTCCATACACTCTCAAACAAGAAATCACCACCACCCTTACTCTCTTTTCCATTCATAATCCCTTTCGGCAAATACTCAGGATCACTCACTCCACACACATTTTCATCATTCGTACCAGGATACCTTGACATCAAATCAGCTACTCCATTCCGTTCACCAGGCACATACTCAATCACATAGTCAAAGTCACTCAAATCTTCCAAAGTCCTTGCAATCCTACTATCAGCCCACTTCATACGCTGCAGATACACAAGAGGTTGATGATCGGTTTTTATCACAAACCTCACACCATACAAAAATGGACGCAACACTTTCAAACAATATCTTATCGCAGCCAACTCTCGTTCCACAGTCGAATACTTTCGTTCTGCAACATTCATAGCCTTGGATACATACCCAATTATTCGCCTGACATTCTCTCCATTCAAACGCTGCTCTTGCATCAGAAAACCTCCCATACAATACCCACTCGCATCTGTATACAGTTCAAGCATTTTAGCATTTACACTATAATCTGGGTAAGCCAATTCAACATCTTCAGCCGCTGCCTCTTTCAGTCTCTCATACGCCTCATTCATCTTATCATTCCACTTGACAACCGTACTACCTTTCTTGCCCATCCACTCAGTCAGAGGCTTACTCACACCAGAACAATCACGTATAAACTTTCGCTGAAACTCAATCAAACCCAAAAACGACTTCAGTTGCTTCACAGTCACCGGTTTAGGAAACATTCGCACCTTCTCAACATACTTCGGTGATTTTCGCAACCCATTCTCACTCACCATATGCCCAAGGAATTCCACTTCTTTCACAAACAATTCACACTTCGCCACTTTCACCTTCACACCAACACTCTCCAACGTTCTCAACACATCATTCACCAATCTCATATGCTCCTCAAAAGTCTCAGTCATAATCAAAATATTATCTATAAACGCAATCACATTCTTACTCGCAAACTTACTCAACACAACATTCATTGCCCGCTGGAAGGCTCCGGGAGCATTAGCCAACCCAAAGCTGAGGTTCCGGAACTGGTAATGCCTCTTTGAGGAAGAGAAGGCAGTTACTGGCCGGCTCTCCTCAGCAATGGGCATCTGGTAATACCCCCGTACCAGATCCAGCTTCGTAAACCACTCCATCCCATGCATACTATACACACACTCAGATACCACACACATCGGAAACCTTTCTTTCACAGTCCTTTCATTCACCTTTCGATAATCCACACACAGACGCAATCTTCCATCCGGCTTATGTACAGGTACAATTGGACTATTCCATGCACTCTTGCTCTCTTCAATCCCCCAAATTGCTCCAATTCCAAGCACTGCTCCTCAATCTCATCAGCAACCGGGCGTGGGAAATGCCTTGGCCGCTGATAGATTGGGGAGTCCTCCTTCAGGACAATCTTGAATTCTGGGAGCTTTGCAACCCCGAAATCCAGATCACCCTTACTGAGGGCTCCCTTTCGTTCAAATATCATTCGATACACATCCTCCCTTTCATACTCAGTTAAATATCCATCCAATTCCACCATGCTCTTCACATCATTATACATCCATTCACACGTCTCTTCACCTGCAACATTCACCCTGACATCCGTACTATCATCCATACCTACCTCATTGACAGTGGAGAGGTGGCCCAGTACATCTCCGACTTGGATTCCCCTCACCTGCCCTTTCACACTGGGGTCCGCCTGCACACATACAAAAGGATCATTCATTCTCATCAAGCCATCAAACACACAAGCAACACGCCTTACCTTATAACAAGCATCCTTTCCATCCAATATCACAGTGTTCTCACTCACATTCAAACTAACATCCTTACTCCAACTCACTCTAACAGACACCCTTTCACCCTTCACAAGCCTTACATTCTCCATAGCAGTCACCTCAATACCAGTAAACACACTCCTCAAAACGCTACCATCTTTCCCTACATACAACTTATACACCCCATTTTTACCAATCTTTCTCTCAATCTGATCACTCGCAGGATGCACAACCATACGATTCATTTTCATAAAATCATACCCCAAAATCACACCATACTCACTACTCACCTTATCAATCACAGAAAATTCACATTCATTCATCATCATACCATGCATTCGAACAGCTGACCTTATCATTCCAATCACAGGCACTCTCCTATTACCAATACCTACCAAACTACCCTTGCACTCAGACTGGAGGGCTTTCTCGCTAAACTTGTCATACACATCTTTATACATCAAGCTCGCCTTGAATCCAGAATCTATTAAAGCCAAACACTCAATTCCATTCAACTCCACCTTCACACTCAGACACTCATACTTCCTACCAGACAGCACTTTCACACTAGACAGACTTACCAACACATTACTCACACTCATGCACCCAGAGGATACTTCAGCAGGTACCCTCTTACCATTCAGTTTCCCACTTCAGACTTTCCATTCACACCTTGCGCTCTCAGTCTAATCCAACACTTTTCACTCGAATGTCCTTCCATCGCACAATAGCTACATACATTCCTCTGGTCACGACACATCCTTGCATAATGACCAGCCTTTCCAAAATTACCACATGCATATTTCATACTTTCCCCACCAGTTGCTCCACCATTCAACCTCGGACAATCTTTCTTCAAATGGCCTATTTCTTTACACTCAAAGCACTCTTTCACACTTTCCTGGCAATCCTATATCATATGCCCTTTCTTACCACACCCAAAACATGCACCAGATATCCACCTACATTCTGCCAACATATGACCTTTCCTTCCACACCAACGAAATTCCACAATCTTTCTCCCACCATTTGGTCTCTCGTTTGCTGGGACATACCTCGGTTTCTCTCTCATATATCCGTTCCCACGCTTGAAATTCATCTGCCCCCTTCCATTCGACCACCCTCCATTTGCCCATCCATTCTGCCGGCCCAGGAAGTTTGACATCACTCCAGCTGGTGCAGCCTTCAGGGCATCCCTGTAGCTGACAAACTGCTGAGGTGGATGAAAGCTCCTGGGCTTCTTACCCCCAACATTCACACTGTACCATCCATCCTCTTCTAGATCGCTTTCATCATCAAATCGTCCATCTTCTAACAGTTCCAACACATCCTACCACATCAACCGTTCACCTGTAAGTCTCACTCTCTCCTTTCTCTTTCCACTCAGCCATTCACTCACCTTCCGCGGGATTGTGTCCAAAAACTTTCTCATGAGTGGTTTACATTCATTTACATCATCATCACCATACCTCGTTCTTGCCATACTCTCAAGCCTATGTGCATACATATTCACACTTTCACTCTTCCCCAATTCGAGCCTTCTCGAATTCATTCACCCTTTTATACTTCACACTCTCTTTCATTCATTTCACCTGCCCAATCAATCTCTTCTTCACTACATCGTACTTTGGCTCTCCCACACTCATTATCACTCGCAAGAACTCCAACACTTTCCCATCCAAACAATCTCCCAGAACACTCACCCAGTGACCCTTGTTCTGCGGGTACTTGAGCTTGCAGTACCGCTCAAAATCCCCGAAGAACTCATCCATATTCTTTCCCCCATGCAATCTAAACTTATCAATTCTTGGCACTTCCCTAATCAAAATTCCTTTCCCCACATTCACTTCACTCTCCGAAGAGCTACTCTCGGTCTCACTCATTCCAATCATATCGTCACTCTCTCCCTCATCTGAGTATAGCGAATCCACACTCTTCCCTCTCGCCTTCCTATCCTTAACCTTAGAACCATGCTTACTTCCTCTCTTACTTTCCACTCTCTTCCATTCACCCCCTTTCCTACCACTCACAGTATCTTCTTTAGACTCAATCATACTGCCATCCATTCCATTTAGCGGAGTCCCTTCAGTAGGAGCAGGGGTCAGAGTTGTAGGTCCTGGAGCTGATCCAGCCCCTGTCATCATGTTATACAGGTCCTGCATCCGTCAGTCCGTCTGATCCTGTCGGTCTCCCATTTCCTTCTTCATCCTATCAGTCTTTTCATTCATCCCTTTTATTTTATTCTCCATTCCCTCCATCATTCCCCGCAACATTTCACACTCCTCTTCTTTCTTTCTCAACTCCAGTCTCAATCGCACTACTTCTTCATTCAATGTTTCTGCTACAGCCATTGTTCCCAAGTTAGTAAAAAGATAGGAGGAGGGAAAAATCAATCAAACTACTTGTCACACTAATTGGGTATGGACTGCAATCCAATCCTGTCACACTCCCGGTTTCGAAGTCTCATGTCCCTATTCGGGCGCCAAATGTAGCGGGCCGAAAATATATCTCTAATCCCAATCGATCCAACCCGCTTCCTACACTGTCCGGACGTGAGAAATTGAGGGAGAATGAAACGGATTGTATATATAGTCCCTTTACTTACAAAAGAATACAGTTATATTTACAGCAATTTTATATTTACAAGGGAAGTGTGCCTACTTCAAAATGAGGCCAAATTTCCCAATCCAAATAAGATACCAAAAGAGAATTTTATAATAGGCGAATACAACAAATTTACTTATATATCTACACAAAACATAAAAAACACAACAACAACTGAACAAAAAGGGGGCACGCGCTATCACTTGTGTGCTGGAGGTGGGTGGTAGTAGGCTGACATAAAAGGAGGCAGGATTGTCAACCAAGGCGGGTATGGTGGTCCAGGTGTTTAGCGAGGTATGAAAGCCCTCCGTCTCAGGGCTGGGCGGAGCACTCGTCTATAGAACCCTTCTTGCTGTCAGTCCACACTTCCACTCTCTCTAAATGTAAATCCAAACAAGCCTCAAGATATAATCTTTTGATAAAAGATTATTTTAAACAAAGTACTATTTTGTTTTAATTATAGTGATATATCAAAACTAGCTACTAACTTTCCAGAATATGGCGCCTGGAAAGAAAGAAAAACATGGTAATCATTTTATACATAAAATAAACAAAAACAAAACAAACCCATTCCCATTCACACACATTCTTACAGAGGGAGGGAGAGGGTACTGAGAAAAGGGGTGGGAGAATGGCCCTTTTACACACACTCACATTCGCTCCACCACAGTTTCTACCCTCATAAAAAAATGATCTAACGATGTCTGAGTAGTAGCTTTCTTCTTTTCATCATATATTGTATAACACTGGAATGCATGGTTGCTGCTACCTTAGTGTACCGTCCGACATTCGGATCCTGCCCCTCAAATTGAGACAAACTTTCTTTAATTAAAGAAAAGCCTTCACAACGCTTTTGTGTCAAATCGCTTGGGTGCCTCTTCCACTTCTTATTCCTTTCATTGGGCTTCAAGTTCTATTAGGTCTGCATTTGTCAGATCCTCGAATGTGCTTCCATGAAGTTGTGTTCCTCCAACTCAAGATGCAGCTTGTTGCTTAGCATCAATAAAATGTTGACAATCTTCCCATCCTCGTCATCAAATCCTCGGAAGTCCTTCACAAATTGCGAACACAAGTTCCTCCATACACCATTCATTTTGCGCCATAACTTCACGCCAAGAAAAATCAATGTTCTTGATGGCTTTGTAGACATTGTACTCTTTCCAAAACTGCCGCAATGTCACTTCTGAACTGTCGATTGCATTCACTGCTTGATGAAACGTCCGACAAAATATTTTTTTATGGATGCTATTACTCCCTGATCCATAGGCTGGATGAGTGACGTAGTGTTTGGAGGAAGATAAACCACCTTGACATTGGGATGAAAGTCATCCATGAAGGAAGGATGTCCGGGAGCATTATCCAAAAGTAAAAGAATTTTGAATGGAATATCCTCGTCTCTGCAATATTTCTCCACCTCTGGGATGAAATGATGGAAATACCAACCTTGAAAAATAACCATAGTAACCCAAGCTTTGGCGTTGCTCATCAAAATAACAGGAAGGGAAGCTTTGGCGATATTTTTAAGGGGTCTAGGATTTAGTGCATGGTACACCAAGAGAGGCTTGAGTTTCATATCTCCTGCACAATTCCCACCAACTAGCAGAGTTAGATGGTCTTTTGTTGCTTTAAATCCAGGTATCCTCTTCCAATAAAGACCCATCTCATGTACATTGAAAATCTGTTGAGGTAAATATTCACCTTCATCAATAATTTCCCTGAGTTTATCAGGAAATTCTTGGGCAGCTACTGTATCCGCTTTTGCTGCCTCACCGCTAACTTTAACATTATGTAGATTAGCACACATCTTAAACCTACTAAACCAACTGTAGCTCACATTAAACGTGGCACCATCTGAACTTTCACCATGTTTAACTTTTAAGTCAATGAAAAGATGTTTGGCCTTCTCCTGAATTAGCATAAAACATAACGGCACTCAAATGCTGCTGATTATCCTGTACCCACACATTGAGAAGTTGTTCCATCTCTTTGATTACTTTACCACGTCTTTTCCTAATTATTGTGGATTTCATTGGCACATAACATTTCACATGTTCCTTTATTTTGTTTTTGTGTTGCAATATCGTACTGATTGTCGAATGATTCACATAGTATGAGTGAGAGACATCAGCACATTCCTCTACCCGCTCTACTCTTTCTATATTTTCAGTTTTGTTTCCATTGTGATGGTCATTGTGATGCTTTGCCTTTTCTTAGATACACTCATTTCACCTCCACTACCTTTTCTCTTGTTTCTTGCCATTTTGGGTTTGAAAAAGCTCTGAATTATTAAATATAAACACGATAACAATCATTTAATACACAGTACAACTACTTTGTGAGATAGACCATGCATGGCTGCGAAAGAGGCTGGGAGATGTGTATTGTTGTTGACAATTATGTACCAAGCGATGGATTTGCAAACTACACCATTCACACAAATTTTTAATGTTCACGGCTGTGTTCATATCGGCGAAAGTTTGTATCTAGAGGAATCAGTGTAATCTTATTTAGCTCATTTCTGGTCAACCTAGAATGATTTAAATTGTCAAAAGTACTTTCTCTCTGTAATCTCTGGTATGCCCTTTTCTTATCCAAAATTTTCCTAGCTATCTCCTGATTCCACCACAATGGCTTCCTACATTTCTTCCTAATATCCTTCATTGGAATACACTGCTACTGGACTATGTTTAATATAGTCTTAAAAGTGTCCCACATCTCATAGGTATTCTTTTCCCTGAATTCTATATCCCACCTTATCTGATTTAGCATGTTGTGTAAATTATCATAATCCTCCCCTATAAAAATTTCCAATTTTTGTTGAGTTTGTTGATGTTCTATATTTCACTATTCCCAAGTTAAAACAAACCATCTGATGATCACTATTTCCCAATGCTTCCCCGACAGTCAATTATTGAACCAAGTGATCATCATTTGAAAGAACCAGATCTAAGATATTGGTACCCATTGTTAACTTGTTAACAAATTGAGTCAAAAAATTATCCTCAAAGCATTCTATAAACTTACAACTTGCTCTATCCCTTCCTATCATATTTTTCCAGTCAACATAATTTAAATTAATGTCACCAAGAATAACTGTATCTACTTCACATCCTTTACTTATTTACCTGATCATTAACTCATCAATACCATCAGTCTGTCCGGGTGGGTCTGTAAAAGGCTCTGAAGTGTATTATCCTATTTTTACTGATCCTAATATCTATCCACAGTGACTCAAATTCTTCTTGCAATTATTTAGATTTGAAGAAATACTATTTCCGATATAAATAATCAACCCACCACCCTTCCTATCTCTCCTTTTACTAATGTACATATTATAACCCTGTAGTTCAAATTCACTCACGTTGTCATTAAATTTATTTTCATTAACCCATGATTCTATTACAAATATTATATGTATATCTTCATCAACAATATAACTAAATAACTCATCTTTCGTATTTCTAAGACTACGAGCATTGGTATAAAGACAACTCAGCCCTCCTCTCTCTGAAGCACCTCTTTTAGAATGTATACCTTCCGCTCTATCTCCTATGCATCTCTTTCCTTTCCCTGCCCCACCCTCTACTCTTATATTTCCCTGACCACTATCAGTAACTAATTTCATGTCTGCAAAGGCCCAAAGACACTAAATAACTCCTGCCACAACACGTCAACACCAGCCCAGCTTAGATGGAGTCCATACAATGCCTTATTCCCATAAAACCCTTTCCAAACATCTACAAACACTAATCCCGACTCCTCACATACTCATTCAGTCCAATTGCACGAGACAACCATTCCATCCCCATAACCAATCTCGGAAGCACACCTGAAACAACGCCTTTCACTAATTCTTTCAACTAACCTTTTGTACCTCTTTTACTCACATGAACCCACCTTCTTTACATCATTCACTCCTACAAGCATAATCATAAGTGCATCCCTCTCACACACATCATTTACACCAGCACCTGGCAAACAAACACTCACTCCCTTCCATTTGCATGCACTCAACTTCCTAATTAAATATCTAATCTGAGAGTCACCCATCACAAACACCTCAGTCATCCTCCTAGTACCCCTAGGCCTAGCTTCACCCTCCCTCCTGTTCTCATTCAAACTACCACTTTCTGCCACAACCACATCAGACAAATCACTTTCAACCTCTTCCTCTCTCTTGGGCATCGAATATGTTAGTAAACCAAACAGGATCCATGTCCCTCTTACTCACACACTTAACCTACCAGTCATCTTCACTTACACCAGTCCCTAGTCTAGGCCTATCTTCCACCCTCCTAGTCCCAGCCACATTCTTCATGCGTACACTCACATCCCTTCTCACTTCATGACAAAAGCCACACAGGCCTATCAAAGGCCATCTGCATCTGTCAAAACCCACCCACAAAACGCATCCATAGGATTGTGTTAGATCATGTATCTACAATATACAATTAGAACCATCCACAGGAATGTGTCAAAACAAAAAGCATCATCATCAAGACTTGTCAAAATCCAAATCAATCATAATATACTTTTGCTCTTCTTTCAGCACCACAAACTACATACACACTACTTACATCAACGGGTATACTCACTTCATCCCAAGCAACAGCCATACTAAGAAAACTTTTCAAAACCCTTTAATTAAGTAATCAAGAAAAGTATAGACAAAAAGGGGGGATAAAATTAGGCCACTCTGAAACGTAAACAAACGGATGCTATTTTTCACGTTTTAGGGAGGGGGGGTCTTTCAGGCTGCAGCTGTCCAGATAATGATATTTGAATGGGAAAGTAGCACTACCATGCAGGTAATTGACTGCCCCTCACCCAAAATCAGACTGTGCATCCAGTGTACAGGGAGAGATCAAACAGGAAAATGAAGCTATGACTGAGAATGTTAGGAGGCGCTATCTCTCAGCTCTGCACGTTTATCGAAATAATAAAAGACGATAGCACCTCCTACCGCCCAAAATCAGGCTGTGCATCCGGAAAATACAGGGAGAGATCAAGTAAGGAAAATGAAGCGGTTCTCAGTCTGTAACTGAGAATGTTAGGAGGCGCTATTTCTGGGCTATAATCAATGCAATCGTCACTTCCCCCCCCCCCCCCCCGTTCACTTGTGGTGCAGTCACAAGGCAGTTACCACAAAGACATCTGGCCGAAGGCATCGGTGGGTCCAGCGCTTAACCGCAGCGTCACACCACTCGGCGCCATGAAAGACCTAAAGGTCAAAATGCAAGATCTCCCCCAAGAGAGTGAGATTCAATTTCACATCAAATAAGAAATTGGAGACGTGTTTCTCCCAAACTCGAAGGCTAACGAGGAGCCGATGTAAGACTCAGTGGGAAAAACCGTTGGGCATAAGAACTCTCCTGGGGCCATCCTCAAGCCCCTCCCCCCCTTACCACTCCCCCAGTGGGGTGACAAGGTATAAATGAGGAACACTGAGGAAAATCGTGGTAGTATACGTCAGACTCAAGGTGATGAAGTCCTTGATTAAAACCGAGCTACCTAGACTGGATTGGTAGTGTACTTGGCTCGTCAGACCAAGAAGTACCCTGCAAGAGAGGCAGGGCTACCTACCTTAAGGGGCTAAGAAGCAGCTCATCCTCTAGCTAGTCCCTGGTTATCAAACCAAACGTTAAGTTAAATTTGTCAAGTTCAACTTACTCTCACCAGAGAGACTCCTCATATCCTGGTGCACCTTAAACACCAGGGGTATTCCTTGTCCTTGAGGAATTAAGAAAAAAAGAAGGAAAAGGTTCCCCCTCGAGCCAGTTACTTGGTGGCCACACCAAACTCACAAGTTAACTTGGTTGAGGAACCAAGTGCAACTTATTCTCGTCAGAGAAATCCCCCTCCATTATACTCGCCCTTGAAGAAGGCTGGAACTAAGAAGAAGCTCATCCTCGAGCTATTTCCTGGTTACCAAACCGAACGTTAAGTAACTTATTCTCGTCAGAGAAACCCCCCCTCATCTATCCTCGCCCTTTGAAGAAGACCCTCCCCGAGTTCAGTCCTCGTCCATGAGGAATTAAGTAACGAAGGAGAAAAGCTCCCCCTCTCAAGCTCGTTACTCAGTGGTCAAACTGCACTCCAAGTTAACTTGATTTAAGAACCAAGTTCGACTCCCTCTCGCCAGAGAGACCAAGACTACCTTGGTGCCGCATAAAGCACTGTAATTGTTCTCATCCTTGAAGAACCCCCCCCCCCGGAATACCGTGTGGACCCCCCAGCTGCTACCCTCACCAAAACGACCTTGTGATCTCACCTACCTACATCTGGCTAGGCGGCACGCGTCGTGAGTCAATAACATTCCTAAGGCCTTTTAAACTCCAGATGAGTCCGTAAGCCTAATTCTTATATTATTGAGGTGTGTAGCGAAATTAACCAATTTTAGATGGTCCAACTAATTGAATTAATTCTTGTTTATAATAATATTCAGAGGATTGCTGTAGTTAATATTTAAATTTTGTGTATTCAATGGATAAAGGTAAAATATAAGTTTATTTTGGGAATTAGTGTGCGTTTCTCTATATCCTTACGTGTTTCGGAACGGCTCTGTTCTTTAAGATATTATTATAATATCAATATATTAGACACTTAGCACTCTTAGAACAAAAAGATGGGGGCATTCTACGACAATCCTATTAGCTTTATTCTTAGCATTTAGGCATTGCTTTCTAGGACAAAGGTCTGAACTTACCAAAATACCCAAGTCCCTCTCACAATCGGTCCCCCCTAAAATTCTCCCATTTAATTTATAACTATTCAATGGATTATTTCTACCTATACTAAGTACACTACATTTGTCTATGTTAAACTTCATTTGCCATTTCTCGGCCCAATTGGACAGAATGGTCAATTACTCCTGCATTACAACAGCATCAGAATCAGCCCTAATGGCCCTACCTAGCTTACTATCATCAGCAAATTTACTCAGGTCACTACTTATAAATTAAGAATAGCAAGGGACCCAAAACAGATCCTTGCCAAACTCTACTGCTAACACACCCCCACTCAGATTTAACTCCATCTATACTAACTCTTTGCTGTCTGTCACCAAGCCATGACTGAATCCACCTAAATATACTGCCATCGATCCTGTGTGCTTTAACTTTGCTCAGAAGCCATAAGTATGGCACTCGATCAAAAGCCTTACTAAAGTCCAAGTATAAAATATCATAGTTTTCATCCTTATCTGCTGCTTCATACACCTTACTATAAAAAGACGGCAAATTAGTGAGACAGGATTTACCCTTACTAAAGCCATGCTGTGATTCTTTTATCAACTTATGCTTATCCAAGTGATCTCTAATATTCCTTGCTATAATAGATTCCATCATTTTCCCTACCACTGATGTCAAACTTACTGGTCTCTGTAATGAGACATATTTGTTTTATCCCCTTTCTTAAATATAGGTATCACATTGGCTTTCTTCCATGCCACTGGCACAATGCCACTCTCCAATGATTTCCTAAAGATGCATGCTAGGGGCTCACTTAACACATCCTTACATTCTTTCAAAATTCTAGGAAAGACCTCATCAGGACCGGGTGCTTTACTACTTTTGATTTTATCAATTTCCTTAGTCACTATCTCCTTTGTGATCAAGATATCCTTTAATTTCTCTTCATCATTACCCTGAAAGATCATTGACACCTCCGGTATATTTAGGGTATCCTCCTGTGTAAATACTGAGAGAAAAAAAGTCATTTAGCATTCCAGCCATTGAGTCCCTATCACTCACTAATTCTCCATTGGAATCTATAAGTGGACCTATTTTATCTCTAACCTTAGTTTTGTATAATTGATAAAAACTTTTAGGATCTTCCTTTGCCCTATTTGCCACTTTAATTTCATAATTTCTCCTTGCTACTCTAATTAACTTTTTAACATCTCTTGCTAGTTCATTATATCTCTGCCTTAAGTGATCCTCTCCATTTTTTATTTTCTTATAAATGCCTTTTTTAATGCCAATATAATGCTTAATTTTATCTGTCATCCATTTTGAGTCATTATTTTTAGTCCTAATCTCCTTATATGGAATGTTAATCATCTGACCTGTAATTAATTGCTCAATTATTCTTTCATACTCCTCTTCAATTGTAATCGCTTCCTCCTGGTGGTTATTGTCTCCACTAACTGATATCATTGAATCTATTCCTGATTTGATTTCATTGCCTGGTTTCTGTACAACTGCCTCCAGGTAAGTCCTTAGCCCATTATAATTTGCTCTTCTAAAGTCAGGAATTTTAACATTGTTCATGCTACTATCAATACCATTCCATTTCATCTTGAATCTAATTTCACAATGGTCACTATTACCCAAATTTCCTCCAATCTCAGTATCCTTAATAACTTCTTCCCTATTTGTCAGAACTAAATCCAGTATATTATTACCTCTAGTGGGTTCGTTAATAATCTGCCTCAGAAAATTATCTTGGACAACATTCAAAAGCTTCCCAGTCTATATTTCTGTAATTAAAATCGCCCATTATACACACATGCATACTTCTACATGCCCATTCTATCTCCTGCCACAGAAGATTTGAAGCTTCCTTACTAAGATTTGGTGGTCTGTATAATAATCCTATGACAAGCTGTTTTTACCTTCCTTTACATTTAGCCATAATGACTCTGTGTTATCATCTAATTTAATTGTACTGTTTACACAACACTGGAGATGATCTTTAATATAAATAATAACCCCTCCCCCTCTCTTCCTATTCCTATCTGTATGGAACATGTTAAAGCCCTCAATCTCAACCTCAGGTTTAAAGTGATTACCTGCCAAATCAAGCCATGACTCTGTTATCGCAATTATATCAAAATTCTCTTCACTCGCTAACGCTCTTAAGAGATCTATCTTATCCCTTATACTTCGACCATTTGTGTAGTATATTTTTAAGGTTTTTTTATTATTCCTATCTTCATTGCATCGTGCTTTTTTATTCCTAGTTATCTGCTCATTCATTTGTGCATTAGTCCCCCTATAACGCATCAGTATGCCCTCTCCCCAGGCTATTCCTCTATCTCTGCATCCCTTCCATTTCCTACACCTGCCCTTTATTCCTGTTATTCCCTTACCTCTAACAGCTTCTAGTTTCCCACCCATAAGGACCTAATCACACTATCCAGCTCCCTCCCTAGAACCTCAACACCTGCCCGACTAAGATGGAGCCCATCCATTGCATACAACCTCCTATTCCCGTAAAACCCACCCCAGACATCTACAAACACCAATCCTAACTCCTCACACAGTCCTTTCACAAATTCATTCAAACCAATTGCATGCGACAACCATTCTACCCCCACATCCAATCTCGGAAGCATACCAGAAACAACACCTTTTACCCTGCTTTTACTCATCCTTTCAACTAACCTTTTATACTGCTCACATAACTCACATGTACCCACCTTCTTTACATCATTCACTCCCACATGCGTAGTCACAACTGCATCCCTCTCACACCCAGAAACCAGCCTATCATACCTCTCACAAACATCACTTACACCAGCACCCGGCAGACAATCGCCTTTTGCATTCAAATCTGGGTAATTGTGTAGAGTATGGCCGGATCTGAGTCTTAGCTTATTTTGGAGCTATTTTTCCTAAACTATTGTTTATGTTTTTCAGCCAAAATTTATTGGGACGAAGTTTATGGCAATTTCCGATTATATACTGAGGGGCTGCACCCCCAAAAAAAATTAGTGAAATCTCAGGTTCATTGCAGGGCGATCCCTCCGCCAAGTTGTCTCCCCCACAAGCCGACCCTCAAAATTAAACTATTGTTTTTTACACTATGAGAATTGTTGGTAGATGTGTACTTACATTAGATGGGTGGGTATAGATTATGAGCCAGAGACCCAGAACTCATGAAATCTTTTTCACATCTGGAAATTTCTTCATAAAAAGTGCAGTGGCAAGATACTCATCCATATGTTCCTCTCTCTGTCCATAGTGGGGAATATTGGCTCTCGTATCCCTCCAAACTCTTTCTATATTTTGTATGCTGGCACCAATTTCTTTATCCACGAAATTCTGGGAGTGGTTGACAGATGTTTCTATCCTTTAGATGAAAAATTGGAATAGGCTGCCCATCCGTCTGATACAACTGTCGTTCCCGCAAAATCCACTTTTTTATCGCCATCAGGAGGGTTTCATGATTTCTATTTTCAACCAATCAAAACAATGAAATTTGTCATTGATTCCCATTTAAACCTTCCAAAAACCCATTGCCCTTCCATTCCATGACCACAGTTATATTTGCGTTTGCCAAATTTTGCCTTGTCGATTTCGACTGTTTTGCCGGGACCTCCAACCGGTGAAGAAAAATTTTAAATAATATAAAAGAACTTTCCAGCAAACGCTAAACCAATCAACGAGGGTTTTTAGGCAAACTGTATGTACGGTTATTACAGTCATAGATACCCAATTCACGCTGAACCAAAACATAACCATTATAATGTTCTTGATGGAGAGGCATGACTCCGCGAAAAAGTTCCTTTTTGAGTCATTGATTTGTACTTAAATCGTTCACTTTTGCAGTCAGCACCAATATAAGATTTGTCACACCTGAAGACCCAATTTCTGTCCATTGTCAGTTCTACTTTACAAGTGTAACACTAGAATTTAGATCTTAAAAGGTCATGGGCTTGGAGCAAATCGACATATTTATCGTTGTTGGATAAAACAGCACTTAAATGGTTAACATTCAAAGAGCACACAATGCACAAAGAATACATTTTGAATAATGGTACGATTTCTTTTGTAACAAGATTCACAATGAAGGTTGTAAAAAAAACTTTTTAACAAATTAAAGAGAAATCAAAATGAAAGCAAAACAAAAAAAAGTCCTTTTTATTCAGAGTTAGGAAGTCAGGCTTCATTAACCAAAAAATATGGTTTTATCAAACAATAAACAACAGAAAATTAATTAAAAAGACTAAATAATGCCAAGCATAGAGTAGGAAGGATATAATAAGCAAGACTGTGTATGCACCTATTGGTGCTTTAAAGTATAAAGGCTCGCCTCTCAAGCTTATCTCTTGTAGCTTACATATTACATTAGATTGTTCATATAATTATCATCATTTTTCTTAAATTCATTTACTGTAGTCAAATTTACTACACAATTAGGTAGGGCATTCCAAGGGTCAACCGCTCTTTGGAAAAACCTCTAATTACTTTTAAAGTTTTAATTAGATCCCCTTGTCTCCTCCTTTCTTCCAATGTTGTTAAGTTTAAGCTTCTTAATCTATCTTCATGTCATATTTTGTAGGCCTGGTCTAGTTTTGTTGCTCTTTACTGTGCTTTCAATTTTTTTCTATATCTTTTCTCAAATAAGGTAACCCTGCCTGTACTGCATATTCTAAATGAATGTGGGCAGATGCAATTCTAGTATATCTTGAGGGTCAGCTTATCTGGGGGATGGGCCTACAATGATCCTGAGATTTCAATCATGACGGGGGAGGGGGGGCACAGCCCACCACTATATAATCGGAAATTGCAATAAACTTCATCCACATAGATTTCAGCTCAGAAAAAGTAACTAGGAAAAATAGCCCAAAATAAGCTAGGACTCAGATCTGGCCATACTCTACACAATTACCAAAAAAAACAGAAAAAGAAAAATCTACTTCTGAACAATAGTAAAAGCACAAAGAGGATTGAAACAAATAGAGCTTTCTGATTGGCCAATGACGGAGCTGAATACAGATCTATGATTGGTCAGTGGGATAGCAGAAAAACACTGAAAAATAAACAAAAAAATAAGCTAAGATCACATCCAGCCATACTCTACACAATTACCCAAATCCGATATTAGCCTTTTGAATTAGGAATATTAGGAGGGTTTTTTTAGTTGCCAGGGATGTAGGGATTGCAACCCCCTATGGGGCTAAGGCCCCCATTTCAAAAATAACTAAACATGGTAATTTAAGACAAAGATAGCATCGTCATTTCTCAGGTAGGATTTCAAATTAGGAATATTAAAAGATTTTTTGGTAATTTAAGACAAAGATAGCGCTGTAATTTCCAAGGTTTTGAAGCCTTCTAATTGAATTACATAGGAATACCTATTTATTTGTCCTGAGGGAGCTCTCTCCCCCCCCTGTTCAGATCCGAACCATTATTGGTTTGGATATATTAAGGTTCTCGACAGGGGCCTACTCTCAATTTTAAGCACTCAAATTTGGTAAAAAAAAAGGTGAAACATATTGGAATATGGACGAAATATTATGCAGGGAACAGCAGAGACAAGCGCATACCTAAAACATTGGAAATGATGTTATCTTTATCTTAAATTACCTATTTTTTTAGATTGTGGGGAAGTAAGGGGGGTAAATATATAGATTAGCGACACAAATGATGGGACATCAACTATTTCATCCGTGTTCCAATATGTTTCACGTTTTGGGAATAAATTTAAGGGGACTGCTTGTGTGCGGGTAAATACTGCAGGAGGACCCCCCTATAATGATCCTGAGTTTCAATCAGGTAAATATGTAGATTATCAGCGCGAACGATGGGACGTACTATTTCGTCCGTATTCCAAAATGTTTCACGTTTTTGGAGTACATTTAAGTTGACGGCTCGTGTGGGGGTAAACACAATAGGGGGACTACACTACGATGATCCTGAGTTTCATTAAATTGGGGGGGTGTATGGGGCACAGCCCCCCCAGTATATAATCCTAATTATTTATAGAATAATAATTCGAAAAGGACTCAAACGCGCATGAATATTCCGACATGAGTGAACGATAATATTTACACACAAATTTTTTTTCGCCCGGGTCGCTAATCTATATATTTACCTTTAATCAATTGTGGGAGGGGTCTGGGGAGCACAGCCACCCCAGTATATAATCATAATTGTTTATAGAATAATGTTCTAACATTTACAGAACTAGGACTCCAACGTGCATGAATATTCAGGCATGGGTGAATGAAATATAAACACATAAAAATCCATTTTTTCAGGCACACTGCCAATCTACATATTTACCATGAGGAGTACAAACCACCTCAATTAAGTGGGGATATAGAGGCAAATCCCCTGCCCCCTCATTTCGAAAGTAATAGTCATTTCATAGTTTTAAATTACCAATGGTAATTCTGAAGATCCTTAAGAAGCGAGCTTCTCCAATCACATAATATTTTATCCATTTCCCAATGTTTTACCTAACCGTCTCATTACCTGTCATTTTATTACTTGTTCCTGAGGGTGAGAATAGCAAGTGAGGGGTATAGGGGAGCATAGCCCCTCCCCCCTATAGAGCAACCCATAGTACAACTCGAAATCTGCTTCCAGTAACCAAACACAATAAAACATTAGGTAAATCTGAAGTAGTAAAATGACAGGTAATGAGATAGGTGAAACATATTGGGAAATGGATGAAATATTATAGGAACGCAAGCGGGAAAACTCGCAGAGTATGGATCTTCAGGTTTATCAGTAAAAAATGATACTTTTTGGTAGAAATAACCGATTGCATTAATTATAGCCCAGAAACAGCGCCTCCTAACATACACCCCTAAACTAAAGTATTACCATTTAAGCTTACTAATCTAAATTCCAAAGTTGATTAAGATCAATCTACCAATATGAGGTTAAGGTTGCCTTGGATTGAACTCTGTTGAACACCAAGGAAACTTTGTGGTCATGGGTGGTTCAGTTTATTTAAATTATTAAATAATTAAAGTTTTTTTTAAAGGTGCATAAATAGTTTATTTAAATGGAAATACCCAACACCGGGCGAGGTCACAATGGGGTCACCTAGAATTGAGAGGGAGGAAGGGTAAAGGATTAGTTTTGAATCAGGCACTGGGGTCATTGAGATGGAAATATTATTAATTCTCTTTGATAGATACATCCAACCAATTTAAATTATAGGCACCAAGATGGAATTAACAACATGACTCACAAGGATTGGCAACTATGATAATTTTGTATTGTAGTGTAATTAATATTGTGATTATTTTGCTTATATTGCTAATTGAGGTTGTATAATTAGGTCACATTTAAGAAAATGCCTGCCCTCGAATTTTGGGATAATTCATATATAAATGTGTCTAAAATCAATTATTTTTATAAATTTAGACATAGTTTTTTTCTTGGGCAACTTCCAAACAAAAAAGTGCTGGTGGAAGGTAGGCTAATTTAATCGCATCATATTGTATTATATATAATTATTAATGTAATTTCGAATTGGAGGGTTCGCTCCCATAGTCCCACGAAATGGTGGGAGATTGCGCCCGCCCCCACCGCTATTTTTTAATAAACTCATAGTATTCCTAATTCGAAAGCTTATCATTAGATTCGAATTTATAAGCGATTGCGAAATGTCGTTAAGCCTCTAGTTTTTATACAGTGTTGTTTGACTTCATACTATTTAAGCATCGACCTCAAATGCTATTTAAAACAATCATATATTCTTTAAAATAGATTAATATAAAATGTCAATACCATATTTTCATTCAGCAAAAAATCCCCTTGAAATGATATTTATACAATATGATGCCATTCCAACTAACAATGTTGACCCCAAGATGGCAGCCAATCTATTTTTCGTCTCAACATCAAAATTAGAAATTTGCCCGCCTTGATTAGTGAAATAGCTATATAATGTATATCGAGGGCAGGAATGTGACCCACAAATCGCAAGTAAAGCAAGCCTGTGGCGTCCAAATTGAAGGATAGATAGGCCCAGCGAGGAACCTCCACAAATGGATGCTCGGTGGACTATGAAATCCTTAAAATGGGTATCGCATGAAGAGGTGGGGAGTTTGGCGGGATGACTTGTGAGAATTTATTGAATGCTAAGTTGAATTATATTGAGCCTAGATAACTAAGGATACCAGTTAAGATGCTAAATATCTTACCAATGAAAGAATTTAAAGAAGGATGCTTGAATTAAAAATAAAATATGAATTCAAGGTTACAAAAATAAGTTTATTTACAAATCTAAATGAGATATTTTAATAGGAATGTAGTATTTGGTGAGAACTTAATTGATTGAATTTATAAATGGGAGAGTTTAGGTTCGAATGGCGTTAATTTACAAAATCAAGGAGTCTTTGTACGACGATTTCCAGTTTTGGTGAAACATGATTTACTGAATATACGACAACTAGAATTTAAGTAATTGGCAGCAAAGTAAAACAAAGAAATATTACATTCGATTATGAATGTTTGTTATTACAATAATTAGAAATTTTGTCGATTGATAAATAATTAGGGTAAACATGTAGACGAGCGGCCCGGCCGGAAAAAATTATTTTGTGTAAATATTATCGTTCCCTCGTGTCATTTCTGACGTCATACCCAACCCCCAGCCCCTATTATAATTCGCAAAACTATTAAAGGCGCTGACATGATGTAGTTAAAGCATTCACCTCTATAAACGTCAGAACATTATAAAATTAGGATTATATACTGAGGGGCTGTGCCCCTCAAACCCCCCGCAATTGAATGAAACTCAGGATCATCGTAGTGCGGTCCACGCATCGTGTTTAACCCTCCACGAGCCATCCCCTATAAATGTACTACAAAAACGTGAAACATTTTGGAACACAGACGAAATAGTACATATTATCGGCCGGGCCGCTCGTCTACATATTTACCATAATTATTTAGGAGTAAATATATTTGAAACTATTGGGAATTGATGATTAATAATGATCGTTATTAATTGGAACTGATGGTTAGCGTGATTAATGGTTCTGGAAATGAAAGACGCCATAATTAATTTGAGTTTGATACAAAAGGGGGGCAACAAGCTAAGAAAACAGACTTAAACTTTTGAACTGACCTTTATCGATGAGCACAGGAATAAAATTAGAAAGAAACGTGGGTGTAAGCGCGCTTGGGAAAAATGAAAATGTTGGCAGCCGAATTTTAGCTGTGAATACCCTATATATACATATATTGTTTTTTTTGGGGGGGGGGAAATTTTTATAAACATGTAGGGGTGGAGAACCTACAGCAGTATTCCAATACATTTATGTATTTAAAATTGTATTCGTAAATACATTTGAATCAGATTCTGGAAACGTATCTATGGCCTCTTTATCACTGATGAAGAGGCCATAGATACGCTTCCAGTCGCTGGAACAACCTTTAACTTGTGCTTCTTGGCATAGCTATGCGAGATGAAAGATTCAGGGCCCCCTGTATCGATGAGAACGGTCGCTTCATTATTACCAACCAAAACATACACAGTAGCTCGCCGTAGTAGTCCCGGAGAAGAAGCAGAGATTACGGCCAGTGTAGAAGACTGAGTGGATGCAGAAGTAGAAAGTATAGTAGACTGACACACCTTTAGCAAAATGCCCCTGCTTATTACACTTATGGCAAGTGATGTTTCTTGCAGGGCACTGTCCACGATTGTGACGGGGATCACCACAGAAATAGAATTGAGACTTTAAATTGGCAGCAGCACATGTCCCATCATCGGTGCAAGCAAGCTCGGATGTCGCCACAGCACTTACACCAGAGACAGTATAACGAGAATAAGACTCTGAGGTCTTCTGAGCAACATCGAATGCCCTGGCTTGATCATTAGCCGTACTTTGGTCCAAAGTTTTGTTTTCAAGCAATCGTTGCCTGATTGTATGAGAGAGCAAGCCATTGATGAAAGAATCCCGTATGTAATCATCTCGATTCTGTGAAGCAGTAGCAACCTTAAAGTTACAATCTTTGCTGAGCACCTGAAGCTCTTGTAGATACTCATATTGTCTCCCCTTCATGCTTCCTACGAGTAGCCAATAAATGTCTCGCGAATACTTCATTTTGGGGTTTGACATAGAGGTCTTTGAGAAGATCTATAGATGAATCATAGGTAGTAAACTTTGTAATGTAACCATATACGGTTGGAGAGACAAAATGGATCAATGTATCCAGCTTGTTAGGATTAAGGCTTGCGATGATTTGAAGAATACAGAGAAAGTACGATTCCAGTGATTTCATTCTCGTGCAGCAGTAGGCGAGTTGGAGGATACATCCAGGCATTCGGGTCTCAGGAATTTACCCATCCTTAGATAAGGCAGCTTGTATTTATTTTTATGAAGTTTTGATAGGGCTCCCACTATTTATTTAAAGCACCAGTATAACCTTTGGATCGGCACTGGCGTGCTTGTTAGTTGAATAAATTGTGGTGATCATACTAAAGCGTAAATACCTTTCTCAAGGCTTTATTTAACTAACAAAACATCAATAAAGTCTGAAAATAAAAGAGAAACAATCTAAGTAAAATACCCATTCTAATCAGGTTAACAAACACAATTAATTATAAGTAAACAAAATAATGTAGTGTAACCCATTAGGCAATTATACATATAAGGTTACATGAAGCTTAGATCACCGCAATGTCTATGGGATAGCAGAAATGATAAATATCAATATAAAAAGCGATAATGGCAAGCCAGAGAAGAACACATTGTTGGCAAACATAATTTTAAACATAATGCTCTAGTAGATCAAAAAAAAAAGTTCATCTTCCATCTCAACACATTATATTAGGGTTGATGAAAAATTTTGTAAAGAGTATGGATTAAAGAAGTGAAGGCTTTCAATATTTGAAAAACAAATTCAAAGGATCATTAACTGATGCAAAAATAGAAGCTGGAGTTTACACTGAACCACAAATTCGCAGAGCTGTTTCTGATGATTCCTTCACTTTGGGTCTCAATGAAAAGGAACGCAAAGCATGGAGATCCTTTGTAGAAGTCGCTGAAAACGTTTTCGGCAATTTTAAATATCCAAATTACCAAGATATAGTAAACAACATGCTGGAAGCCTATGAAAAGATGGGATGTAGAATGTCACTCAAAATGCATTTTCTGCATTCTCATCTCGATTTTTTCACTGAAAATCTGGGAGCGGTTAGTGATGAACATGGTATTTTATATGGTTATTCATGTGATTAATTTTCTGTTAATAAATCAGCCTAAATGGCGTTTCGAAAACCATAACCATAAATATGTTTGATCGAAGTTGTCGCCTGCTAGTTTTTAGTCCTTAGACGACACCGAAATAAATTTTGAAATAATGAACTGGGTTTTAAGAAACACAATTAAACAAATATAAATATATTCATAGAATCAACGAATGTACAATGAGAAAAGTTGGATTAGGTATACAATGTAAGATATGGCAAAATATGATTTACAGTAACGAGATGTGAAGAGAAATGAAGTACGGGAAATAAATATGAAATAATATGGTGAAATAATATGGTGAAATAATATGGTGAAATAATATGGGGGAAAAATATGGTGGAATAATATGGTGCTATGATGGATTGTGAATTAGGGGCTGCAATATGAGAAGTAAATATAATTAGGACCTACTCTCGTATGGTGGTTTGCAAAAAAACTGTGGGTGAAAGGGGAATTAAACTAAGTATGATTTGTTTGGGGGCAAATGACTAATTGTAGAAGGAATGATTACCGACCTTTATACGGAGAATGGTGAGAGTCAAATGGGAAAGAATATTGTTTCAGAAGGTCGAGCTGAAAGCGTTTATTTGTTTGTTTGTGTGTGCAATTTTAAGAGATGTTGTTTGAAACAGTAGTGCGTTAAATTAATTGACAAGTAAGATAAATGAATTAATTAATTATTAAGTTGTACATAAAATATGATTTCATTTACAAAAGTAAAAGAATTGCATGATATGAATTTTACATAATAATTGATATATATATATATATATATATATATATATATATATATATATATATATATATATATATATATATATATATATATATATACATATATATATATATATATATATATATATATATAAGTTTCCCAGGAGGTTTTTATTATAGGAATGCCCAGAGGCATTGCTATCCATGGTGAACGTTTTGATCAACAAATTTTGGTTATGGAGACGAGGTCCCAAGGAAAATTTAATCCAAATATGATGTGGAATTATGGCTGGTCTTTACAAAAACAAACTTTGATGTCTCACAAAAGAAAAACGAGAATGATACAACAAAGTTTCTTTAAACTTTAAGTGCATAACAAACTTAATCAATACAATAAAATCTTCATAACTTGGGAGGGAGGGGTGGGGAGGTAACTTCGCCAGTGATGTACACTGTCTGTCCTAAGCCAGAATAAAGAAAGAAGGTCCTTCACTTATAAAATATTTTTGCTTAAAAATTAAAAAATTACAAAATAAAAAGATTTTTTTATTCATTAATCTGAACAAAGAGCGAAAAGGGGTGGGGTGGGGTCATTATTACACAAAATCTATACGCGATAGAGAATTTTTGTTTTCAAATTCGGCTTCAACGTCCTCGAACTAATTGAAAACACTTATTCCTATGGCTGTAACAAACAAAAAGTTAAATTTGTTGCCTAGTGTATAGGTTTATATAGCTAGTAAGAACGTGCAATGCATGTTTTAGCTTGTTGCGACTGCTATGACACAAACGGTTGACTGCGTGTTGCCGGTGGGGAAAGATTGCTTACATCAGTTCAAATTCAGTTGACAGATGGACATGGTTGTGTTCTGTTGTATAGTGAGAGCGCTCAGCGTTATTTCAAATGCTGCATGTCAACTTCAGCTTCTACGAAAGAGTGTGAAATAGAGAGATTAGACAATAATAAAAACGATGACGATAAAGAATCATGTAATTATGACTAGTTATCCTTTACTATATGGTAAATTTTTTAGAGTGAAATCTTTCGACGGAAAAAAAGTGAAGTGTGTATGTACATCATGCAATGGCGAAATCTCTAAGGCGAGCAATGCTACTTCCAATCTACGCATTCCTTTGAAGGTGAGAATTCATTAAAACTAACTATATGATACTTAATTGAATTGACAAGGTTCACTATTTCTTATCTTATTTTTAAAAAAATTGCAAAAATTGCAAGTAGCTAACTATAATGTTAAGTAGCGTAGGTTTACTATGCACGAGCCTACCTCCTTCCTTTTGCAACACCTTTATTTATAGTACAGGGTGCGGCAGGACCGATTAAGCAGTTTTAAGGAGTTAGAAAAAAGTAAGGGGCTATATAGAGACACTACGCCATATTTGGGGGATGCATTCCCGAGGAAAGCCCTGGGGGGCTTTGCCAGGGGAGCGAGCCATTCCTCGGAAACCGGCAAGGGGACACATCCTTCCTTCTCCTCCCCCCGAGCATTGATTCCTCAAAACTGCTCAATCGGTTCTGCCGCACCCTGTACATGCTGATCGAATTTAACGTGAATTACCCTAGTCAAAAATTATTTTGCTACTTGGGTATTAGATTGTGATTTATACTAAATCGAGTATGCTGATTCTGAATCTGTAATCAGAATTTTTCTAGCACGTAAGGTTCCTGAGTTACACACATACTCTTTAGTTTCACACATAGGCAGTGTTGCTTCGGATACCGTAGTGAGATGATGTGTTGTGTGTGTTTGGTTCCTGCGTTACACTTCTGCTTTATCAAGTTGTCAAATTTAGCCATTATAGTAGTGGTGTTGAAACGGCATTTACATACAGTGATTAAATGCATTTTTCTTTCAGATTTATCTCTCAATTAATTTGTAAATCAAATAATATTGTACAAAAGTATATAACAGGATATATACAAACTAAGTTGAAAACATGAATCGGTGATTATGTATAAATAGCCCATACAACTTTTGTTATATCTGTGGAAGATATACTCCAAGCAACCAGCGGAAAAATTTAGCTAAAAGAGTGAAAACTGCATACAATAATTATTTTGGTTGTAAAGTCGGTGACCAAGACGAGCCCTGGGCACGTCACAAATCTTGTACTGTGTGTTATACGGTGCTCACACAGTAGTTAAATAGCAAACGAAATAGTATGCCTTTTGCTGTACCAATGGTCTGGCGTGAGCCAACGAATCATGTTTTTGATTGCTACCTGTGTATGATAAATATCGCGGGATTCTCAAATATGAACAAGTCAAAAATTGTATATCCAGATTGTAAGTCAGCTATAAAACCAGTCCTCTATAATATGGAGATGCCCATCCCAGTTCCTCCATCAACTAGTGCAGTTAAAGAAGATGATTCATCGCCTGAAGAAGAGGATAACAATGGCGATGAAAGGTATGAGGATGATTCTAAGGAAAAGAAGAGCCAGTTGATAAATCAAGAAAGATTGAGTGATTTGGTGAGGGATTTGTCATTGTCAAAAGAGAATGCAGAACTGTTTGTCTCTAGACTACAGCAATGGAATCTTCTAGAGGACGACGGTGCAAAAATATCTACTTTCCGTAAACGCCATGAGACCTTAACTACCTTCTATAAAGAAGAAGATGGTGCTTGTTTCTTTACTGATGTTAATGGCCTCATGAATCAGCTAGGAAATGAGCATTTACCTGATGAATTGAGAATATTCATTGATGCAAACGCTGCTAGCCTCAAAGCTGTGTTGCTACACAATGGTAACAAAAAACTTTCAATTCCTGTCGCACATATTGTGTGGATGATAGAGACATATGACTCAATGAAATTTAGTTTGGAAGGTGTTCATTACTCGCATCATAAGTGAAATATTTGTGGTGATCTTTTAAAGTAATTTCTTTACTTCTTGGACTGCAACTAGGATATACAAAGAATATGTGTTTCTTATGTCTATGGAACAGCCGTGGCGACCGGAATCATTATATTATCAAAAAGTGGCCCAAAAGAGAAGAACACACTTGGCCGATACAATGCGAAGCACATGCTTTTGGTACATCCACAGAAAATCTACCTTCCACCACTTCATATCAAACTTGGTCTTATCACGAATTTAGTTAAAGCAATGGCCCATGATTCTTATGAATTCCAGTATCACAAAGAGAAATTTAATGCAAAGAAAACCGATGCTAAACTTAAAGCTGGCACTTTTGTATGGCTGGAGATCAGAGAATTGATACGTGACAGGGAGTTCTGAAATAAACTAACTCCACTTGAGTTGGCAGCATGGGATTCATTTGTCCATGTAGTGCAAAACTTGCTTGTAATCATAGGGCTGAAAACTATGAAGAACTAGTGGACAATATGCTAAATGTCTATCAACGAATAGGGTTTCGGATGTGTCTTAAGATGCATTTCTTGCATTCGCATCTAGATTTCTTTCCATCTAATATAGGTGATATTAGTGGCGAACATGGGGAAAGGTTCCACCGAGATATCGCAATGATGGAAAGCAGGTATCAAGGCCGCTTCAACGAAAACATGATGGGTAACTACTGCTGGTTCCTACAACGGGAGGATCCTATATCCACGTACAAGCGCAAGAGCAAGAGTCTCAAATTTTTTTAAAGAAATTTATAGTTAGGTGAGTACTACATCTTTTATATGTAATACATACCTTGTCTGGGTCTGCAAAAGGACGTACATAATGCCTAATAGGGGGCCCCGATTCCAAACCTTTGCCCAGAAACGTTTCATTCTTCTCAAACTCGTAATAATCATATTAAATTATCCAAAGTGACAAAGTGAGCCATATAGCCTAGTTGCATAACTCAGGAACCTTACGTGCTAGGACAAATCTGAGCAAAGATTTGGAGTCAGCGCACCAAAATTAGTTAGTTACAACAACATTTACTCAAGTTGCAGATACAAAGTTAAAATTTGTTGGCTAGTGTTATGGCAACGCGAAACAAATGTCCTTAAATTATCTGATTATGTACATTTATCGACAGAGAAAGCATCCTGCTTTGATGCTAAAAGCGGATACCTACGCGACAGCTCAAAGAAAATATTCAAAAAGAAAATGTTCAGTATTAGACGATGGTCCTTCATACAACAGTGTTAAAGTAAAGACATTGCCAGAGTGTTTTGCGGTGAATACTAAGAAGGCCAAACAATCTGTTGTTGATAAGCTGATTGCAGATTATATCATACAATATGTGCATCCCCTATCAACCATGGATCAACCAGCTTTTGTGAGATTGATTAAAGGTGACTTCTGAGTTACAAATGTTGTTTACAATTATAGTATTAATAGTACAGGTTAAACTATTATAACGACCGTATACTAAAGGGTTTGGATCATTGGTCACTACGTAGGCTATATAACGAAGTTAAATAAAGAAAGACATATACAAACAACAGAGGTAATATATTGCAATAATTTCATGAGAATCCACATACATATATTCTTAAAGCACGCTATCATTTACTTGAAGATATTATTGAATAATTATTAATCGATTATATGTAGTTATTAGATGAATTCCTATAACGATGTATTTCGTAATAGTAGCAATACCTGTATATCATTATGTCAAAACTAGCATGCCATCCCGTCAAAAATGTAGGAAATAAAGCTTGATAATGTATATATTCCTAACAATCCTGAAAGTCAATAGTTTAAACCGACCAGCGTGTACGTCCAAAATAGGACACACGTGAGAGTCACTACACACATAAAGTACAGCGAGAAAGAAAAGTTAAGTTAGCGCCGATAACGAGAATGTCACACGGTAGTTACCGAAGCACACTTATCTCTGTTGGAGTTGGTCGAGGCAATCTTAGGCAAACATTATAACCAAGGCAGAATCCAGAATAAACCGGATACTTATCACGATTAAGTTAATAGAAGCCAGATTAGGAAGCTGTCTCCATGGCAACATGCCACCGCCCACAGAGGATTTTACCCAATGGACGGAGTGCCTTCCTTATCAATATATTCGGCAATAGCCAATCAAAAGTCGAGTTATGTTAATACCGACCAATCAACAGTCCAGTACATAAGAGGGAGGTGCGGCTTAGTTGGACGGGGAACTTGTAGGGCGTGGCTTAAATTGAAAATATAACTGTGTGAAGCCAAAACAAAGGAATTAATATTTTTATATAGCAATATATCGCGTTATATATCGTCCAGTCCGATCTCTCAGATTCGCGTAATTCATCTTTGTATATAGTCGTGTACATAACGCAGACATTAAGGTGTAACTCTTAAAGGCTCTATTCGTCCGGCCTCATTTGGCCTTTGTCCGCACTTGACCACGATTACCTTCAAAGTTCCCCCCTTCCCCATAGTTTACTATGTAATCCTGAATATGAAGGAGTAATAATATATTTATTAATTAATGTACTGTTATAGTATATGGTTATTCATGTGATTTATTTTCTGTTAATAAATCAGCCTAAATAGCGTTTCGAAAACCATACATAAATTTGTTTAATCGAAGTTGTCGGCTTATAGTTTTTAGGCCTAAGACGACACCGAAATAAATTTTGAAGTAATGAACTGGGTTTTAAGAAAAACAATAGAACAAATATAAATATATTCATAGAATCAACGAATGTACAATGAGATAAGTAGATTAGGTATACAATGTAAGATATTGTAACATATGATTTATAGTAACAAGATGCGAAGAAAATTGAAGTATGTGAAATAAATATGAAATAATATGGTGGAATAATATGGTGGAATAATATGGTGAAATAATATGGTGAAATAATGTGGTGGAATAATATGGTGACTAATATGGTGACTATGATGGACTGTGAATTAGGGGCTGCAATATGAGAAGGAAATATAATTAGGACCTACCCTCGTATGGTGGTTTGCAAAGAATTATGAGAGAAAATGGAATTAAACTAAGTATGATTTGTTTGGAGGTAAATGACTAATTGTAGAAGGAATGATTACTGACCTTTATACGGAGAATGTTGCGAGTCGACTGGGGCAGAATAGTGTGCTATTTGGTCGAGCAAAAAGCGTGTGTTTGTTTGTTTGTGTGTGAAATTTTAAGAGATATTGTTTGGAACAGTATTACGTTAAATGAATGGACAAGTAAAATAAATGAATTAATTAATTATTAAGTTGTACATAAAATGATTTAATTTACAAAAGTTAAGTAAAATAATTGAAAGATTAAATTAAGAAAGGTAAGTAAAATAATTGCATATGAATTTTACATAATAATTTATGTAGATAATATTTAAGTTTCCCAGGAGTTTTTTATTATAGGAATGCCCAGAGGCATTGATATAACACTTCCTCCCTGAGAAGGTTACCCCCCCCCCCCACCCTTTTACTATTTTGAGATTACAAGTCCGAGTACCGACGAGGCCTCCTGACGACGCGCCTGGAGCATGTGACAGTGCCATTGGTTTGGCTGTGGGTACGGGTACTCAGATTTGTTGTGGCAGTGGCAATGGCATTAGCGTTGAACGAGGCACTGGTACGAGAGAAGGTCGATGGAGGGAAGGTGATCCGCTTGTTGGTTCTTTCCGAGATGGCGTCAAGCGGGATGTGGGAGTCTTGAGTCCCGTTGTTCGCTGACGGAGTGACCAGTGGGGGAGAGATTTGCTCCTGACTAACCACTTCTGCGGACGAGGGTTCCTGCAACAAAGGAGGAGGAGGAGGCAGCAAAACGAAAGGTGGAGTTAGAGAGGCAGTAGTTAAAAAGGTGTGGCTTAGTTTGTTTGGGGGGATTACTGTATCATAAAGGGGTATAATAGGAGGAGAATGAGGTGATTGGGGTTCTAGACGAACATTTTCGGTATAAGCAGGTTTTAGGCGTGTTGCCAGAGCACTATGTGAGTGCGAGTGATTTAATGGCGTGTTGCCAGAGCACTATGTGAGTGCGAGCGAATTGATTACGTGTTGTCAGAGGACTATGTGAGTGCGAGCGAATTGATGACATATTGCAAGAGCACTATGTGAATTATGAATGGGTTTATGGCCTGTTGCCAGAGAAGTATGTGAGTGCGAGCGAATTAATGGCGTATTGCCAGAGCACTATATGAGTACTGAATGTAATGGCGTGTTGCCAGAGCACTATGTGAGTGCGAGAGAACTGATGACGTGTTGTCAGAGCACTATATGAGTGCGAGGATTGATGACGTGTTGTCAGAGCACTATGTGAGTGCGAGAGAATTAATGGCGTGTTGCCAGAACACTATGTGAGTGCGAGAGAAATGATGACGTGTTGCCAGAGCACTATATGAGTGCAAGAGAAATGATGACGATATCAAGTGAGGTTTGAGTGTGGGTCAAAATGCAAAAGTGAGGATTGAGTGTGGGTCAGTGCAAAAGTGAGGACCTACCTGAATAGGTGAAGTGAGGTGCAGGTGGTAGATGTTGACCCGTTTATCGATTGTTATTTTTTGTTAATCCCTTGAGATGTTAGTTTAAAGGATATGAGGTGTTTGTCGTTTGTTAATCCCTTGAGATGTTAGTTTAAAGGATGTGAGGCGTTTGTCGTTTGTTGAGATGTTGACCTGTTTATTGTCAATTCTTATTTGTTGTTAATCCCTTGAGATGTTAGTTTAAAGGATGTGAGGTGTTTGTCGGTTGTTAATGCATTGAGATGTTAGTTTAAAGGATGTGAATGAGAGGCTGGAGTGAGAGGAATGCCAGATTTTGAAATTTGAGGATTTGGAGAAAGTGGTTGAGTTGGGTGAAAAGAAGAAAACTGGAGGGTTGAGATTTGAAGAAGGTACTGGGTCCAAATATGTGAACGGTTGCAAGCATTTTAGAGCTTGTGCACCATATTTGTTGTGGTACCAGCACCATTGAGTTGCATGAGAGGAAAAGGAAACGTTATACTTCGAGAGACTACTTGGCACAGTATGTGAAGAAGCATAACTGTGGCTACAAGGCTGTGTACAGTGTACAGCGTTGTGCCCGTACCTTTGATGATACCAGCATAGGCCCTGATGTTGTGGAAGAAGGTGAGAATAGTTGGAATAATGAGGTTGAAAGTTTTGCTGTCTCTCACCTCTTGCATCGGGATGCCCCCGTTGGTTTCTCTTTCGTGAACCAGAGCGGAACCTGCGCCTTCGATCGCCAAACCCGTGTCCGTGCTCGCTCTGTGGTTCACGCTGCAGCTTTAACCGCTGGATGTCGGCTTCCATCCTCCGTATTGAAGCCTCAAGGTCTCTCGATAGGGAAGCTGGAACCCTTGAACGCTCGGCGCGTTCGTCAGAAAAGCTCGACGTGCCTCGAACCTGCGAAATTGAAGCATTGTTAAATGGGCCGTGAGTTTGACCGTTGTCCCAATTCACATAAGGACCTTTATACAATTTGTCTGCGGCTGCAGCAACCTCATCAATGCTCGTGGGGTTCGAGCTTAGGATTGATGGCCTGATTCCCTCGAGGACTCCTCTCACGAAAATTTCGGTGAGGAGAGGGCTAAAAAGTTCGATTTGAGCACCTTTTACCCTGATAAGGTCCTTCAGATGAGTTAAAAAGGAAGTAGGACTCTTATCTCCCATTTCCTGAGTATTCAGGAGCTCTCTCAGGTCATCTATTTGGGACATACCATATTTATTAAGGAAAGCATCCTTCAGGCGGTCTAAAACACCAGCATGTTCCCCGTTAATTAGCACTTCCCTGAATTGAATAAAGGTACTTATGGGCAACCGTTTGATTATTGCTGCTACTTTCTCCTCCTCGGGGATGTTCTGTGGTTTAAGTAGGAGGGATGAGACTTCCAACCATGCAATTGGGTTTGAAGGATCATACACAGGAAGAGAGAGGTACGCAAGTGGTCGTCTATGCGCGGGCTATGTGTTCGATGCAGACGGTTAGTCATGATGAGGTTGGGCGCTAACTGATGTCCTTAGTTGGTGTGTTTGGTCCATCATAGTCACTGTTTTATGTATACTTGTGCTGGTTGAATAAATGTGTTGATGTGAGTGAAGTAGCTGTGGCTGTGTGCACGTGTGTGTGTGGAAATTATTTACGAGCACAGGAATGTGAAGAAGTGAAAAATAATTGAGAAATAAAGGAAATTGTCCACACGTTGAATATAGGGGATATTATTAATTTAAAATGACGTGAATTATGATAATTGGAAAAATGATGTTAAAGATAACACGCGATATAAAAAAAAATGAACACGTGAGTCGAAAATGCTCAAGCAAGGCTTTGGAAAAATTGACGCGTGGAATTAAGAATTATTTTAAAGTTTAGACTTATTTATTGATTTAGGGGAGATTACTAAACTCTGGGCACCACTTTATAGTATATGTATTGATGGGATTTATTATCTGTTAATAAATTAGCCTAAATAGCGTTTTGAAAACCATAACCATAGATTTGTCTGATCGAAGTTGTCAGCTGATAGTTTTTATGCCTAAGACGACACTGAAATAAATTTTGAAATAATGAACTGGGTTTTAAGAAAAACAAATAAAAAATATAAATATATTCATAGAATTGTACAATGAGATAAGTAGATTAGGTATACAATGTAAGATATTGTAACATATGATTTACAGTAACGAGATGCGAAGAAAATTGAAGTATGTGAAATAAATATGAAATAATATGGTGGAATAATATGGTGACTACGATGGACTGTGAATTAGGGGCTGCAATATGAGAAGTAAATACAATTAGGACCTACTCTCGTATGGTGGTTTGCAAAGAATTGTGAGAGAAAGTGGAATTAACTAAGTATGATTTGTTTGGAGGTAAATGTCTAATTGTAGAAGGAATGATTACTGACCTTTATACGGAGAATGCTGAGAGTCAACTGAGAAGGAATAGTGTGCTACTTGGTCGAGCAGAAAGCGTGTGTTTGTTTGTTTGTGTGTGAATTTTTAAGAGATATTGTTTGGAACAGTATTACGTTAAATGAATTGACAAGTAAGTAAAATAAATGAATTAATTAATTATTAAGTTGTACATAAAATGATTTAATTTACAAAAGTTAAGTAAAATAATTGAAAGATTAAATTGACAAAGTTAAGTAAAATAATTGCAAATGAATTTCACATAATAATTGATGAATATAATATTTAGGTTTCCCAGGAGGTTTTTATTATAGGAATGCCCAGAGGCATTGCTATACAGGTCCTATATAGCTTTAAGATATTCATATAGCTACATTTTATATATAAAATTTTATATGCATAGCATATATTCTCATTTCAATGTGAAAATCAATTTCACTCACAATGATCATACATTTCACTACCGCAGGTCCAAATTCTTCAGTTGACGTTATTTCAAGTCGGATGCTAGGCCGAAAACTTATCGAGGAAGAGAAAGTGACAAGAGCTATACTGAAGAATAAACTTGACAGCACCTCTTACTCATGTCTTACTTCAGATATTTGTTTAACTCGTCACCGTAGTTGTGTTCCTCCAACTCAAGATGCAGCTTGTTGCTTAGCATCAATAAAATGTTGACAATCTTCCCATCCTCGTCATCAAATCCTCGGAAGTCCTTCACAAATTGCGAACACAAGTTCCTCCATACACCATTCATTTTGCGCCATAACTTCACGCCAAGAAAAATCAATGTTCTTGATGGCTTTGTAGACATTGTACTCTTTCCAAAACTGCCGCAATGTCACTTCTGAACTGTCGATTGCATTCACTGCTTGATGAAACGTCCGACAAAATATTTTTTTATGGATGCTATTACTCCCTGATCCATAGGCTGGATGAGTGACGTAGTGTTTGGAGGAAGATAAACCACCTTGACATTGGGATGAAAGTCATCCATGAAGGAAGGATGTCCGGGAGCATTATCCAAAAGTAAAAGAATTTTGAATGGAATATCCTCGTCTCTGCAATATTTCTCCACCTCTGGGATGAAATGATGGAAATACCAACCTTGAAAAATAACCATAGTAACCCAAGCTTTGGCGTTGCTCATCAAAATAACAGGAAGGGAAGCTTTGGCGATATTTTTAAGGGGTCTAGGATTTAGTGCATGGTACACCAAGAGAGGCTTGAGTTTCATATCTCCTGCACAATTCCCACCAACTAGCAGAGTTAGATGGTCTTTTGTTGCTTTAAATCCAGGTATCCTCTTCCAATAAAGACCCATCTCATGTACATTGAAAATCTGTTGAGGTAAATATTCACCTTCATCAATAATTTCCCTGAGTTTATCAGGAAATTCTTGGGCAGCTACTGTATCCGCTTTTGCTGCCTCACCGCTAACTTTAACATTATGTAGATTAGCACACATCTTAAACCTACTAAACCAACTGTAGCTCACATTAAACGTGGCACCATCTGAACTTTCACCATGTTTAACTTTTAAGTCAATGAAAAGATGTTTGGCCTTCTCCTGAATTAGCATAAAACATAACGGCACTCAAATGCTGCTGATTATCCTGTACCCACACATTGAGAAGTTGTTCCATCTCTTTGATTACTTTACCACGTCTTTTCCTAATTATTGTGGATTTCATTGGCACATAACATTTCACATGTTCCTTTATTTTGTTTTTGTGTTGCAATATCGTACTGATTGTCGAATGATTCACATAGTATGAGTGAGAGACATCAGCACATTCCTCTACCCGCTCTACTCTTTCTATATTTTCAGTTTTGTTTCCATTGTGATGGTCATTGTGATGCTTTGCCTTTTCTTAGATACACTCATTTCACCTCCACTACCTTTTCTCTTGTTTCTTGCCATTTTGGGTTTGAAAAAGCTCTGAATTATTAAATATAAACACGATAACAATCATTTAATACACAGTACAACTACTTTGTGAGATAGACCATGCATGGCTGCGAAAGAGGCTGGGAGATGTGTATTGTTGTTGACAATTATGTACCAAGCGATGGATTTGCAAACTACACCATTCACACAAATTTTTAATGTTCACGGCTGTGTTCATATCGGCGAAAGTTTGTATCTAGAGGAATCAGTGTAATCTTATTTAGCTCATTTCTGGTCAACCTAGAATGATTTAAATTGTCAAAAGTACTTTCTCTCTGTAATCTCTGGTATGCCCTTTTCTTATCCAAAATTTTCCTAGCTATCTCCTGATTCCACCACAATGGCTTCCTACATTTCTTCCTAATATCCTTCATTGGAATACACTGCTACTGGACTATGTTTAATATAGTCTTAAAAGTGTCCCACATCTCATAGGTATTCTTTTCCCTGAATTCTATATCCCACCTTATCTGATTTAGCATGTTGTGTAAATTATCATAATCCTCCCCTATAAAAATTTCCAATTTTTGTTGAGTTTGTTGATGTTCTATATTTCACTATTCCCAAGTTAAAACAAACCATCTGATGATCACTATTTCCCAATGCTTCCCCGACAGTCAATTATTGAACCAAGTGATCATCATTTGAAAGAACCAGATCTAAGATATTGGTACCCATTGTTAACTTGTTAACAAATTGAGTCAAAAAATTATCCTCAAAGCATTCTATAAACTTACAACTTGCTCTATCCCTTCCTATCATATTTTTCCAGTCAACATAATTTAAATTAATGTCACCAAGAATAACTGTATCTACTTCACATCCTTTACTTATTTACCTGATCATTAACTCATCAATACCATCAGTCTGTCCGGGTGGGTCTGTAAAAGGCTCTGAAGTGTATTATCCTATTTTTACTGATCCTAATATCTATCCACAGTGACTCAAATTCTTCTTGCAATTATTTAGATTTGAAGAAATACTATTTCCGATATAAATAATCAACCCACCACCCTTCCTATCTCTCCTTTTACTAATGTACATATTATAACCCTGTAGTTCAAATTCACTCACGTTGTCATTAAATTTATTTTCATTAACCCATGATTCTATTACAAATATTATATGTATATCTTCATCAACAATATAACTAAATAACTCATCTTTCGTATTTCTAAGACTACGAGCATTGGTATAAAGACAACTCAGCCCTCCTCTCTCTGAAGCACCTCTTTTAGAATGTATACCTTCCGCTCTATCTCCTATGCATCTCTTTCCTTTCCCTGCCCCACCCTCTACTCTTATATTTCCCTGACCACTATCAGTAACTAATTTCATGTCTGCAAAGGCCCAAAGACACTAAATAACTCCTGCCACAACACGTCAACACCAGCCCAGCTTAGATGGAGTCCATACAATGCCTTATTCCCATAAAACCCTTTCCAAACATCTACAAACACTAATCCCGACTCCTCACATACTCATTCAGTCCAATTGCACGAGACAACCATTCCATCCCCATAACCAATCTCGGAAGCACACCTGAAACAACGCCTTTCACTAATTCTTTCAACTAACCTTTTGTACCTCTTTTACTCACATGAACCCACCTTCTTTACATCATTCACTCCTACAAGCATAATCATAAGTGCATCCCTCTCACACACATCATTTACACCAGCACCTGGCAAACAAACACTCACTCCCTTCCATTTGCATGCACTCAACTTCCTAATTAAATATCTAATCTGAGAGTCACCCATCACAAACACCTCAGTCATCCTCCTAGTACCCCTAGGCCTAGCTTCACCCTCCCTCCTGTTCTCATTCAAACTACCACTTTCTGCCACAACCACATCAGACAAATCACTTTCAACCTCTTCCTCTCTCTTGGGCATCGAATATGTTAGTAAACCAAACAGGATCCATGTCCCTCTTACTCACACACTTAACCTACCAGTCATCTTCACTTACACCAGTCCCTAGTCTAGGCCTATCTTCCACCCTCCTAGTCCCAGCCACATTCTTCATGCGTACACTCACATCCCTTCTCACTTCATGACAAAAGCCACACAGGCCTATCAAAGGCCATCTGCATCTGTCAAAACCCACCCACAAAACGCATCCATAGGATTGTGTTAGATCATGTATCTACAATATACAATTAGAACCATCCACAGGAATGTGTCAAAACAAAAAGCATCATCATCAAGACTTGTCAAAATCCAAATCAATCATAATATACTTTTGCTCTTCTTTCAGCACCACAAACTACATACACACTACTTACATCAACGGGTATACTCACTTCATCCCAAGCAACAGCCATACTAAGAAAACTTTTCAAAACCCTTTAATTAAGTAATCAAGAAAAGTATAGACAAAAAGGGGGGATAAAATTAGGCCACTCTGAAACGTAAACAAACGGATGCTATTTTTCACGTTTTAGGGAGGGGGGGTCTTTCAGGCTGCAGCTGTCCAGATAATGATATTTGAATGGGAAAGTAGCACTACCATGCAGGTAATTGACTGCCCCTCACCCAAAATCAGACTGTGCATCCAGTGTACAGGGAGAGATCAAACAGGAAAATGAAGCTATGACTGAGAATGTTAGGAGGCGCTATCTCTCAGCTCTGCACGTTTATCGAAATAATAAAAGACGATAGCACCTCCTACCGCCCAAAATCAGGCTGTGCATCCGGAAAATACAGGGAGAGATCAAGTAAGGAAAATGAAGCGGTTCTCAGTCTGTAACTGAGAATGTTAGGAGGCGCTATTTCTGGGCTATAATCAATGCAATCGTCACTTCCCCCCCCCCCCCCCCGTTCACTTGTGGTGCAGTCACAAGGCAGTTACCACAAAGACATCTGGCCGAAGGCATCGGTGGGTCCAGCGCTTAACCGCAGCGTCACACCACTCGGCGCCATGAAAGACCTAAAGGTCAAAATGCAAGATCTCCCCCAAGAGAGTGAGATTCAATTTCACATCAAATAAGAAATTGGAGACGTGTTTCTCCCAAACTCGAAGGCTAACGAGGAGCCGATGTAAGACTCAGTGGGAAAAACCGTTGGGCATAAGAACTCTCCTGGGGCCATCCTCAAGCCCCTCCCCCCCTTACCACTCCCCCAGTGGGGTGACAAGGTATAAATGAGGAACACTGAGGAAAATCGTGGTAGTATACGTCAGACTCAAGGTGATGAAGTCCTTGATTAAAACCGAGCTACCTAGACTGGATTGGTAGTGTACTTGGCTCGTCAGACCAAGAAGTACCCTGCAAGAGAGGCAGGGCTACCTACCTTAAGGGGCTAAGAAGCAGCTCATCCTCTAGCTAGTCCCTGGTTATCAAACCAAACGTTAAGTTAAATTTGTCAAGTTCAACTTACTCTCACCAGAGAGACTCCTCATATCCTGGTGCACCTTAAACACCAGGGGTATTCCTTGTCCTTGAGGAATTAAGAAAAAAAGAAGGAAAAGGTTCCCCCTCGAGCCAGTTACTTGGTGGCCACACCAAACTCACAAGTTAACTTGGTTGAGGAACCAAGTGCAACTTATTCTCGTCAGAGAAATCCCCCTCCATTATACTCGCCCTTGAAGAAGGCTGGAACTAAGAAGAAGCTCATCCTCGAGCTATTTCCTGGTTACCAAACCGAACGTTAAGTAACTTATTCTCGTCAGAGAAACCCCCCCTCATCTATCCTCGCCCTTTGAAGAAGACCCTCCCCGAGTTCAGTCCTCGTCCATGAGGAATTAAGTAACGAAGGAGAAAAGCTCCCCCTCTCAAGCTCGTTACTCAGTGGTCAAACTGCACTCCAAGTTAACTTGATTTAAGAACCAAGTTCGACTCCCTCTCGCCAGAGAGACCAAGACTACCTTGGTGCCGCATAAAGCACTGTAATTGTTCTCATCCTTGAAGAACCCCCCCCCCCGGAATACCGTGTGGACCCCCCAGCTGCTACCCTCACCAAAACGACCTTGTGATCTCACCTACCTACATCTGGCTAGGCGGCACGCGTCGTGAGTCAATAACATTCCTAAGGCCTTTTAAACTCCAGATGAGTCCGTAAGCCTAATTCTTATATTATTGAGGTGTGTAGCGAAATTAACCAATTTTAGATGGTCCAACTAATTGAATTAATTCTTGTTTATAATAATATTCAGAGGATTGCTGTAGTTAATATTTAAATTTTGTGTATTCAATGGATAAAGGTAAAATATAAGTTTATTTTGGGAATTAGTGTGCGTTTCTCTATATCCTTACGTGTTTCGGAACGGCTCTGTTCTTTAAGATATTATTATAATATCAATATATTAGACACTTAGCACTCTTAGAACAAAAAGATGGGGGCATTCTACGACAATCCTATTAGCTTTATTCTTAGCATTTAGGCATTGCTTTCTAGGACAAAGGTCTGAACTTACCAAAATACCCAAGTCCCTCTCACAATCGGTCCCCCCTAAAATTCTCCCATTTAATTTATAACTATTCAATGGATTATTTCTACCTATACTAAGTACACTACATTTGTCTATGTTAAACTTCATTTGCCATTTCTCGGCCCAATTGGACAGAATGGTCAATTACTCCTGCATTACAACAGCATCAGAATCAGCCCTAATGGCCCTACCTAGCTTACTATCATCAGCAAATTTACTCAGGTCACTACTTATAAATTAAGAATAGCAAGGGACCCAAAACAGATCCTTGCCAAACTCTACTGCTAACACACCCCCACTCAGATTTAACTCCATCTATACTAACTCTTTGCTGTCTGTCACCAAGCCATGACTGAATCCACCTAAATATACTGCCATCGATCCTGTGTGCTTTAACTTTGCTCAGAAGCCATAAGTATGGCACTCGATCAAAAGCCTTACTAAAGTCCAAGTATAAAATATCATAGTTTTCATCCTTATCTGCTGCTTCATACACCTTACTATAAAAAGACGGCAAATTAGTGAGACAGGATTTACCCTTACTAAAGCCATGCTGTGATTCTTTTATCAACTTATGCTTATCCAAGTGATCTCTAATATTCCTTGCTATAATAGATTCCATCATTTTCCCTACCACTGATGTCAAACTTACTGGTCTCTGTAATGAGACATATTTGTTTTATCCCCTTTCTTAAATATAGGTATCACATTGGCTTTCTTCCATGCCACTGGCACAATGCCACTCTCCAATGATTTCCTAAAGATGCATGCTAGGGGCTCACTTAACACATCCTTACATTCTTTCAAAATTCTAGGAAAGACCTCATCAGGACCGGGTGCTTTACTACTTTTGATTTTATCAATTTCCTTAGTCACTATCTCCTTTGTGATCAAGATATCCTTTAATTTCTCTTCATCATTACCCTGAAAGATCATTGACACCTCCGGTATATTTAGGGTATCCTCCTGTGTAAATACTGAGAGAAAAAAAGTCATTTAGCATTCCAGCCATTGAGTCCCTATCACTCACTAATTCTCCATTGGAATCTATAAGTGGACCTATTTTATCTCTAACCTTAGTTTTGTATAATTGATAAAAACTTTTAGGATCTTCCTTTGCCCTATTTGCCACTTTAATTTCATAATTTCTCCTTGCTACTCTAATTAACTTTTTAACATCTCTTGCTAGTTCATTATATCTCTGCCTTAAGTGATCCTCTCCATTTTTTATTTTCTTATAAATGCCTTTTTTAATGCCAATATAATGCTTAATTTTATCTGTCATCCATTTTGAGTCATTATTTTTAGTCCTAATCTCCTTATATGGAATGTTAATCATCTGACCTGTAATTAATTGCTCAATTATTCTTTCATACTCCTCTTCAATTGTAATCGCTTCCTCCTGGTGGTTATTGTCTCCACTAACTGATATCATTGAATCTATTCCTGATTTGATTTCATTGCCTGGTTTCTGTACAACTGCCTCCAGGTAAGTCCTTAGCCCATTATAATTTGCTCTTCTAAAGTCAGGAATTTTAACATTGTTCATGCTACTATCAATACCATTCCATTTCATCTTGAATCTAATTTCACAATGGTCACTATTACCCAAATTTCCTCCAATCTCAGTATCCTTAATAACTTCTTCCCTATTTGTCAGAACTAAATCCAGTATATTATTACCTCTAGTGGGTTCGTTAATAATCTGCCTCAGAAAATTATCTTGGACAACATTCAAAAGCTTCCCAGTCTATATTTCTGTAATTAAAATCGCCCATTATACACACATGCATACTTCTACATGCCCATTCTATCTCCTGCCACAGAAGATTTGAAGCTTCCTTACTAAGATTTGGTGGTCTGTATAATAATCCTATGACAAGCTGTTTTTACCTTCCTTTACATTTAGCCATAATGACTCTGTGTTATCATCTAATTTAATTGTACTGTTTACACAACACTGGAGATGATCTTTAATATAAATAATAACCCCTCCCCCTCTCTTCCTATTCCTATCTGTATGGAACATGTTAAAGCCCTCAATCTCAACCTCAGGTTTAAAGTGATTACCTGCCAAATCAAGCCATGACTCTGTTATCGCAATTATATCAAAATTCTCTTCACTCGCTAACGCTCTTAAGAGATCTATCTTATCCCTTATACTTCGACCATTTGTGTAGTATATTTTTAAGGTTTTTTTATTATTCCTATCTTCATTGCATCGTGCTTTTTTATTCCTAGTTATCTGCTCATTCATTTGTGCATTAGTCCCCCTATAACGCATCAGTATGCCCTCTCCCCAGGCTATTCCTCTATCTCTGCATCCCTTCCATTTCCTACACCTGCCCTTTATTCCTGTTATTCCCTTACCTCTAACAGCTTCTAGTTTCCCACCCATAAGGACCTAATCACACTATCCAGCTCCCTCCCTAGAACCTCAACACCTGCCCGACTAAGATGGAGCCCATCCATTGCATACAACCTCCTATTCCCGTAAAACCCACCCCAGACATCTACAAACACCAATCCTAACTCCTCACACAGTCCTTTCACAAATTCATTCAAACCAATTGCATGCGACAACCATTCTACCCCCACATCCAATCTCGGAAGCATACCAGAAACAACACCTTTTACCCTGCTTTTACTCATCCTTTCAACTAACCTTTTATACTGCTCACATAACTCACATGTACCCACCTTCTTTACATCATTCACTCCCACATGCGTAGTCACAACTGCATCCCTCTCACACCCAGAAACCAGCCTATCATACCTCTCACAAACATCACTTACACCAGCACCCGGCAGACAATCGCCTTTTGCATTCAAATCTGGGTAATTGTGTAGAGTATGGCCGGATCTGAGTCTTAGCTTATTTTGGAGCTATTTTTCCTAAACTATTGTTTATGTTTTTCAGCCAAAATTTATTGGGACGAAGTTTATGGCAATTTCCGATTATATACTGAGGGGCTGCACCCCCAAAAAAAATTAGTGAAATCTCAGGTTCATTGCAGGGCGATCCCTCCGCCAAGTTGTCTCCCCCACAAGCCGACCCTCAAAATTAAACTATTGTTTTTTACACTATGAGAATTGTTGGTAGATGTGTACTTACATTAGATGGGTGGGTATAGATTATGAGCCAGAGACCCAGAACTCATGAAATCTTTTTCACATCTGGAAATTTCTTCATAAAAAGTGCAGTGGCAAGATACTCATCCATATGTTCCTCTCTCTGTCCATAGTGGGGAATATTGGCTCTCGTATCCCTCCAAACTCTTTCTATATTTTGTATGCTGGCACCAATTTCTTTATCCACGAAATTCTGGGAGTGGTTGACAGATGTTTCTATCCTTTAGATGAAAAATTGGAATAGGCTGCCCATCCGTCTGATACAACTGTCGTTCCCGCAAAATCCACTTTTTTATCGCCATCAGGAGGGTTTCATGATTTCTATTTTCAACCAATCAAAACAATGAAATTTGTCATTGATTCCCATTTAAACCTTCCAAAAACCCATTGCCCTTCCATTCCATGACCACAGTTATATTTGCGTTTGCCAAATTTTGCCTTGTCGATTTCGACTGTTTTGCCGGGACCTCCAACCGGTGAAGAAAAATTTTAAATAATATAAAAGAACTTTCCAGCAAACGCTAAACCAATCAACGAGGGTTTTTAGGCAAACTGTATGTACGGTTATTACAGTCATAGATACCCAATTCACGCTGAACCAAAACATAACCATTATAATGTTCTTGATGGAGAGGCATGACTCCGCGAAAAAGTTCCTTTTTGAGTCATTGATTTGTACTTAAATCGTTCACTTTTGCAGTCAGCACCAATATAAGATTTGTCACACCTGAAGACCCAATTTCTGTCCATTGTCAGTTCTACTTTACAAGTGTAACACTAGAATTTAGATCTTAAAAGGTCATGGGCTTGGAGCAAATCGACATATTTATCGTTGTTGGATAAAACAGCACTTAAATGGTTAACATTCAAAGAGCACACAATGCACAAAGAATACATTTTGAATAATGGTACGATTTCTTTTGTAACAAGATTCACAATGAAGGTTGTAAAAAAAACTTTTTAACAAATTAAAGAGAAATCAAAATGAAAGCAAAACAAAAAAAAGTCCTTTTTATTCAGAGTTAGGAAGTCAGGCTTCATTAACCAAAAAATATGGTTTTATCAAACAATAAACAACAGAAAATTAATTAAAAAGACTAAATAATGCCAAGCATAGAGTAGGAAGGATATAATAAGCAAGACTGTGTATGCACCTATTGGTGCTTTAAAGTATAAAGGCTCGCCTCTCAAGCTTATCTCTTGTAGCTTACATATTACATTAGATTGTTCATATAATTATCATCATTTTTCTTAAATTCATTTACTGTAGTCAAATTTACTACACAATTAGGTAGGGCATTCCAAGGGTCAACCGCTCTTTGGAAAAACCTCTAATTACTTTTAAAGTTTTAATTAGATCCCCTTGTCTCCTCCTTTCTTCCAATGTTGTTAAGTTTAAGCTTCTTAATCTATCTTCATGTCATATTTTGTAGGCCTGGTCTAGTTTTGTTGCTCTTTACTGTGCTTTCAATTTTTTTCTATATCTTTTCTCAAATAAGGTAACCCTGCCTGTACTGCATATTCTAAATGAATGTGGGCAGATGCAATTCTAGTATATCTTGAGGGTCAGCTTATCTGGGGGATGGGCCTACAATGATCCTGAGATTTCAATCATGACGGGGGAGGGGGGGCACAGCCCACCACTATATAATCGGAAATTGCAATAAACTTCATCCACATAGATTTCAGCTCAGAAAAAGTAACTAGGAAAAATAGCCCAAAATAAGCTAGGACTCAGATCTGGCCATACTCTACACAATTACCAAAAAAAACAGAAAAAGAAAAATCTACTTCTGAACAATAGTAAAAGCACAAAGAGGATTGAAACAAATAGAGCTTTCTGATTGGCCAATGACGGAGCTGAATACAGATCTATGATTGGTCAGTGGGATAGCAGAAAAACACTGAAAAATAAACAAAAAAATAAGCTAAGATCACATCCAGCCATACTCTACACAATTACCCAAATCCGATATTAGCCTTTTGAATTAGGAATATTAGGAGGGTTTTTTTAGTTGCCAGGGATGTAGGGATTGCAACCCCCTATGGGGCTAAGGCCCCCATTTCAAAAATAACTAAACATGGTAATTTAAGACAAAGATAGCATCGTCATTTCTCAGGTAGGATTTCAAATTAGGAATATTAAAAGATTTTTTGGTAATTTAAGACAAAGATAGCGCTGTAATTTCCAAGGTTTTGAAGCCTTCTAATTGAATTACATAGGAATACCTATTTATTTGTCCTGAGGGAGCTCTCTCCCCCCCCTGTTCAGATCCGAACCATTATTGGTTTGGATATATTAAGGTTCTCGACAGGGGCCTACTCTCAATTTTAAGCACTCAAATTTGGTAAAAAAAAAGGTGAAACATATTGGAATATGGACGAAATATTATGCAGGGAACAGCAGAGACAAGCGCATACCTAAAACATTGGAAATGATGTTATCTTTATCTTAAATTACCTATTTTTTTAGATTGTGGGGAAGTAAGGGGGGTAAATATATAGATTAGCGACACAAATGATGGGACATCAACTATTTCATCCGTGTTCCAATATGTTTCACGTTTTGGGAATAAATTTAAGGGGACTGCTTGTGTGCGGGTAAATACTGCAGGAGGACCCCCCTATAATGATCCTGAGTTTCAATCAGGTAAATATGTAGATTATCAGCGCGAACGATGGGACGTACTATTTCGTCCGTATTCCAAAATGTTTCACGTTTTTGGAGTACATTTAAGTTGACGGCTCGTGTGGGGGTAAACACAATAGGGGGACTACACTACGATGATCCTGAGTTTCATTAAATTGGGGGGGTGTATGGGGCACAGCCCCCCCAGTATATAATCCTAATTATTTATAGAATAATAATTCGAAAAGGACTCAAACGCGCATGAATATTCCGACATGAGTGAACGATAATATTTACACACAAATTTTTTTTCGCCCGGGTCGCTAATCTATATATTTACCTTTAATCAATTGTGGGAGGGGTCTGGGGAGCACAGCCACCCCAGTATATAATCATAATTGTTTATAGAATAATGTTCTAACATTTACAGAACTAGGACTCCAACGTGCATGAATATTCAGGCATGGGTGAATGAAATATAAACACATAAAAATCCATTTTTTCAGGCACACTGCCAATCTACATATTTACCATGAGGAGTACAAACCACCTCAATTAAGTGGGGATATAGAGGCAAATCCCCTGCCCCCTCATTTCGAAAGTAATAGTCATTTCATAGTTTTAAATTACCAATGGTAATTCTGAAGATCCTTAAGAAGCGAGCTTCTCCAATCACATAATATTTTATCCATTTCCCAATGTTTTACCTAACCGTCTCATTACCTGTCATTTTATTACTTGTTCCTGAGGGTGAGAATAGCAAGTGAGGGGTATAGGGGAGCATAGCCCCTCCCCCCTATAGAGCAACCCATAGTACAACTCGAAATCTGCTTCCAGTAACCAAACACAATAAAACATTAGGTAAATCTGAAGTAGTAAAATGACAGGTAATGAGATAGGTGAAACATATTGGGAAATGGATGAAATATTATAGGAACGCAAGCGGGAAAACTCGCAGAGTATGGATCTTCAGGTTTATCAGTAAAAAATGATACTTTTTGGTAGAAATAACCGATTGCATTAATTATAGCCCAGAAACAGCGCCTCCTAACATACACCCCTAAACTAAAGTATTACCATTTAAGCTTACTAATCTAAATTCCAAAGTTGATTAAGATCAATCTACCAATATGAGGTTAAGGTTGCCTTGGATTGAACTCTGTTGAACACCAAGGAAACTTTGTGGTCATGGGTGGTTCAGTTTATTTAAATTATTAAATAATTAAAGTTTTTTTTAAAGGTGCATAAATAGTTTATTTAAATGGAAATACCCAACACCGGGCGAGGTCACAATGGGGTCACCTAGAATTGAGAGGGAGGAAGGGTAAAGGATTAGTTTTGAATCAGGCACTGGGGTCATTGAGATGGAAATATTATTAATTCTCTTTGATAGATACATCCAACCAATTTAAATTATAGGCACCAAGATGGAATTAACAACATGACTCACAAGGATTGGCAACTATGATAATTTTGTATTGTAGTGTAATTAATATTGTGATTATTTTGCTTATATTGCTAATTGAGGTTGTATAATTAGGTCACATTTAAGAAAATGCCTGCCCTCGAATTTTGGGATAATTCATATATAAATGTGTCTAAAATCAATTATTTTTATAAATTTAGACATAGTTTTTTTCTTGGGCAACTTCCAAACAAAAAAGTGCTGGTGGAAGGTAGGCTAATTTAATCGCATCATATTGTATTATATATAATTATTAATGTAATTTCGAATTGGAGGGTTCGCTCCCATAGTCCCACGAAATGGTGGGAGATTGCGCCCGCCCCCACCGCTATTTTTTAATAAACTCATAGTATTCCTAATTCGAAAGCTTATCATTAGATTCGAATTTATAAGCGATTGCGAAATGTCGTTAAGCCTCTAGTTTTTATACAGTGTTGTTTGACTTCATACTATTTAAGCATCGACCTCAAATGCTATTTAAAACAATCATATATTCTTTAAAATAGATTAATATAAAATGTCAATACCATATTTTCATTCAGCAAAAAATCCCCTTGAAATGATATTTATACAATATGATGCCATTCCAACTAACAATGTTGACCCCAAGATGGCAGCCAATCTATTTTTCGTCTCAACATCAAAATTAGAAATTTGCCCGCCTTGATTAGTGAAATAGCTATATAATGTATATCGAGGGCAGGAATGTGACCCACAAATCGCAAGTAAAGCAAGCCTGTGGCGTCCAAATTGAAGGATAGATAGGCCCAGCGAGGAACCTCCACAAATGGATGCTCGGTGGACTATGAAATCCTTAAAATGGGTATCGCATGAAGAGGTGGGGAGTTTGGCGGGATGACTTGTGAGAATTTATTGAATGCTAAGTTGAATTATATTGAGCCTAGATAACTAAGGATACCAGTTAAGATGCTAAATATCTTACCAATGAAAGAATTTAAAGAAGGATGCTTGAATTAAAAATAAAATATGAATTCAAGGTTACAAAAATAAGTTTATTTACAAATCTAAATGAGATATTTTAATAGGAATGTAGTATTTGGTGAGAACTTAATTGATTGAATTTATAAATGGGAGAGTTTAGGTTCGAATGGCGTTAATTTACAAAATCAAGGAGTCTTTGTACGACGATTTCCAGTTTTGGTGAAACATGATTTACTGAATATACGACAACTAGAATTTAAGTAATTGGCAGCAAAGTAAAACAAAGAAATATTACATTCGATTATGAATGTTTGTTATTACAATAATTAGAAATTTTGTCGATTGATAAATAATTAGGGTAAACATGTAGACGAGCGGCCCGGCCGGAAAAAATTATTTTGTGTAAATATTATCGTTCCCTCGTGTCATTTCTGACGTCATACCCAACCCCCAGCCCCTATTATAATTCGCAAAACTATTAAAGGCGCTGACATGATGTAGTTAAAGCATTCACCTCTATAAACGTCAGAACATTATAAAATTAGGATTATATACTGAGGGGCTGTGCCCCTCAAACCCCCCGCAATTGAATGAAACTCAGGATCATCGTAGTGCGGTCCACGCATCGTGTTTAACCCTCCACGAGCCATCCCCTATAAATGTACTACAAAAACGTGAAACATTTTGGAACACAGACGAAATAGTACATATTATCGGCCGGGCCGCTCGTCTACATATTTACCATAATTATTTAGGAGTAAATATATTTGAAACTATTGGGAATTGATGATTAATAATGATCGTTATTAATTGGAACTGATGGTTAGCGTGATTAATGGTTCTGGAAATGAAAGACGCCATAATTAATTTGAGTTTGATACAAAAGGGGGGCAACAAGCTAAGAAAACAGACTTAAACTTTTGAACTGACCTTTATCGATGAGCACAGGAATAAAATTAGAAAGAAACGTGGGTGTAAGCGCGCTTGGGAAAAATGAAAATGTTGGCAGCCGAATTTTAGCTGTGAATACCCTATATATACATATATTGTTTTTTTTTGGGGGGGGGAAATTTTTATAAACATGTAGGGGTGGAGAACCTACAGCAGTATTCCAATACATTTATGTATTTAAAATTGTATTCGTAAATACATTTGAATCAGATTCTGGAAACGTATCTATGGCCTCTTTATCACTGATGAAGAGGCCATAGATACGCTTCCAGTCGCTGGAACAACCTTTAACTTGTGCTTCTTGGCATAGCTATGCGAGATGAAAGATTCAGGGCCCCCTGTATCGATGAGAACGGTCGCTTCATTATTACCAACCAAAACATACACAGTAGCTCGCCGTAGTAGTCCCGGAGAAGAAGCAGAGATTACGGCCAGTGTAGAAGACTGAGTGGATGCAGAAGTAGAAAGTATAGTAGACTGACACACCTTTAGCAAAATGCCCCTGCTTATTACACTTATGGCAAGTGATGTTTCTTGCAGGGCACTGTCCACGATTGTGACGGGGATCACCACAGAAATAGAATTGAGACTTTAAATTGGCAGCAGCACATGTCCCATCATCGGTGCAAGCAAGCTCGGATGTCGCCACAGCACTTACACCAGAGACAGTATAACGAGAATAAGACTCTGAGGTCTTCTGAGCAACATCGAATGCCCTGGCTTGATCATTAGCCGTACTTTGGTCCAAAGTTTTGTTTTCAAGCAATCGTTGCCTGATTGTATGAGAGAGCAAGCCATTGATGAAAGAATCCCGTATGTAATCATCTCGATTCTGTGAAGCAGTAGCAACCTTAAAGTTACAATCTTTGCTGAGCACCTGAAGCTCTTGTAGATACTCATATTGTCTCCCCTTCATGCTTCCTACGAGTAGCCAATAAATGTCTCGCGAATACTTCATTTTGGGGTTTGACATAGAGGTCTTTGAGAAGATCTATAGATGAATCATAGGTAGTAAACTTTGTAATGTAACCATATACGGTTGGAGAGACAAAATGGATCAATGTATCCAGCTTGTTAGGATTAAGGCTTGCGATGATTTGAAGAATACAGAGAAAGTACGATTCCAGTGATTTCATTCTCGTGCAGCAGTAGGCGAGTTGGAGGATACATCCAGGCATTCGGGTCTCAGGAATTTACCCATCCTTAGATAAGGCAGCTTGTATTTATTTTTATGAAGTTTTGATAGGGCTCCCACTATTTATTTAAAGCACCAGTATAACCTTTGGATCGGCACTGGCGTGCTTGTTAGTTGAATAAATTGTGGTGATCATACTAAAGCGTAAATACCTTTCTCAAGGCTTTATTTAACTAACAAAACATCAATAAAGTCTGAAAATAAAAGAGAAACAATCTAAGTAAAATACCCATTCTAATCAGGTTAACAAACACAATTAATTATAAGTAAACAAAATAATGTAGTGTAACCCATTAGGCAATTATACATATAAGGTTACATGAAGCTTAGATCACCGCAATGTCTATGGGATAGCAGAAATGATAAATATCAATATAAAAAGCGATAATGGCAAGCCAGAGAAGAACACATTGTTGGCAAACATAATTTTAAACATAATGCTCTAGTAGATCAAAAAAAAAAGTTCATCTTCCATCTCAACACATTATATTAGGGTTGATGAAAAATTTTGTAAAGAGTATGGATTAAAGAAGTGAAGGCTTTCAATATTTGAAAAACAAATTCAAAGGATCATTAACTGATGCAAAAATAGAAGCTGGAGTTTACACTGAACCACAAATTCGCAGAGCTGTTTCTGATGATTCCTTCACTTTGGGTCTCAATGAAAAGGAACGCAAAGCATGGAGATCCTTTGTAGAAGTCGCTGAAAACGTTTTCGGCAATTTTAAATATCCAAATTACCAAGATATAGTAAACAACATGCTGGAAGCCTATGAAAAGATGGGATGTAGAATGTCACTCAAAATGCATTTTCTGCATTCTCATCTCGATTTTTTCACTGAAAATCTGGGAGCGGTTAGTGATGAACATGGTATTTTATATGGTTATTCATGTGATTAATTTTCTGTTAATAAATCAGCCTAAATGGCGTTTCGAAAACCATAACCATAAATATGTTTGATCGAAGTTGTCGCCTGCTAGTTTTTAGTCCTTAGACGACACCGAAATAAATTTTGAAATAATGAACTGGGTTTTAAGAAACACAATTAAACAAATATAAATATATTCATAGAATCAACGAATGTACAATGAGAAAAGTTGGATTAGGTATACAATGTAAGATATGGCAAAATATGATTTACAGTAACGAGATGTGAAGAGAAATGAAGTACGGGAAATAAATATGAAATAATATGGTGAAATAATATGGTGAAATAATATGGTGAAATAATATGGGGGAAAAATATGGTGGAATAATATGGTGCTATGATGGATTGTGAATTAGGGGCTGCAATATGAGAAGTAAATATAATTAGGACCTACTCTCGTATGGTGGTTTGCAAAAAAACTGTGGGTGAAAGGGGAATTAAACTAAGTATGATTTGTTTGGGGGCAAATGACTAATTGTAGAAGGAATGATTACCGACCTTTATACGGAGAATGGTGAGAGTCAAATGGGAAAGAATATTGTTTCAGAAGGTCGAGCTGAAAGCGTTTATTTGTTTGTTTGTGTGTGCAATTTTAAGAGATGTTGTTTGAAACAGTAGTGCGTTAAATTAATTGACAAGTAAGATAAATGAATTAATTAATTATTAAGTTGTACATAAAATATGATTTCATTTACAAAAGTAAAAGAATTGCATGATATGAATTTTACATAATAATTGATATATATATATATATATATATATATATATATATATATATATATATATATATATATATATATATATATATACATATATATATATATATATATATATATATATAAGTTTCCCAGGAGGTTTTTATTATAGGAATGCCCAGAGGCATTGCTATCCATGGTGAACGTTTTGATCAACAAATTTTGGTTATGGAGACGAGGTCCCAAGGAAAATTTAATCCAAATATGATGTGGAATTATGGCTGGTCTTTACAAAAACAAACTTTGATGTCTCACAAAAGAAAAACGAGAATGATACAACAAAGTTTCTTTAAACTTTAAGTGCATAACAAACTTAATCAATACAATAAAATCTTCATAACTTGGGAGGGAGGGGTGGGGAGGTAACTTCGCCAGTGATGTACACTGTCTGTCCTAAGCCAGAATAAAGAAAGAAGGTCCTTCACTTATAAAATATTTTTGCTTAAAAATTAAAAAATTACAAAATAAAAAGATTTTTTTATTCATTAATCTGAACAAAGAGCGAAAAGGGGTGGGGTGGGGTCATTATTACACAAAATCTATACGCGATAGAGAATTTTTGTTTTCAAATTCGGCTTCAACGTCCTCGAACTAATTGAAAACACTTATTCCTATGGCTGTAACAAACAAAAAGTTAAATTTGTTGCCTAGTGTATAGGTTTATATAGCTAGTAAGAACGTGCAATGCATGTTTTAGCTTGTTGCGACTGCTATGACACAAACGGTTGACTGCGTGTTGCCGGTGGGGAAAGATTGCTTACATCAGTTCAAATTCAGTTGACAGATGGACATGGTTGTGTTCTGTTGTATAGTGAGAGCGCTCAGCGTTATTTCAAATGCTGCATGTCAACTTCAGCTTCTACGAAAGAGTGTGAAATAGAGAGATTAGACAATAATAAAAACGATGACGATAAAGAATCATGTAATTATGACTAGTTATCCTTTACTATATGGTAAATTTTTTAGAGTGAAATCTTTCGACGGAAAAAAAGTGAAGTGTGTATGTACATCATGCAATGGCGAAATCTCTAAGGCGAGCAATGCTACTTCCAATCTACGCATTCCTTTGAAGGTGAGAATTCATTAAAACTAACTATATGATACTTAATTGAATTGACAAGGTTCACTATTTCTTATCTTATTTTTAAAAAAATTGCAAAAATTGCAAGTAGCTAACTATAATGTTAAGTAGCGTAGGTTTACTATGCACGAGCCTACCTCCTTCCTTTTGCAACACCTTTATTTATAGTACAGGGTGCGGCAGGACCGATTAAGCAGTTTTAAGGAGTTAGAAAAAAGTAAGGGGCTATATAGAGACACTACGCCATATTTGGGGGATGCATTCCCGAGGAAAGCCCTGGGGGGCTTTGCCAGGGGAGCGAGCCATTCCTCGGAAACCGGCAAGGGGACACATCCTTCCTTCTCCTCCCCCCGAGCATTGATTCCTCAAAACTGCTCAATCGGTTCTGCCGCACCCTGTACATGCTGATCGAATTTAACGTGAATTACCCTAGTCAAAAATTATTTTGCTACTTGGGTATTAGATTGTGATTTATACTAAATCGAGTATGCTGATTCTGAATCTGTAATCAGAATTTTTCTAGCACGTAAGGTTCCTGAGTTACACACATACTCTTTAGTTTCACACATAGGCAGTGTTGCTTCGGATACCGTAGTGAGATGATGTGTTGTGTGTGTTTGGTTCCTGCGTTACACTTCTGCTTTATCAAGTTGTCAAATTTAGCCATTATAGTAGTGGTGTTGAAACGGCATTTACATACAGTGATTAAATGCATTTTTCTTTCAGATTTATCTCTCAATTAATTTGTAAATCAAATAATATTGTACAAAAGTATATAACAGGATATATACAAACTAAGTTGAAAACATGAATCGGTGATTATGTATAAATAGCCCATACAACTTTTGTTATATCTGTGGAAGATATACTCCAAGCAACCAGCGGAAAAATTTAGCTAAAAGAGTGAAAACTGCATACAATAATTATTTTGGTTGTAAAGTCGGTGACCAAGACGAGCCCTGGGCACGTCACAAATCTTGTACTGTGTGTTATACGGTGCTCACACAGTAGTTAAATAGCAAACGAAATAGTATGCCTTTTGCTGTACCAATGGTCTGGCGTGAGCCAACGAATCATGTTTTTGATTGCTACCTGTGTATGATAAATATCGCGGGATTCTCAAATATGAACAAGTCAAAAATTGTATATCCAGATTGTAAGTCAGCTATAAAACCAGTCCTCTATAATATGGAGATGCCCATCCCAGTTCCTCCATCAACTAGTGCAGTTAAAGAAGATGATTCATCGCCTGAAGAAGAGGATAACAATGGCGATGAAAGGTATGAGGATGATTCTAAGGAAAAGAAGAGCCAGTTGATAAATCAAGAAAGATTGAGTGATTTGGTGAGGGATTTGTCATTGTCAAAAGAGAATGCAGAACTGTTTGTCTCTAGACTACAGCAATGGAATCTTCTAGAGGACGACGGTGCAAAAATATCTACTTTCCGTAAACGCCATGAGACCTTAACTACCTTCTATAAAGAAGAAGATGGTGCTTGTTTCTTTACTGATGTTAATGGCCTCATGAATCAGCTAGGAAATGAGCATTTACCTGATGAATTGAGAATATTCATTGATGCAAACGCTGCTAGCCTCAAAGCTGTGTTGCTACACAATGGTAACAAAAAACTTTCAATTCCTGTCGCACATATTGTGTGGATGATAGAGACATATGACTCAATGAAATTTAGTTTGGAAGGTGTTCATTACTCGCATCATAAGTGAAATATTTGTGGTGATCTTTTAAAGTAATTTCTTTACTTCTTGGACTGCAACTAGGATATACAAAGAATATGTGTTTCTTATGTCTATGGAACAGCCGTGGCGACCGGAATCATTATATTATCAAAAAGTGGCCCAAAAGAGAAGAACACACTTGGCCGATACAATGCGAAGCACATGCTTTTGGTACATCCACAGAAAATCTACCTTCCACCACTTCATATCAAACTTGGTCTTATCACGAATTTAGTTAAAGCAATGGCCCATGATTCTTATGAATTCCAGTATCACAAAGAGAAATTTAATGCAAAGAAAACCGATGCTAAACTTAAAGCTGGCACTTTTGTATGGCTGGAGATCAGAGAATTGATACGTGACAGGGAGTTCTGAAATAAACTAACTCCACTTGAGTTGGCAGCATGGGATTCATTTGTCCATGTAGTGCAAAACTTGCTTGTAATCATAGGGCTGAAAACTATGAAGAACTAGTGGACAATATGCTAAATGTCTATCAACGAATAGGGTTTCGGATGTGTCTTAAGATGCATTTCTTGCATTCGCATCTAGATTTCTTTCCATCTAATATAGGTGATATTAGTGGCGAACATGGGGAAAGGTTCCACCGAGATATCGCAATGATGGAAAGCAGGTATCAAGGCCGCTTCAACGAAAACATGATGGGTAACTACTGCTGGTTCCTACAACGGGAGGATCCTATATCCACGTACAAGCGCAAGAGCAAGAGTCTCAAATTTTTTTAAAGAAATTTATAGTTAGGTGAGTACTACATCTTTTATATGTAATACATACCTTGTCTGGGTCTGCAAAAGGACGTACATAATGCCTAATAGGGGGCCCCGATTCCAAACCTTTGCCCAGAAACGTTTCATTCTTCTCAAACTCGTAATAATCATATTAAATTATCCAAAGTGACAAAGTGAGCCATATAGCCTAGTTGCATAACTCAGGAACCTTACGTGCTAGGACAAATCTGAGCAAAGATTTGGAGTCAGCGCACCAAAATTAGTTAGTTACAACAACATTTACTCAAGTTGCAGATACAAAGTTAAAATTTGTTGGCTAGTGTTATGGCAACGCGAAACAAATGTCCTTAAATTATCTGATTATGTACATTTATCGACAGAGAAAGCATCCTGCTTTGATGCTAAAAGCGGATACCTACGCGACAGCTCAAAGAAAATATTCAAAAAGAAAATGTTCAGTATTAGACGATGGTCCTTCATACAACAGTGTTAAAGTAAAGACATTGCCAGAGTGTTTTGCGGTGAATACTAAGAAGGCCAAACAATCTGTTGTTGATAAGCTGATTGCAGATTATATCATACAATATGTGCATCCCCTATCAACCATGGAGCAACCAGCTTTTGTGAGATTGATTAAAGGTGACTTCTGAGTTACAAATGTTGTTTACAATTATAGTATTAATAGTACAGGTTAAACTATTATAACGACCGTATACTAAAGGGTTTGGATCATTGGTCACTACGTAGGCTATATAACGAAGTTAAATAAAGAAAGACATATACAAACAACAGAGGTAATATATTGCAATAATTTCATGAGAATCCACATACATATATTCTTAAAGCACGCTATCATTTACTTGAAGATATTATTGAATAATTATTAATCGATTATATGTAGTTATTAGATGAATTCCTATAACGATGTATTTCGTAATAGTAGCAATACCTGTATATCATTATGTCAAAACTAGCATGCCATCCCGTCAAAAATGTAGGAAATAAAGCTTGATAATGTATATATTCCTAACAATCCTGAAAGTCAATAGTTTAAACCGACCAGCGTGTACGTCCAAAATAGGACACACGTGAGAGTCACTACACACATAAAGTACAGCGAGAAAGAAAAGTTAAGTTAGCGCCGATAACGAGAATGTCACACGGTAGTTACCGAAGCACACTTATCTCTGTTGGAGTTGGTCGAGGCAATCTTAGGCAAACATTATAACCAAGGCAGAATCCAGAATAAACCGGATACTTATCACGATTAAGTTAATAGAAGCCAGATTAGGAAGCTGTCTCCATGGCAACATGCCACCGCCCACAGAGGATTTTACCCAATGGACGGAGTGCCTTCCTTATCAATATATTCGGCAATAGCCAATCAAAAGTCGAGTTATGTTAATACCGACCAATCAACAGTCCAGTACATAAGAGGGAGGTGCGGCTTAGTTGGACGGGGAACTTGTAGGGCGTGGCTTAAATTGAAAATATAACTGTGTGAAGCCAAAACAAAGGAATTAATATTTTTATATAGCAATATATCGCGTTATATATCGTCCAGTCCGATCTCTCAGATTCGCGTAATTCATCTTTGTATATAGTCGTGTACATAACGCAGACATTAAGGTGTAACTCTTAAAGGCTCTATTCGTCCGGCCTCATTTGGCCTTTGTCCGCACTTGACCACGATTACCTTCAAAGTTCCCCCCTTCCCCATAGTTTACTATGTAATCCTGAATATGAAGGAGTAATAATATATTTATTAATTAATGTACTGTTATAGTATATGGTTATTCATGTGATTTATTTTCTGTTAATAAATCAGCCTAAATAGCGTTTCGAAAACCATACATAAATTTGTTTAATCGAAGTTGTCGGCTTATAGTTTTTAGGCCTAAGACGACACCGAAATAAATTTTGAAGTAATGAACTGGGTTTTAAGAAAAACAATAGAACAAATATAAATATATTCATAGAATCAACGAATGTACAATGAGATAAGTAGATTAGGTATACAATGTAAGATATTGTAACATATGATTTATAGTAACAAGATGCGAAGAAAATTGAAGTATGTGAAATAAATATGAAATAATATGGTGGAATAATATGGTGGAATAATATGGTGAAATAATATGGTGAAATAATGTGGTGGAATAATATGGTGACTAATATGGTGACTATGATGGACTGTGAATTAGGGGCTGCAATATGAGAAGGAAATATAATTAGGACCTACCCTCGTATGGTGGTTTGCAAAGAATTATGAGAGAAAATGGAATTAAACTAAGTATGATTTGTTTGGAGGTAAATGACTAATTGTAGAAGGAATGATTACTGACCTTTATACGGAGAATGTTGCGAGTCGACTGGGGCAGAATAGTGTGCTATTTGGTCGAGCAAAAAGCGTGTGTTTGTTTGTTTGTGTGTGAAATTTTAAGAGATATTGTTTGGAACAGTATTACGTTAAATGAATGGACAAGTAAAATAAATGAATTAATTAATTATTAAGTTGTACATAAAATGATTTAATTTACAAAAGTTAAGTAAAATAATTGAAAGATTAAATTAAGAAAGGTAAGTAAAATAATTGCATATGAATTTTACATAATAATTTATGTAGATAATATTTAAGTTTCCCAGGAGTTTTTTATTATAGGAATGCCCAGAGGCATTGATATAACACTTCCTCCCTGAGAAGGTTACCCCCCCCCCCCACCCTTTTACTATTTTGAGATTACAAGTCCGAGTACCGACGAGGCCTCCTGACGACGCGCCTGGAGCATGTGACAGTGCCATTGGTTTGGCTGTGGGTACGGGTACTCAGATTTGTTGTGGCAGTGGCAATGGCATTAGCGTTGAACGAGGCACTGGTACGAGAGAAGGTCGATGGAGGGAAGGTGATCCGCTTGTTGGTTCTTTCCGAGATGGCGTCAAGCGGGATGTGGGAGTCTTGAGTCCCGTTGTTCGCTGACGGAGTGACCAGTGGGGGAGAGATTTGCTCCTGACTAACCACTTCTGCGGACGAGGGTTCCTGCAACAAAGGAGGAGGAGGAGGCAGCAAAACGAAAGGTGGAGTTAGAGAGGCAGTAGTTAAAAAGGTGTGGCTTAGTTTGTTTGGGGGGATTACTGTATCATAAAGGGGTATAATAGGAGGAGAATGAGGTGATTGGGGTTCTAGACGAACATTTTCGGTATAAGCAGGTTTTAGGCGTGTTGCCAGAGCACTATGTGAGTGCGAGTGATTTAATGGCGTGTTGCCAGAGCACTATGTGAGTGCGAGCGAATTGATTACGTGTTGTCAGAGGACTATGTGAGTGCGAGCGAATTGATGACATATTGCAAGAGCACTATGTGAATTATGAATGGGTTTATGGCCTGTTGCCAGAGAAGTATGTGAGTGCGAGCGAATTAATGGCGTATTGCCAGAGCACTATATGAGTACTGAATGTAATGGCGTGTTGCCAGAGCACTATGTGAGTGCGAGAGAACTGATGACGTGTTGTCAGAGCACTATATGAGTGCGAGGATTGATGACGTGTTGTCAGAGCACTATGTGAGTGCGAGAGAATTAATGGCGTGTTGCCAGAACACTATGTGAGTGCGAGAGAAATGATGACGTGTTGCCAGAGCACTATATGAGTGCAAGAGAAATGATGACGATATCAAGTGAGGTTTGAGTGTGGGTCAAAATGCAAAAGTGAGGATTGAGTGTGGGTCAGTGCAAAAGTGAGGACCTACCTGAATAGGTGAAGTGAGGTGCAGGTGGTAGATGTTGACCCGTTTATCGATTGTTATTTTTTGTTAATCCCTTGAGATGTTAGTTTAAAGGATATGAGGTGTTTGTCGTTTGTTAATCCCTTGAGATGTTAGTTTAAAGGATGTGAGGCGTTTGTCGTTTGTTGAGATGTTGACCTGTTTATTGTCAATTCTTATTTGTTGTTAATCCCTTGAGATGTTAGTTTAAAGGATGTGAGGTGTTTGTCGGTTGTTAATGCATTGAGATGTTAGTTTAAAGGATGTGAATGAGAGGCTGGAGTGAGAGGAATGCCAGATTTTGAAATTTGAGGATTTGGAGAAAGTGGTTGAGTTGGGTGAAAAGAAGAAAACTGGAGGGTTGAGATTTGAAGAAGGTACTGGGTCCAAATATGTGAACGGTTGCAAGCATTTTAGAGCTTGTGCACCATATTTGTTGTGGTACCAGCACCATTGAGTTGCATGAGAGGAAAAGGAAACGTTATACTTCGAGAGACTACTTGGCACAGTATGTGAAGAAGCATAACTGTGGCTACAAGGCTGTGTACAGTGTACAGCGTTGTGCCCGTACCTTTGATGATACCAGCATAGGCCCTGATGTTGTGGAAGAAGGTGAGAATAGTTGGAATAATGAGGTTGAAAGTTTTGCTGTCTCTCACCTCTTGCATCGGGATGCCCCCGTTGGTTTCTCTTTCGTGAACCAGAGCGGAACCTGCGCCTTCGATCGCCAAACCCGTGTCCGTGCTCGCTCTGTGGTTCACGCTGCAGCTTTAACCGCTGGATGTCGGCTTCCATCCTCCGTATTGAAGCCTCAAGGTCTCTCGATAGGGAAGCTGGAACCCTTGAACGCTCGGCGCGTTCGTCAGAAAAGCTCGACGTGCCTCGAACCTGCGAAATTGAAGCATTGTTAAATGGGCCGTGAGTTTGACCGTTGTCCCAATTCACATAAGGACCTTTATACAATTTGTCTGCGGCTGCAGCAACCTCATCAATGCTCGTGGGGTTCGAGCTTAGGATTGATGGCCTGATTCCCTCGAGGACTCCTCTCACGAAAATTTCGGTGAGGAGAGGGCTAAAAAGTTCGATTTGAGCACCTTTTACCCTGATAAGGTCCTTCAGATGAGTTAAAAAGGAAGTAGGACTCTTATCTCCCATTTCCTGAGTATTCAGGAGCTCTCTCAGGTCATCTATTTGGGACATACCATATTTATTAAGGAAAGCATCCTTCAGGCGGTCTAAAACACCAGCATGTTCCCCGTTAATTAGCACTTCCCTGAATTGAATAAAGGTACTTATGGGCAACCGTTTGATTATTGCTGCTACTTTCTCCTCCTCGGGGATGTTCTGTGGTTTAAGTAGGAGGGATGAGACTTCCAACCATGCAATTGGGTTTGAAGGATCATACACAGGAAGAGAGAGGTACGCAAGTGGTCGTCTATGCGCGGGCTATGTGTTCGATGCAGACGGTTAGTCATGATGAGGTTGGGCGCTAACTGATGTCCTTAGTTGGTGTGTTTGGTCCATCATAGTCACTGTTTTATGTATACTTGTGCTGGTTGAATAAATGTGTTGATGTGAGTGAAGTAGCTGTGGCTGTGTGCACGTGTGTGTGTGGAAATTATTTACGAGCACAGGAATGTGAAGAAGTGAAAAATAATTGAGAAATAAAGGAAATTGTCCACACGTTGAATATAGGGGATATTATTAATTTAAAATGACGTGAATTATGATAATTGGAAAAATGATGTTAAAGATAACACGCGATATAAAAAAAAATGAACACGTGAGTCGAAAATGCTCAAGCAAGGCTTTGGAAAAATTGACGCGTGGAATTAAGAATTATTTTAAAGTTTAGACTTATTTATTGATTTAGGGGAGATTACTAAACTCTGGGCACCACTTTATAGTATATGTATTGATGGGATTTATTATCTGTTAATAAATTAGCCTAAATAGCGTTTTGAAAACCATAACCATAGATTTGTCTGATCGAAGTTGTCAGCTGATAGTTTTTATGCCTAAGACGACACTGAAATAAATTTTGAAATAATGAACTGGGTTTTAAGAAAAACAAATAAAAAATATAAATATATTCATAGAATTGTACAATGAGATAAGTAGATTAGGTATACAATGTAAGATATTGTAACATATGATTTACAGTAACGAGATGCGAAGAAAATTGAAGTATGTGAAATAAATATGAAATAATATGGTGGAATAATATGGTGACTACGATGGACTGTGAATTAGGGGCTGCAATATGAGAAGTAAATACAATTAGGACCTACTCTCGTATGGTGGTTTGCAAAGAATTGTGAGAGAAAGTGGAATTAACTAAGTATGATTTGTTTGGAGGTAAATGTCTAATTGTAGAAGGAATGATTACTGACCTTTATACGGAGAATGCTGAGAGTCAACTGAGAAGGAATAGTGTGCTACTTGGTCGAGCAGAAAGCGTGTGTTTGTTTGTTTGTGTGTGAATTTTTAAGAGATATTGTTTGGAACAGTATTACGTTAAATGAATTGACAAGTAAGTAAAATAAATGAATTAATTAATTATTAAGTTGTACATAAAATGATTTAATTTACAAAAGTTAAGTAAAATAATTGAAAGATTAAATTGACAAAGTTAAGTAAAATAATTGCAAATGAATTTCACATAATAATTGATGAATATAATATTTAGGTTTCCCAGGAGGTTTTTATTATAGGAATGCCCAGAGGCATTGCTATACAGGTCCTATATAGCTTTAAGATATTCATATAGCTACATTTTATATATAAAATTTTATATGCATAGCATATATTCTCATTTCAATGTGAAAATCAATTTCACTCACAATGATCATACATTTCACTACCGCAGGTCCAAATTCTTCAGTTGACGTTATTTCAAGTCGGATGCTAGGCCGAAAACTTATCGAGGAAGAGAAAGTGACAAGAGCTATACTGAAGAATAAACTTGACAGCACCTCTTACTCATGTCTTACTTCAGATATTTGTTTAACTCGTCACCGTAGTTTTTTGGGCTATGTTAAGATTTTGCTCTATATGAAATATGAAATTGAAACTCTCTTTACTGTCAGGGAGTTATCAGCTCTTCGATGAAAGCGATCTATTTGTTGGAGGAATTTATCTCGATTATATTAATTTGTAAAATTTATGTTAACATTTATGAGACAAACATTGGAATGTTATTTCAATTTTTTTCAGCATGAGGAAACTGCTCTTGTCCGTCACAGTGAAGTATTGACATGCTGTCACTTCAAAGGAGAACATAACTACATCAAGATTGCTGAACATATGGAGAATATCATCAATGAATGCAATATCCCCCTTCAGAAAATCACGAACATCATCACTGATAACGGCTCTAATTTTGTTAATGCGTTTAAGGAATTTGCAGTCACTGCTGCAAATGTGTCCGCAGATTCAGAAGATGGAATCCGTTATAGCAATGCCTCTGGGCATCCTATAATAAAAACCTGCTGGGAAACTTAATATATATATATATATATATATATATATATATATATATATATATATATATATATATATATATATATATATATATATATATATATATATATATACATCAATTATTATGTAAAATTCCTATGCAATTATTTTACTTAACTTTGTCAATTTAATCTTTCAAATGTACAACTTAATAATTAATTAATTCATTTATTTTAATTATCAATTCATTTAGCGTAATACTGTTGCAAACAACATCTCTTAAAATTACACACAAAAACAAATAAACAAACACACGCTTTCAGCTCGACCAAATAGCACACTATTCTGCTCCAGTCGACTCGCAACATTCTTCGTATAAAGGTCGGTAATCATTCCTTCTACAATTAGTCATTTACCTCCAAACAAATCATACTTAGTTAATTCCACTTTCTCTCAAAATTCTTTGCAAACGACCATACGAGAGTAGGTCCTAATTATATTCACTTCTCATATTGCAGCCCCTAATTCACAGTCCATCATAGTCACTATATTATTCACCATATTATTTCACCATATTATTCCACCATATTATTTCATATTTAATTCACATACTTCAATTCTCTTCGTATCTTGTTACTATAAATCATATGTTACAATATCTTACATTGTATACCTAATCTACTTATCTCATTGTACATTCGTTGATTCTATGAATATATTTATATTTGTTCTATTGTTTTTCTTAAAACCCAGTTCATTATTTCAAAATTTATTTCGGTGTCGTCTTAGGCCTAAAAACTAACCACCGACAACTTCGATCAAACAAATCTATAGTTATGATTTTTGAAACGCTATTTAGGCTGATTTATTAACAGAAAATAAATCACACGAATTACCATATACTATACCACCTAGATGAAGAAGATCAGAGTGAGCACGAGCTTGAGGATAGTTTCTTAATGAGAAGTGCCTTATATCAGGAAGAAGGCCTTTCGTCTGACCCATGCAACTTCAGCCTACCTAATCATGTGCGCTGTGCTTTACACACACTCAGTTTCATGGCCACAACTGATGCAAAACAAGCACTGAAGATATCTTCTTTTGCAAATATCAATCCTACTGCGATGTGGAAATGCTCAGCATTATGGAACAAAAGCGTTCTTCCAAAATCAGCCGAGATTATCAAAACTGTTATCAACCGTTCATTAAAGCTGGAACTCTCTTTTTGATGCATTGTCGTTACTTTTAAAACACAAGGACAAATTACATCAACTCATGACGTCTCCCTGAATTTCCAGTGTTCAGAAGTTACGAAATTGAATTTTGGGGGGAGTATGTCTCAGTTTTGGCTCCTATTGTAGTGGCAATTGATCGCCTAAACGACAACAAAACTGTTTTTATGGAGAATTGCTCCCTACCCTGCTTACTGTGGAGAAAAAGCTGAAGAGACACCAGTCACATTCTCTGAAATTTTGCCAACCTCTTCTAAGTGCTGCCACTAAGGGCTTTGGAAAGCACTACCAATCTTATTTGACCTTGGCAAATGAAGCCAGCATTACAGATACCAATTGCATCAACAAGCCATCCATTATTCAAACTCTGCCGGTTAGATATCAGTATTTCATGGGACAGTTCAAGCTACCAAAATATTATGATTCAAGTGATTGAGAATTTAGCAGAGGGACCCGAATCTGAATAATCCAGTGGTGTATCGGAGAGTGACGATTATTTTAGATTTACAAAAGCCACTCAAACACGATCAACTGCAGATTTACAATTGTTCAGTTACCTTCAGGATTCCAATAAAACACTTCAAAGTTTAGATCGATATCCAAACATAAAAAAGTTACTTATTAAATATAACACCATCCCTCCGTCGTCAGCTCCTTTGGAACGGCTCTTCTCTTTAGGAGGATTAACCTTATCTCCAAAACGGAGTTCTTTATTTGACGAAACATTTCAGCAACTGATATTACTTAAATATAATGTTGATCTAAATAAGCTAAATGAAATTTCATTCTATGGAACTTTTTTTTTTATAGTACCTAAGTCCAATTGTCATAAAATCCTAGATTAGTAATTATAATATACAATTTCATTTTAATGGATATTTTTTTGTTGTGATACCAATGGCCCTTTTGATTGTCATTATATATCAGGTATTTGAAATGTATTTAAAAATGTATCTTAATACATTTAATGTATTTAGTATTTAAATACTTTAAATGTATTTAGTGCCCACCTCTGATCGCATAAATTAATGAAATATCATGCCATGTAATAGAAAGGGAACTAAAGAAAATCAGAGAAATAATATATAATATATATATATATATATATATATATATATATATATATATATATATATATATATATATATATATATATATATATATATATATATATGGGACAAGCGAATCGCTAGAATATCACACGGACACAAATACATGTGCACACAAAGACACAGCTGCCAGTCAAAAAGGTCTTGGTGATAGATAAACCGGGACAAACTGAACAAATACAGGTCAATGCGTGCTCTGACCGGTTAAAATTCCCGAAGTTCTGCGAACGCAAGCGATCTCTCTTTGATATGCGATAGTCCTAAAACGTGAAAAATATGCAAGTTTAATAATTATACATAAATCTTGTAGCTCTGTAGGGCTCGTTCTATAAAATAGGTAGGTCTCTGTCACCAAATTACAGGATTTAATAGGCCCTGCGAGGAACTCCATAAATGGACGCTCGGTGGATTTATCAAATCTTAAAAATTGCTATGTGTGTAAATTAAGGAAATAATATGTTAAGTCTAATTAATAAAAGAACCAAAGAGAATTAGGAAATGAAATTATATATATGTTAAATTGTACAAATAGATCTAAGGCAAGCGGTCGTTAGAGTCGCGCGAAACACACAAAGATATCAAACGTGACCACCTTGACAAATACGTGGATCGCACACAAACAAACATACGCGTGTTGGGAACATTGTAAGCGTACAGAAGGAGTGTCATTTCCTACAGCCCTTGTGGAAAAAATCGAGGACCAACGAGCACGAATCCGTTCGTGGTCACAAGGAGGTCTCCTACCTCGTTGAGGGAGAACTGTAGTTCCGCTCCACCTCCGTTCCTAACCACTCCCCTACGCGTTTGCTATGCACCCCTCGCTCCTATGTTCCACAGGTGCTCAAAATTGCCCAGGGTGGGTTGTTAGCTGGCCACTTTAGCCATATAAGAAATCCCAACGAATCTTTCGTCATTTCTTTTGCCCTGGCGCAGCCAAAGAAATCGCCGACTTCTGTAGGTCTTGTGACATTTGTCAAAAGACTACAGCGAAAGGCCGAATTTCTTCAGCCCCCTTACATAAGACCCTAATTGTGTCGGAACCCTTTTTTTTAGAGTGGCCATTGACCTAATTGGCCCAATAGACCCCCCGTCGAGCGAAGTGCATTCTTATATCCTAACGCTCGTGGATTTTGCGACAAGATTCCTAGACGCCGTCCCCCTTAAGAAGATCGACAGCGTGACCTGCACGGAGGCCCTGATCTCCATCTTCTCCCGCATTAGCATCTATAAAGAGATCTTATAATATAGGGATAGCCAATTTATTTCAGAGATAGATTTATGCAAGGCGTATTATCCAATTCCCCTCAAGTTGCGTGCTCGTAATACTGCCTTCCCTACAGAAAAGGGGCTAATGCAATTTAAGCGTCTCCCCTTCGGTTTAGTTACTGCTTGCAGTAATTACAATAGAATGATGCGCTGCATCTTAGATGGTCTGAACAATGTGTCATTCTATTTTGATAATGTGTACGTAGCTACACGTACATGAGATGAACATCAAATCTCTCTTCGTTCCCTCTGTAACAGGCTCCGTGAGCATTGTATGACCATAGATCTCTCCAAGAGTCATTCTGCTTACGACACTATCCAGTACCTAGGATTTCACATCGGAGAAAATCAAATAACGCTCCAGCAAGAAAAGGTGAGCGCAATTTTAGCTATGCTCCTTCTCCGTACCAAGAAGCAGCTACGTTCCTTCTTGGGTGCAATTTCCTTCTACAGGCGCTTCGTCCCCGACTTTGCCACCTTAGAGTCCCTCTGAACGTTCCCATTAAAAAAACTCCCAGATTCCATCGTTTGGAGCCCAAGGTAAATTCCCACTTCCAGCAGATGAAAGATAGGTTAACATCTGCCCCCATATTGAGGCTCCCGAACCAGAACAAATTGTTTGGAATCCGTACGGATGCCAGCAACGATTGCATCGGTTGCGTGTTGATGCAGTACGAAGAAGATGGCAATAACTATCCTATCGCTTATGTATACCGGAAGCTGTTACTGCGCGAGAGAAATTCTGTGGTAATAGAACTTGAGGCTCTTGCAATAATTTGGGATGTATAAAAGTTAGAATGTATCTGATAGGTCAGGAGTTCGTGATTGAAACGGATCATTTTCCTCTGGCGTACCTAGGAAATTGTAAAAGCCAAAACGGAAGGCATGCGCTGGAGTCTGCTATTGGTGGAGTATCAATTCCGAATTTTGTATTTAAAAGGTAGTGGAAACTGTGTAGCAGACATTCTTAGTAGAAATCCAGTAGAAGACCCTCCTCCCTTAAGGTAGAACTCCATATATCATATAAGTTCATGTATATATTCGAACTCGTTGCTCGCCCATGTAAAATTTATTTTGTGCGTGTGTGCGTATGCACGTATTTGAGTATATTGCTTTTATATACGTGTTGCCATTATTGATTCTTTTTGTGTTTTTGTTATTATTTTTTGGATTATCCCTCCGCATGATTGATTCCTTATTCTTAATTGTAGTCTTGCTTTTACATGAAACTGTATATATTTTAATTAGTTAATTGCCCATTAACTACAATGTCTGTGTAAATTTAAACCGTCGCGTGGGATAAAAGGAAGCTACTCCTTTACTTTGATGGCCGCTCTGTCGGCTGACGTTTAATATCAATTGTTTTTGGTCGAGATGCCCTTTTCCTGACCCTTTGCGTCGGGAAAACGCCATCTTTGGAAGGGAGGTATGTAAAGAAATAGAAATCAAAGAGGAATATCTCCTTAATTTTCTCCTTAAGTTTCTTCCCTCACTCTGCTCTAAAGATCTAACTCCATGTGTAGTAACGCGAGAGTCCAAAGAAGCGGAGAAAAAAATAAAAAATTTGAATATCCGCTAGCTACCTCGCAGGTGCAGTTAATTAAGTTGAACGCACTAAAAGCTTTATTCACACCGTGACAACGCTAATCTCCGTATTTTGGAGGCTGCTCGCCGAGTCTCTCGCCCACATCGTTGGAGGCCATTAAGACCTGGGTCGGGCGACAAACACTAATCCCTCTAGGTGCCAGAAGTTTTCTCGCAGACGTCTGTGCCTTCCAGCGATTGAGCATCAAAAATGACCGGCATATAAATACCCTGGATTTTCGAGACTCTGGTTAGATTGAGAACCCGTCGCCCTCGGTTCAGATCGTTGTGTCTGTTTCCTCAAGTTTTCCGGTATTCGGTTGTACCTCGAGATCGGATCTCACCAGGCAGACCCATCTCTTTTGTGAAGCCTTACTCTGTTCAGAGCAAGCCTCCAATCGTTTTTGACCCCAAAAGATTGGCCGGGATTCTTCTCGTTTCATCTGAGATCCCCCCCACCCCCACTCAAGGATCTCCAGTTTCCCGTTTGAGACTTCATGCCGAGCTGCTGCAGAGTCTTAATTTTGAGGTTGTACTTCTCTGGAGCAGAGGAGCAGAGGTACCATCGCCCGTCTTCAAGAAGTATCCTGAACTCGTCTTCTGCCCTCTCCCACCTTCATCCTCGTCACTATCAGGATATTCGACCTGGGACCACGCCCATTGGCCTTCTTCATTCCTCGCGCCCACCCGCTGGAGGATATTCACTCGAGGGCCGTGTCCGCTGACCTTCTCCCTTCCCTGAGCTGACTCCATTAAATGTAAAACGACCATTTGCTTTAATCTCACGATAATCGATCCACTTTCAGACATTTAAATATTGCCTCTGTATAACTGATTTGTAATATTCCATTTAAAGGCTGATTAACGAGTGAATAACTTCTCCGATTGCCCATTAACTTATATTATGTCAGATTGATTCGTAATATTCCACTTAAAAGCTGATTAACGAGTAATTAACGTTCCCCGATTGCCCATTAATCTGTATTCTATCAGAGTTGTCCTTTATTTACATTACCTATTTTTCTCGTATATATATATATATATATATATATATATATATATATATATAACTAGTGACTCATTAAAATTATATTTTTCGTTTTCTTCTTTAAATATACCTTTGAACTGCATCCTAGTAAACTCAGTTAAACGCTATCGGCCCCTGTAGTAAATCGCACTCTTATACCTTGTAACTAACGGATTACTTCTACGAAGTGAATGTACTTGTACATAGCAAGGACGTGTACGTACATTAGATGATATATGTATGTATAATATATATTTCCTTGGTCTCCATCTCTTTCCTCCCAACCAACATATATATATATATATATATATATATATATATATATATATATATATATATATATATATATATATATATATATATACATATATATATATATATGTATATATATATATATATATATATATATATATATATATATATATATATATATATACATATATATATATATATATATATATATATATATATATATATATATATATATATATATATATATATATATATATATATATATATATATATATATATATATATATATATATATATATATATATATATATATATATATATATATATATATATATATATATATATATATATGCTAATGAAAAAACTCACAAAGTGGCACGTGAGGAAAAAGATCCAAGACAAATTGGTACGGTTAATGTAGTGGTATTATTAGACAACTGCTCTACTTCAGGTCCAGCGAGATATCCTCTCCTCCTCGAACTGGAAGACTATATTTATAGGATAGCTAATCCACCAATACAAAAAAAAAAAGGTTTCAAAGTTACCCCTTTATGTTAGCCTCTTTATCGTCATAGAAAACCGTTATTATTAATAATATATTAACAGCATTGACTTAGTCAAAACACTCAAAAGATGGAAAAAGATCCAAGAGGATGGTAGCTCGGCGTTGAGTGTCGTAGTCATATAAGCGATGAGCGCTTGATGACACAGGTTCAAATCCCACTTCTTTATTTATTTTCATATAACTGTTAAAATAGTTTGCCCTATCTTTCCCTTCTCTACATCTCCCATTTTCCTTCTTAAGCTTTTATTGGTTCACGTAATATTCTCCTTAGCCTTTTTCCGGGTTGTGTTACCAATTTCCATTTCTTTGGTCCTTTAAATACACACACACACACACACACACACACACACACACACACACACACACACATATATATATATATATATATATATATATATATATATATATATATATATATATATATATATATATATATATATATATATATATATATATATATATATACATAAAATATTGAGACTTAGACCGAGAGATTAAGGTAAAGAGAATTGGTCAAGTCCAAGCTGCTAGTAGCCTATTGCTATTAGTTTATCGTCGCAAATCCGTTTCCTTCGATCTTGAGTCCTGCTGCCCCCTTTAGACTTACTTGCATAGGCTTCTAAACCGATGCCTCACGTTTACACCCACGACGAATTCGAACATTTCCGCGTGATCTAAGTTTGGTAGGCCACTTGATAAGAATTAAGCCTATTATAGCCGTCTTCCTATTGAAGTCCTTTGCCTTTCCTACGACTACCGAGGCACCTTCGGTAACCCAGCCTAAAAGCAAATTCCCCTGAAAACCTAATGAGGCAGAACCTAAGTTGGTTAGAGGACAATGGTAGGCCTTCTGCCTACGACCCGTCGATACTCGTCACGTTACCCTCTGCTAGAAGCAATTACTCACTCGCCGCCACGATTAACGGGTGTCTTCGAGGAGCACAATATCATCGAGGACGCCTACTTTCCTTTCCAAATACTTCGTACCTACTGCTCCCACAAACCAGGGTAACCAACCTATAAGCTGGTAATCCCGCATCTGTAGACTGGTAACCAGAGGACCCATAAACAGGTTACCCTTTTTTTGTTGGCAGAACAGTGAAGGTAGCAAGAGAAAAAAATGAACGTATCGGACCATCAACATGCAGGAAAAGGAGAGACGGAGTTCGTGAACACCCTAACCATCAAGCCACCCATCTTTACTGAAACAGCAGTTGCAGGTTGGTTTATAATTGTAGAAGGCCAGTTTCACATTTCATGAGTGATTAAGGAAGAGGCTAAATTCTTTCATGTCCTGGCTGCATTACCCCCCGAGACTGTTGACCCACTCCCGGCTGCGGCCCTGTCTACCCAGAACTATCAGCTATTGAGGGCCGAGATGATTGAGCTCTTCGAGAGGACTAAATCGGAGCCTTTTGAGAAGCTCATTGCCTCTTCCATTCTCACCACTTAACTATCTAGAATTTTGGAAGAACTAAGGAGGAATGGTCTTCAGGTAGGATTTGGGAAAGAACTCGTGAGGCACAAGTTTATCCAGCCAAAATCGCACCCACAATATAATTCCATCGTATAATTCCCGTATAATGTAAATTATTCGGGAAGTGGGCAATCAGTACCCGTAGGTGCGTACCCTAGTGGAAACCGTTCCAATTTCGCTCAGCGTAATAATGAATACAGAGCCCATAATATACCGATAGGGTTGTGATCTCGTCTCAGGAACCAGAGAACTGTCGCATGTCGTTCACACTTATATTTTGTTGAAAGTGCGTAATTCTGCAAACCCTGGTGTAGGTGGCCAAAGAGTGGGGAAAACGTTCAAATGCAACCTTCTCCCAGGCTGTCTTCGCCAGACCCATCAGAAAACAACTAAGGCATGCCATTGCGGTGCGACCAGTGCTATGCCGTCTGTCTTCACCGTCTCAGCTAAAGTGAATGAAATAAAGAGCGAGTTTCTGATTGATACGGGGGCGAGTGTGTCAATAATAACGGCTAAATTAGTGCGATCAGGTGAATTACGCGAATCTAGTGTAAACATTACGACAGCTAATGGCAGAAAAATAAGAGTGCACGGTGAGGTGCACACGGATATAGTTATCCCTAGTCTTCTCGGTCATTCAGGTGGTCATTTGTAGGTCGCAAATACTACATCGCCGTTATTAGGATTTGACTTTCTGGGGCACTTTAATCTCTTGGTTGACTGCGCGCGCGGCATCGTTATCGACAACCAAACTAAGCTCATGTCAAAGGTAACAAAATCCGGGAAGCCTGCAGTAACATTAATCATTAATGACCTACAACACTTACCGGCCGATTGCAAGGCCGTGTTAGAAAGGTATGAGGCCTTGTACAGCCTCGCGCCCACTAATCCCTCCCCCCCTCCACCTAACTCAGTGACCCACAGAATCGAGACTGGCAGTGCACCTACGACATTCGCGCGACCGAGACCTCTTTCAGTGGAGAAGCTGCAAGTTGTCAAAGCAACATTCGAAACGCTATTGAAGGAGAGGGACGTGGGCCAATTTAAATCACCTTGTGCCTCGCCGATTAAAATGGTACCCCCAAAGTCGCTGGATGAATATAGGGTGGTCGGCGACTTCCACGCGCTCAATGCGATCACAAAGCCTGAAAGATATCAATTGACAATAATTCTAAGTGTGGCGAACCACCTCCATGGCAAAACAGTTTTTTCAAGGTTAGATCTAGTTCGTGCTTATCATCAAATCTCTATGAACCCGGTGGACATAGATAAGACTGCGGAGATAACGCCGCTTGGCTTATGGGAGTAAGTAAAGCTTCCATTCGGCCTCCGGATTGCAAGTTGCACATTCCAAAGATATTTTCCAAAGATATTTTCAGACAATATGGACCACCACTTGAGGCATTTGGACCTAGTCTTCAAAATCCTAGTCGAAAACCGTCTGAGAATATCCCTGGCGAAATGCGAACTGACAAAGGAGGAAATTGATTTTCTAGTGGATCACATTTCAGAGGAAGGAATTTGCTCATCGGCCAAGAAAATAAAAGAAATTAGGAACATGCCTCTGCCGAAAGATTACAAGGAACTGCGACGATACTTGGACATGTTGGGGGTATTACCGAAGGAGGATTCCTAATTTTGCCGCAACTGCAGACTCGTTGACCGAGCTTGCAGCCTGCACCCTAAGGTTTGTGAGTTCGTATGGAACGATGAGACACGATGAGCATTTGAGAATACTAAATTAGCCTTAATCAACTCCGTCAAACTCTGTCACCAATGATTCAACATACCAGCTGGTGACGGATTACTCACAATACGCGGCAGGTGATGTCCTGCAACAAATGGTAAACGAATCGCCACAACCAGTGGAATTCTTTTCAAGCAAGCTAAGCCGGACACAGCAATCATACTCCACATACGAATCTTGCTGTTATCCACTTCATGCACATGATTGAAGGTCGCCATGTTACCTTGTGCACGGACCACAAGCCATTAGTATTGGCCTTTTCGTCGCTGTTGAGTGTCAAAACTGTTATGCAGCAACGCCGTTGGACACTCATTTGAGAATACATCAGCGACAACACCTATGTGCGTGGTCGGGACAACGTAGTTGCTGACTGCCTTTTGAGGAACGTCAATTCGGTCCAAATTAACTCATTTGACCTCCGAGCTTCGACGGAAGGGCAGGATAATGACGAAGAAACGAAGGAATTTAGCTCGCGATTAAAATCTTTCACTTTTCCCGGGGAAGCTCAACTATGGTGTGAAGTAACATTAATATACCCACGACCGTTTGTCCCTATGGCGTGCAGAAGGAATATCTTCAATCAGTTACATAATCTGTCACATCCTGGAATCAAGGCCTCTCTTCCTCTAATTAAATCTCGATATTTCTCGCCTAATATGGACATCCGCTCTTGAGCACGGGAATGCATATCATGACAATTCTCCAAAATTGATCGCCATACGAAATCTCCAGTCTTGCCCATTAATATTCCTTCGTCGAGGTTTGAGACGGTGCATATCGACATCGTTGGGACATTTCCACAGTGCACACTGCCTGGACTATCATACCTCTCGCACAATCGGTATTTACTGTCGTGCATTGATCGGGCTACAAGATGGATCAAAGCGTTACCGATTCCGGACGTAAGTGCTGCAACGATCGTGTTGGCTCTTCTAGACGGATGGATTTCTAGATTCGGAGTTCCGTTATGCGTGATAACTGATATAGGAGATAAATTTGAAACCGAATTGTTCAAGGAATGATCAACCCTCGTTGGTTTCCATGGTCTCTGCACAACGGCGTACCGCCTCTCCACGAACTAGATGGTGGAAAGGGCACACATAACTTTGAAGTGCTCTATAATGGCCCATCAGTAAGGTTGGCTGATGGCACTTCCGGTTATCCTCTCAAGCATTCGCTCCTTACCTAATGACTCGAGATTTTCACCTTTCACGGTAATCGCGAGAACTACTTTACTGTATCCTAAGCACTTGGTTTCATCGTCATCGTCGAAAGCTAATTCGAAATTCATCAAGGAGTTAACCACAATCATGGCACAGGTCGACTTCACACAAGTATCTGAAGGACACATGCACTTGGTGCCCAAGCCACTCGTACCCAAAGATCTTTGTGAGGCAACGCATGTGTGGATCCGAATAGACCGCGTTCGCGAACCGCTAGAAGCGCCATACGCTGACCCTTTCCCGGTAGTCGAGCGCGATAACAAGATATACAAAGTGAAGTTCCTTGATGGTAGGCAGGACACTGTCTCAGTAGACAGCTTAAAACCGGCGAGGCTTCCTCCCGCGTATAATAGCAATGCGATGGTTAATCGGCGACTCCCGAAGGCTAATGCAGTGGATAGGAGGACGGCCGCCTCATTATAGGAGGGAGAGAGAGAACGATAGCGTCGAAGGAGAACGAAAAGAGACCTATCCTGGCACCCTCAAGAACACCAATGAACCGGACATCTTTACACGCTCTGGGAGACGAGTTACTTTCACCAAAGATCCATCATTATTTTATTTTTGAATTCGGTGTTGGTCGATTCACTGATCCGATCTATGTATAATATTAATGTAAAGAGGCATGAGTTTGGACGCTTTAATATTTGGTGTATATGTATAGCCTGTATTATATTTGACCATATAGAGTAAACGGAAGAAATAGGTATACCTATGGGGGTTACGTTTGTTGTAGGTGCCCTGTTTATAGGGGGAAAGTGAGACTGGCTGATGTATATTATTATTGACCGTTACACGGATTATAGAATGAAGTGAATTAATGTCACGGATATTTTGGAGAGGTTCCTCAAGTCTCGCGAGTGAGGTGAGAGGTGGCGTTAATCTCGTATCTGACTCCAAAGATACTCAAATAATATTCCGACTTGGCTGGGTTTGCCGAAGGCTTTATGATCAAGAAAGGACTGAGAGGAAACACGTAAACAAAAATAAATGCTTAATTCCAACAAACAAAGCAAAAGGGAGGCTCACGTTTACACGATATAGTCAGAGAATATTTTACTACCGGTCACGAAAATGAGTGTTACAGGAACAAGACTTAGGCGAGTACAACGGAGGCTTTGCGACGCTAAACAAACCGTAATTATTTCTTCACAATCAATCTTACGGTGTCATTCTGTTTGTCTAACTTAACTGTCTACCAGAGTATCGAGTTCTCCCATTTTCTTCTATAAATAGTACAGGTGGCGTGGCCTCTTTTCACCTCTGGGTTCACAATGTTATTATTTCCGCTCACTTGGCGGGATTTTCTCATTCCATAGTCTCCGAAGTTAATCAATTTATGGTGCCTACGATTTTTTTTACTTTTTCGATATAATTTTGTCATTTTTGAGACGCAGAAAGCTGTATCGGCCTAATTCCATTCCCAGAGGCGGAATGTTGATTTTATTACACTGTCGACAAATTGTACTGCTCTCTAAATTCTCGCCTTCCCGCTTAATTCCTTGACCGGTTATATATATATATATATATATATATATATATATATATATATATATATATATATATATATATATATATATATATCTATATATATATATCTATATATATATATATATATATATATATATATATATATATATATATATATATATATATATATATATCATATATATATATATATATATATATATATATATATATATATATATATATATATATATAAATATATATAAAGGGTCTTTCAATAAGGTCGCTGGATTTTCAAATGTAAATAAAACAAATTATGTGTGATATATGCACTCAATTTATTTTAAATTTGAAAGTACATTTTATAGCATTAAGTATGGAATATGACGTCGTTCAAATGTCCGCCGCAGCTTCGTTTGGTGGAACGTATTCGGGAGGCCCAATATTCGATGACTTTGTCGCATAAATCTGGCTGAATTTACTGGATGATCTCAGTGGCCAGTTGACGTCGCCGCCGCGCGAGATGACCCTGCCCTGAAATCGCTGGTGCAAAATGTCTATCGTGGCGTGCGCAATGCGGCACGTAGTGCCGTCCTGTTGGAACCACATGTCGTCATTATCCATGTGATCCAGTTGAGGCCACAAAAAGTTGCTTATCATCGATCTGTAGGTCTCGCCGTTGACGGTTATGGCAATCCCATCTTGGTTCTCAAAAAAATACGGACCGATGATTCTGTTAGATGAAAATCCTCCCCAAACAGTGACTTTGTTGAGATTTAATTGGTGCTGGTGTATCTCATGTGGATTGTTTTCGTTCCAAATCCGACAATTTTGCTTGTTCACAAATCCATTCATCCAAAAATGGGCCTCGACGCTAAAGATGATTTTTGGGGGTAAATTTGGGGCAACTTCCAACTGCTCTAGTGCTTAAGTTCCTGGGTAAGTTGGACTTTGTACGGATGCATACCCAAGTCCCTAAGCATAATTCGCCAAACTGAAGTCGCAGAAATAGCCAAGTTCTTGTGAACGACGAGAAATTGACTGCCTCGGATTTTCCCGTACTCTCTCATTTATGGCAGCGATGTTTTCACAGACCTTGCGTTTCGGCGACGTACGGGTATTGGCTCATTATTAATCGACCCTTTTGCCTCAAATGTGGCCACCAAGCGTCGAACAGTGGACTCGGCAGGACGATTGTGGCGAGGATATAAATCACGTAGTAATGCGCGGAACGTTTGTCGAACGGAGCACTGATTTTGATAATAAGATTTGATAATTTTCTCACGCTGTTCAACGCTATAACCTTCCATCGTGACTTGCCAAGTACTACGGAACAGTTCACAGTGAGGTTGCCAGATGTTGCTTTAACAACATGGCCACTATCGCCTGACAAAGCTCAAGCGTCCTTGTTGAAAGACCCTTTATATAGGTATATATATATATATATATATATATATATATATATATATATATATATATATATATATATATATATATATATATATATATATATATATATATATATATATATGGTTATTATCAAAGATATGTAAGAGCGCAGCATGATTATTGTGATAGACTCTTAATCCTAATGCGATGCTTTTAGATCTTTATCAAGGTTACTCCATAACTTACAGCGGAGTCTTTGTAGAGCTCAAATCGCAAGCAAAGTAGGCCTGTGTCACCCAAATTGAAGGATAGGTAGGCCCAGCGAGGAACCTCCACAAATGTATGCTCGGTAGATATATGAAATCCTAAAAATGGGTACTCGCATGAATTAATGAAATATTATGTCATGTAATAGATGGAGAACAAAGGACAATCAGAGAAATAATATATATCACAATTGTATATTTTTTTAAGGATATGTGTAGCGTGCAAATCGCAATTAAAGTAGGTTTGTGGCACCCAAATGGAATGATAGGTAGGCCCAGCTAGGGACCCCCACAAATGGATCCTCGGTTAGATCTTTGAAATCCTTAAAATGGTTACTCGCATGAAGTAATGGAATATTATACCATGTAATAGAAAGAGAACCAAAGAAAATAAGAG